>JAOXYD010000004.1:16742779-16763131 GCA_028565735.1 Pinacopodium congolense | reverse complement strand
ATAAATATATCAATATTTAAATTTTTAGTAAATAAACTAATATTACATACCAAATATTATTATATTTTTAATATAAGATGATATAAAAATATAGATACATATATAAACCTATATATATATATAATAAATCAATAAATCAATCTATTTAACTTAAGCAACTCTTATATGAAAATGGAACTTATGATGTGGTTGCCTAAAACAAAAGTTAATAGGATAGGCCTGTTATATTCGCTCTTTTATTTTAATTTTTGGTTTCTATTTTTCTAAAAAAAACCGAAAAAATATAGAAACCAATAAAAATTAAAAAAATAATAGTTTTGAAAAGTTAAAAAGAAATTCGACACTTTATCTGATTTCCTGTTAATCTTCCAGAGACATAAATATGCACAAAAAAGTTATGAACTTTACATGGATCATTATAAAGCAAATCAGTAGTGATCGAGAAGGACCGATGTCCAAATCCAATTAGCTTATCTACCCTTGCCCTAACGTTAATCAAAAGCCCAATAGAGCCCTTCCTGACTCAATATATTTTTATTTATATTGAGTTAATTATATTGGGAATATAAATTCAGTCAAATTTATTTTAAATAAATTAAATAATATAAATTTTAAAATAAATTTATGAAACTTAAATTTGAGTCTGAGTTAACCGTGATTTCGAATCAGAGACCTAATTTATACTATTAAATAAGAAAATGAAATTGGCAATAATATTGAAAATTGCATTAAAAAGTTGACTTTTCTTATTCTGTCGTCTTTGAATAATAATAATAATAATAATAATAATTAATAACAAAATCAGTAAAACAATAATAGAGGAAAAAGAGAGTTTTGAGGTTTGAACAAGCAAATGCGATTGCGGGATTCAATTAGTACAGCAACAATGGCTTCTCAGCTCTTGAGACGCGCTTTCCGAAGTAGCAACGCTCAGATCCTCTCCTCACCGGTAACAAATAAGAGCTCTACGCACTCGTTGCTCACGTCCGTTGTTGCTAGGGCTTTCTCTTCTTCGCCGGCTCCGATCACGGCCACCCTCTTCCCCGGCGACGGCATAGGCCCAGAAATCGCAGAATCCGTTAAACAGGTCTTCATTATTTGATGATATCTTATTTTACTTGGTTGGATGGAGTCTTGGTCGCTTGTTTGTATTAAATTTGTTTTTATTCGGAGAATTGAGTTCTGCTTGTTGAGAGTTTTTGTTTTGTTGATTCGAATTGTAGTGATCGTTTTGCTGTTTGATGGCTTATATTGCAAGATTTGGTCTTTAGGTTTGGTGCTTTCTTTATTTTAATTTTTTGAGGGAAATAATGGTACATTTAGTGAAATAAAGCAATTGTTTTGTCGTGGGCTGAACAATTTTCGTAAGTAGTTTGGATCGGAGTATTTTGCGTTTTGATGGTGTTGCTCAGCACGATACAAATTAGAGTATGATGAGAACGCGGTATTATTGATTTAGGTAATAGATTTTCATGCAGGCCCAATATGGTGTTTGTCCCATAAACTTCAAGTAGCGTTCATATTCAACTTTCGTGTGCAAGCTCCTATAAACACACAGAGAGGTCTCCTATAGACCTCAGAAAGGTTACGTTAATATGCTTCTTTGGTGATGATGTTTGTCATCTTAGCCAGGGAGTTATTTTTCAGTGAATGGGTTTGGGTACTCAATGGTTTTAGCTTTTGAGTAGAGAAAAATATATTTACCCCTCATCAATTATTTTCAGTTAGTATTTGTGGTTCCTGTGTGTAACTAGGAATAAGGGAAGGGAATTCCACTGAAACCCCTGTGCAAACATACGCTATGTTTGTTCTTGTTCGTATTGGAGGTATCATTTGGAACTTCTTATAAATGGAAAAGTGTTGGCCTGGAGTTATTATCTCTAATATTTTCTTCACTACTTATGAATTATGATGTTAGCTTAATTTATGTATTTTTGTTCTTGGTTTATTTTATGTTTAAAGGTCCTAGTTTCCATCATTGCAGATATTTAAAGCTGCTGAGGTGCCAATTGAGTGGGAAGAGCATTATGTTGGAGATCAAATTGATCCTAGAACCCAGAGTTTCCTAACGTGGGAAAGTCTGGAATCTGTGAGACGGAATAGGGTAGGCTTGAAAGGACCAATGGCTACACCAATTGGGAAAGGCCATCGTTCTTTGAACCTTACTCTTAGAAAGGAACTTAATTTGTATGCAAATGTAAGACCTTGCACCAGCCTGCCTGGTTACAAAACCAGGTACGATGATGTTAATCTTATCACCATTCGTGAGAATACTGAAGGGGAATACAGTGGACTTGAACACCAAGTAAGTTTCTTTCATTGTTGAATTAACCTAAACAAGCAAGTACATTATATATTAAATAAAAACAGTATCTATTCCTTGGTGTCAGGTGGTAAGAGGTGTGGTTGAAAGTCTAAAAATCATTACTCGTCAGGCAAGTTTGAGGGTTGCTGAATATGCATTTCATTATGCAAAGGTGCATGGACGCGAGAGAGTGTCTGCCATACACAAAGCTAACATTATGCAGAAAACTGATGGCCTTTTTCTAAAGGTATGGTATTTGAAAATTCTAGTTTGTTGCAAATCCCATGATTTTAACCACTTATTTGCAAATTGTGTTTGCTTATTTTTCATGCAGTGCTGTCGTGAGGTTGCTGAGAAGTACCCAGAGATTGTGTATGAGGAAGTTGTTATTGACAACTGCTGTATGATGGTACAGTAATTTGCCTTTTGGATATCTTTAGACTGGGTGACAAAATGATTTTTTTATCTCTTCGCTCCACTAAGAAAGAAAACAAATGATGTTTTCCTTCTTTGTGGTCAAACTGCTTGCGTATTGATGACAAAGTCAACGAATTTCTCTGATTGTTGTGTATTGACGTATGTACAGCTTGTGAAGAATCCAGCACTGTTTGATGTATTAGTGATGCCCAACCTCTATGGTGATATAATTAGTGACCTTTGTGCAGGATTGGTTGGTGGCTTAGGCTTAACACCAAGGTACTAGGGATCTTTTTTACCTTTTAGTTATAGTCACATCTAGTTTATCTGACCCCATTTGACTCCCTATGCAGCTGCAATATTGGCGAGGGAGGAATTGCCCTTGCTGAAGCAGTACACGGTTCAGCCCCTGATATTGCTGGGAAGGTTAGCCTTTACTGCTGACTTATTTATTTGACCTGCAGCTTCTGCATGAGTTGGCAATTGCCTGCCACTCAATCTGTAACCCTGCTGAGTGGCAACTCAAAACAAAAAATTTTGATGACTTTTTCTTGCGTATGATTTGACAAAACTATTAGTCTTGGTGTATTATAAGCTACCAAAGAATGGGTAGCCTGAACTTGGTGGGAGGTTTCCTAATTTTTGCCAAGTGCCTTTTTTTCATGAGCACATGATCATGGGGTTGACTAAGGTATTTATGATTGTGGGAGCTTCTTGAAGGGTGTTGAAACTTCATTTAATGGTATTCCATATTTCAATTGATTTCCTTGGAACTTTTCCTGATTGGAGAATCCTAAATAATGTTACAAACAAATTGTGTTTCTTCCTTAATATTTGCAACATCTAAGATGCTATATTCATTATTTGCATGTGGTAGGTCTAACAATGTATTATCCTTGATTTGATCTTGAACATCTTTATGGTATATTTTCATACTTAATTTTATTGTTTATGGCCAATATTACACTTGGTGATTTTTTTATTAGTTATTTAGGACCATTTGCTGGTATTGGAGAATAAAAATGGTTTCTTAAACTGTCCTTTTCATTATGAAGTGTGATTCTTTTTTGAATTAATCCCTGATCAAATCCTATGCTTCTCGTGTGCTTTATTTACCAATAATTTGCTTGCCGCTCTTAACGTATTTGGCGAAATTTATGCAGAATTTGGCAAATCCAACAGCTTTACTATTAAGTGCTGTGTCAATGTTACGGCATTTAGAGCTCCATGAAAAAGCGGATCAGATCCAGAATGCTATACTTAGCACAATAGCAGAGGGAAAATACCGAACTGCCGACCTTGGTGGCAGTTCAACCACGACAGATTTTACAAAGGCGATCTGTGATCATCTTTGAAGATTGCGGAGTTTAATTGTGCATTGAGTTGAATGAAAATATTTTCTGTTGATGCGTATTCAGTGCGCTGCTTGGATCTGTTTAGAGTTATTTCAAGATCACAATCCCTTGTTATATTGCTCATCCGAAAACAAGAGCATGTAGAGAGAAGAAATTAATGAGCCTGCTTCTGATCAAATAATTGGCATTTTTTGTAAGGAAAATTTATTTTCTCAATCAAGTGGTTGTTCAAACCGGAAATAAAAGGCTGTTGCCTTTATCCTTATTGCAATGCTTTCCTGGACTTTCCCATGTACAGAGCCACAGCTAAATCCTTTTTTATAAACGTGAACCCTGGGATAAGGGTTTCTTCCTTAAACTGAATGATTAAAGCCATTTTAAAGTTAAACAACACAATTTCTTTTCATGTTTTATCAGTTTATTTATTTCCTTATGTTTAGCTGAATATTGTAATAGGACTTTTTTCTCTATCATGAAACTATAACGCAAGTGGATAGAATGCCTAGGTGTGAAATATGCCCCTACACGTTATAGTATTGATTCATTTTTAAGGTTTAATATGTTAATGTTGTCAAAACTTTGGATTTGTCTGGTGTCATTTATATTTTCTGTTTTCTGTTTTTGTTTTTAAAAAATAGATAAACAAAAGAAAAAAATGTGTTTGTGATATTTTTTGTTTTCAAAATAAGAGAAATATAAATAGAAACAGAAAAATAATAAAATGATGTTTTTCTGCATTTTAAAAACAGATTTTTTTTACATTGAATAATGAATATAATTTATTGACTAATAATATATTTTTAAGGTGTATAAGAGTTTTTTGGTTAAATAATTCAAATTGATTTCATATTGGACTATTATTATTAAATTATATATTTTTTTATAAATCTCAACGAAACACGTTTTTATTTTTTATTTTTTATTATAAATATCAACCAAATATGTTTTCGTTTTTCTTCATAAGAAAAATATAAACACAAAAGTAAGAAATAAAAATAAAAAATAAAAACGAAAAAACAGAAGTGCTATCAAACGACCCCTTAGGATTTGTTTTGAATGTTGATGAAATATTGAAATTGCTTTTGTACACCAAAAAAATATTAGGTCTGATTTATATGCTCTTGAAAATCCTAGAGTTTAAAATGTACTTTTGTTCAAGTATTTTCGTCAACTGACTTAATTTTCTCCTGTCCTTAAGGCTGAACCCAAAACAATTTATATTGCCTTTAGTTTCAATTATGTCTTAATTTTCTCCCGTCCTTAAGGCTAAACCCAAAATAATTTATAATGTCTTAGTTTTATTTCTGTTTTTAATTTTCTCATTTTATTTAAATTTTGATAAAAATCTTGGTTAAATTTATGTTTTCTTTTTTCTTTTTCTTATTTTCATAATTTAAAAATTATTATTAATTATTAATTATTTCTTTTTATCAAAATCTATCTCATTACTAGTTATTTTAAAGAAAAATTATTTAATAATTTAATATTAACTAATACTATTGTTTTAAAAAAATAAATTTCATTGAATGTACTTTTTTTATTCAATATATTTTTATTTAAAATTAAAATTATTAGTTAAATAAATATGTACTTTAAAATTTTGAAATGTATTCTAAATTAGTAAAATCTATAATTTTATTAAATTTAACATTTATTTTTAGAAAAGTATAGGCATAAGTATGATAAGAAATCTCCTATTGCTATCCTTGATTACATTCTTATATCCTAATAACCAATCACCTCCAATTTTTTATGATAATTATTTTAATTTAAAAAAACAATCGTCTCGTGTATGCAGACAGCATACATGTCATGGAAGATAAAATATTCGTATGAATTTTAAAGTTTATATATAAATTTCTATTAGTCCTTAATATTTTAAAATATTAAAATTAAATCTCAACATTTTAAAAAAATTTAACATTTAGAAAATGTTTAAAATAAACATTAACAAGTTAACACCGTTAACTTTTTTTTTTTCAAATCTTCAACTATGGACCTAGCTCATCCCGTGAAAAAAATATCATCTTCGGCTCTCCATTGTAGAAGCCACGTTAAGGTCCAGGTGTTTGGCCATCAACAAACCCTGTACTTTACCGTCAATCATGAAGTTGATTGATAACCAACCATCTGATTTAGATTAAGTGCACTCTCTTGTTCTACCAAAGACTCGACCTTTCAAATGGTCTTCTTTAATTCTTGATTCCATTTCCTCAAATTGACGATCATGAAAAGTAGAAAGGTTCTAGCTTTATTCCATGTTCATGCTAATATGACTTTCAACTTCCAACTCTATTGCTAGACTTCATAAACAATCTCATTGGTTTAAGTCTTCACTTTCATAGAAAACATGCAGTTTTGAACTTTTTAAGTTATTTGTTAAGTTCTAGTTTTGTATTATATTCTTGTATTTACCCTTTCTTGTATCTTGTATTTACTTTTATAACTTACTATAGTGTTTGATTTATTGTAACTTAGACTTTAACTGTTGTCAGTCACGTGTTAGACTAACTAGTATTAAACTAATGGACTTATTGTAAATATTCAATTCAGTTTATACGAGTTTTGGTTCATAGTTTTCACTCCCTCTATTCTGTCTCAAGATGGTATTAGAGCACTCTAGGTTTTCGATCAGGTGGGCGATCGACACGATTGTTAAGTTTTCTCGTTTTCTCGACCGACGGATTCTCTAATCAGAGGTCTGCGACATCTCAAAGTGGTGAATGTTGTGTGTTGTAGAGATTAGTCATGGGATTTCATCTCTGTCACCGTTTTAGGGTTCTAGAGGAGGGGCTCTGTAAAGATTAGTCGAGGGATTTCATCTCTATCGACGTTTTAAGGTTCTGGAGGAGGGGCCTCTCTTGAATCTTTTCTTGGTTTTTCTTCGTAGCGAACAACAGGAAAGGTTGCTTCTTGGTGATGATGGAAGACTTTGTAGGAGATTCTTCTGTTTTAGACACTCGGTAGAGGATTTCTGGTAAGGAGAACCTATTGTTCCTTTAAGGCTCAGATCATCCAGGTATGGTCCTTGTGTCCTCTGTTTTAACCGGTAACAACTTCCTAAGTTGGAGTAGATCAATTAGAATTGCCTTAGGTGCCAAAATGAAACTAAGGTTTATAGATGGTCATTGCAAGAAATCGATTTTAGAGTCAACAGATTATGATAAATGGATTAGGACTAATTATATGGTCAGATCATGGTTATTGAATTTCATTTCAAAGGATTTAGTTGAGGCATTTATATACACTAATTCTGCTTGGGAGTTATGGTTAGAGATTGAAGAAAGGTTTAGAGAGAGTAATGGACCTTTGGTATATCAGATTCAACGATAGATAAGTTCCATCTCTCAAGGGAACTTATCTGTCGTTCAATACTTTCCTAGCCTTAAGAAACTTTGGGATGAGTTGGTCTGTCTCATACCTACTCCACAGTGTACTTGTGGAGTGGCAAAGCAATATGTATGTGGGGTTCCCAAAGCTATGACTAATATGGTGTCACTCAATCAATTGATACAATTTTTGATGGGCCTCGATGATATTTATAATCATGTGAGGAATCAGATATTGGTTATGGATCCCCTACCGATAGTTAACAAAACCTATTCAGTGGTGTTACAAATTGAGAAGTAGAGAGAAGTCAATCTGGGTTTTGCTGAGGTTTTAGAGAATACTGTAATGTCAGTGAAAGTCCAACAGCAGAAAAAAGGACATAATGGAACAAATAAGTTCAATATGAAACAAAAAGGTTATTCTATAGAAAAAAAGGGAACTGTTTTGCAATTATTGCAAAAAGAATGGACATTAAAAGAAAAATTGTTTCAAACTGCATGGTTTTTTGGAGTGGTATAAAGAGTTTCAACTCAGGAAAGAGAAAGGGGAGAAGAATTATTCAACTAATGCAATGGTTATATAACACAATGCAGACACAGTGGATACTCCTCCAGAAGATAGTATTGCGACTAAGTCTTCCACAAATACATCCTTATCAGCCATGATTCAACAAGAGTTGGTGAAGTTACTGAAAGGGAAGTCACCCACAGATTCACTGATAGTGAACTTTGCTCATCTCCAAAACTTTACAGGTACAATTCTTTTTAGAGCATTATCTTGTCTTGATGTTTTAGAATTAGGCTCTTGGATAATAGACACTGGAACTTCAAATCATATGTGTGTGGATGTGAATTTGATGACTAATGTTGTTATTAACAAATCTTTTATACCTGTATATTTACCAAATGGATCATTGAACTTAGTACATCACACTGGTGATGTTGTTTTGATAGTAATCTTATGTTAACTAATGTGTTACATGTTTCTACATTCAAATATAATTTGCTGTCAGTTAACAAATTAGCCAACACTACTTCTATAGCCTTCAAGTTTTATTCTAATTACTGCCTTTTGCAAGACCTGAAGATCGACAAAATACTGGCAGTCGATGAGGTACTTAGGAGGCTATACGTTTTAGATAATTCTTCCTTTTGTAAAGATACTATTGCTCTGATACCATCTTAAAACAGAACAGAGGGAGTGAAAGCTATGAACCAAAACTCGTATAAATTGAATTGAATATTTACAACAAATCCATCCCTGTTTGCAGTTTTTTCACATTTGATATCCACGTTGGCCTTGTTTGATGTTCATTACAGTCCAATTTGAAGAGGATGTTAAGTTCTAGTTTTGTATTATATTATTGTATTTACCCTTTCTTATATCTTGTATTTACTTTTATAACTTATTGCAATGTTTGATTTATTGTAACTTAGACTTTAACTGCTGTCAGTCACATGTTAGACTGACTAGTATTAAACTGATGGACATGTTGTAAATATTCAATTCAGTTTATAGCTTTCACTCCCTCTGTTCTGTCTGAAGATTATTCTCATCAACAGTCATGCTAGTTTCTCCTTGAAAAGTAAGAATTGTAAAGAAAGAACGATTACAAATAAGTAAATTGTACAATCAAAAGAGAAGAAAGAAGAAATATTTATTTTGTAAAAAAAAATTTTAGTAACAAAAGGAAGTTGACGAAAACTTTTAGATATTTATTATGTGATATCCAAAGGATAAAGAGATTTGGTTTATGCTTTACACGGGATGTCATTCACGGACCAGGAAAGTTAAAGAGATTACTGTCTTTTGCTTGCTTTTGTAACCCATGGACTACCCTTTCTTTCTCTATTTTTAATATCTATCAATTTGCGCTTCTAATTGTTTCGTTACTTTATTAATTAAATGTTGCTTGATTTTGTCCAAAATTTTTCTGAAATAAAAGAGTTAAAATGAAGAATTTCTCCTTAATTCCCATTAAAGAACCCGACTCTCGAAGAAGTGAGATTGCCAAATTAAATTAAAAAAAACAAATTGTTGGGTTGATCATATGATTCAAACTCGTATGATGAGGACGATGTGGATGAATGGCTTGCCAAAATTTTTCATGAAGGGAAGCTGAAGCTATTAGCAGAAGAGAAAAACCCTGTCGTCTCTGCATTTTTTTCCTTGATGTCGCAACAGGTGTACTTTCAATCTCCTTTTCATGATCACTTGGTACAGTGATGGCCATGACTTGCTCTTCAGAGGTTGGTTCAGATATAGAAGGTAAGGGTTTAGGTAACCTTTCATCTAATAACTGAACAATCTGACTTACTTGAGTCTCCAAATTCTTAAGTGAATCTTCATGAAATTGCATCCTAGATTGGTAGCAAAGGGGTATAGCTAAGAAGAAGGGATAAATTATGGGGAGACCTTTACACCCGTTGCAAGGCTAGAAGCTATTAAATTGTTGTTTGCTTTTGCTTATGCTTATTATATGGGTTTTAAACTTTATCAAATGGATGTTAAAGTGCTTTTTAAAATGATTTTATTCTAGAGGAGGTATATGTAAAATAACCTCCTGATTTTGAAAATCATGATGCACCTAAGCACGTCTATAAACTTGCTAAAGCTTTATTGATTTAAAACAAGCTCCTAGAGTGTGGTATGATAAATTAAGTTCTTTTCTCTTTCAAAATGGATTTTCTAAAGTAAAAGTTGATACTTCTTTGATTATAAAGAAAGAAAAAGATTATTTATTGATTACGTAAATATATGTGGATGATATTATATTTGGTGCTATTAATATAATATTATATTTGGTGTTACTAATATAAAATCAAGACGTTGAAAAAAGTATGAGCAGGGAATTTGAGATGAGCATGATAAGTGAGCTAATCTTCTTTCTTGGACTCTAAATCCAACAAATGAAGGATGGCATCTTCATAAACCAAACCAAGTACACAAAAGAGCTACTTAAGTGATTTGGAATGAGTCAAACAAAACCACTAGGCACACTAATGGCAATCGCTACAAAGTTGGACAAAAGTGAAGAGGGTAAGCCAATAGATGTGAAAAAATATCGAGGTATGATTGGTCGTTTACTATATTTGAATGTAAGTCGACCTGATATCATGTTTTGTATGCTTATGTGCTAGATTTCAATATAGCCCTAGAAAGTCTCATTTGTTGACCATTAAGAGAATTTTGAGATACCTAGCTTATTCATCTTCTTTATGTTTATGGATCCTAGAAATGCATTCTTTGAGCTAGTTGGTTATTCAGATACATATTATGCTGGTAGTTTACTAGATAAAAAGAGTACATCTAGCATTTGAAAATTTCTTGTTCATGCATTAGTCTCTTAGTTTAGCAAGAAGAAAAATTTAGTAGCTTTATCTACGGCCGAAGTAGAGTACGTAGTGGCTGGTAATTTTTGTGAACAAGTTCTTTGGATTAGGTAATAACTTAGAGATTTTGTCATAGAGATAACTAAGATACCTATTATATGTGATAACACTAGTGCCATTTACCTAAAAAATAACCTAATTTATCATTCAAGAACTAAGTATATTGAGATAAGACATCATTTTATAAGAGATCATATGTATAATGGTGATATTGAATTGGAATTTATTGACACACAACACCAATTAGCTGATATATTCACTAAACCAATGATTGAGGATAGATTTTACATAATTGATGGTGCATCTCTTTGATATTTATGTGTTTATAAAAGTTTTGCCCCTTTTAATTTGTGATTGCATGCATGTTTTTAGTTCTTTTTGATAATGTCAAAAAGGGAGAGAGATGTATGTGATACTATATTGCTATGTGGATTGCATTTATTAAAGGGAAGCTTTAAAAAGATTGATGCATGAATTAAGGGGGAGTTTTAGTTGTTTTTGGCATGATTGAAGAAATGTTACAAATTTGTTATCTTGAAATGTGTTTAATCCATTTGTGATATCATCAAAAAGGTGAGATTTTTTAATAAAAGGATACAATCTTAGTTTTGATGATAACAAAATATAATAACTACTAATGATTTGAATTTGTATGGTGAAATTCAAAGATAAGTTATTTCAAGATGATTTCATATGTAAAGCTTGAAGTTTGAAGGACTAAGATGAAGTTAAAGAAAGAACAAGAGATATGGAAGTTACAGGACCTTAGTTAGAGTGTCTTGCATACAATTGTAATTTTCACTTATTATCCAATTAACCTAGGAGCTTAAAATTGATCATGCATTGAATGTAGTCACTCCTAAGTTGCATAAAGTTTAATTTCATAGCAAATATATTTTTTGAAGTTAATTAAATCATATTGATTTGTTATATGGTCTCAAATTGTGTCCCAAGACTTGTTTGAAGTCCTATTTTATGCTAGGATAATATCTTAAATTCGTTGGATTTGATTAAAGTTGGTATAAGTCCTCTTCCAATGGCTACTTGTTTCCTTATTTAGAATTAATTCAAGAAAAACCCTAAAGCATCTAAAAAAATAGTGTGGTACCACAAAAACATATCTAATGTTCTTTTAGACCTCTTAACTCTCTCAACTCACATTTTCATGCTCTTAAAACAAGATTTATAGGCCAATCTTCTCCAATCTCTTCAAGTTGCCATCATTTACATTATTTTGTTATTTCTCATCCCTATCATCTTTTATCTGATTGTTTAAATTATGAGATTACTATTCTTTATTATAATAAGTGTTTATGAGTTTGTTTAATCATAATTTCGATTTTTAAGTTTATTATTTTGATAAGTTGGAACTTTATCTCTCAACTACATTGAAACAGGTTCTATTTGTTTTAGTCTGACTTGTATATTGATTCTCGATATATAAATCTATTTCCAAAATTCTAATATTATGATATACAATTTTCCCAAGGTTTGTAGAGGTTCACTGAGTTTTGTTTCAATTTTAGGAAGATTATTTCTTAGGTTTCACGCCTGTTATTTTCAGAAGTATTGAATCTGCTAATAATTTCTTTTATAATTTTCAGCATATTTATGGACATTTTAATCAGTTTATAAAATCATAAAAAAATAATTTTTTGATTTATCAAGTGCCCTAAAGTATTTTACATTTTTGTTTCTAATTTTTTGAAGGTTATTTGAGTTTTAAAATCGTTTTCCAAACACACCTAAACTGTCACTATCTTTTAGCCTTAAGTTAACTGTATCTTTTGATTACATAAATCAGTTTTGAGTGTAAAAGCATGATGAGTTTAGTTTGTTTATGATCTTAGGATTATCTAGGTATTTTTTTGTTTGATTTTTGAGCACTTATTTCTTCTATTTAGGGTCAGAGTTTATAGACTGCTTTAATCTGTCCAGATTTCATACACCTACTTTCATTCATATATTTGAGCATCTAAATCTGAATTTTTTGCTTCAAAATTATAGTTTTATGTTTGTTTAATTCCTTAAAAGCTTCATTTGTTATTTAACTAAATTTTTTAGGCTTATTTCAATATTTGAAAGTATTAGTTTTCTTATCTATCAAATCTGTCCAGATTTGGATTACGTGAATATTTCATATTGTGTTTCATTATCATACAAATGTGTGTATGCATCAAATATACCATATCAAGTTTGTTTAAGCTTTCATCGAATGTATTGATCATTCATTTCATTAGTGAAAGTAATGGAGCCCTTAACTTAATTGTGCCTTAACTGAAATGCATTCATAAGTGTCCTTAGTTACTTAAAAAGGAGTGATTTGCATTGTTGGATTGGTTAAGTATGTCAAGGCTCCTCTTTGTCATATAAAAAGTGTCAAGAGTCCTCTTTGCCATATGTAAGTCCTATGGCACCCAAGAGGGGGGGGTGAATTGGGTATTAAAAACTTTTGCTAATTCAAACTAGCAACCTAATCAATTGGGAAACTAGATGCAATCATTAAACCAAGATTCAACCTAAGATGGAATGTGAATGCAAATATCAAAATAAATGCAATAGGTTGAGATAAGAGAAAGACACAAGGCAATTAAAGAAGTTCACCTACCCTAAAGATAGGCTACGTCTCCTTTCCAACTACTTGTTGGATAATTCTATAATAATCAATAAAAAAAAGTACAATCTTCTTATAAGGTAAAGAGTAACCTTTACAATCTTACTTTCCAAGACTCAATCTTCTTATTGAAGGTGAAGAGTAACCTTTAGCAACTCCTTTCAAGGAAAAGAGAAGCCTCTACAACTCACAAATATTTTAGCAACTGATTTTAATATTTGAAAGTGAGATCCAAGCTAGAATATTCTCTATAGAGACAGCTTTGATAGATGAAGGAGTTCTAGCTTTAATATGATATAATAGCCTCTCTAAATTGTAAAAGAAGATCAAATAAACTCTAAAACAGTAAAGCAAGAAATTAGAAACAAATCCGCACACCCAGAAACACAATAAGGCAACAAAAAAATGATTGAAAATATAAACAGTAAAGGAGTGAGCAGCTTGAGGTTTTTAGAGATTTAGGAGGTTTGATCTTTTTTCAGAGGGTCTAGAGAGTTAAAAGTAATTTTTTAGTTGATATATATAGTGTCTAGATGTTTAAGTAAGGTTTAGAAGTGTCAAATAGCCGTTAGAGTAAAGACAAGAAATAAAAACCCGAAAGAGGAAAGTAGCTGCTGGAGACAAGGAGTAAAACGGCACCAACTAGGGAGTTAAACAGTGCTGTTGAAGGCTAAGTCACCATCGTTTAACTCGTTGGGCAACAAGGGTAAAATGAAACCCTGTTGACATGCCATTTTGCTCCTTGTTACCCGCCATTTTTCCTCTAGAAAATACGAAAAATGCTATAAACTAACTCTAAAACTTTTCAAACAAGTTCCTAATAATAATTAAGACTTCAATCAACTTTTAAATCGTATTTCAGGCTAAATGAATGATTAAAACCCTTCAAACAATTAAAAATCATTAATTGACCTTTTAAATGAAACATTATGAAACTTTACATATCAAATGCAATGCATGATCAAAATTAAGCCCTTAAATCAATTGAACATTAAGTAAAACTGACAAACATATTTGAAACAATGTATCTAAGGTCTTAAAGCTCCCAAATCATTTGATCTTCTATTATCTTCAAATTTTACCTTCAAGTTTTTCATATTGAATTTTTCTTGAAACATACCTATCCTTGAATTTAACATCATAAACTTAAATCATTAGTAATCAAATATGTTTTGTTATCATCAAAACCAAGATTGGAACCTACCTTAGTTCAACATTCTCCTCCTTTTTAATGATGACAAAACATGTGATATTATGATAAGAGGAAAAGATATTCCAACTAAAAAATTCATAACATGAACATAATCCAATCATAAGGTTCCAATTCCAACCTAAGCTCTCCTTTAGTTCATGCAACCAAAGCTCACCCTTAGTTCATGAATTTAGGTATTTTAAGCTCCTCCTAAGTGTAAGCATTGGCATATGACATATGTAGGAGCAATTAGTCATTAAAGGGACACACATAGGCATATGCCCTTAATGCTTATCTCCACTTTAATGATAGGCACAAACATTTCACAAACACAATAATTAAAAGGACACACATAGGCATATACCCTTAATGATTAACTCCACTTTAATTATAGACACAAATATTACAAAACAATAACAAATATCACACATATTTCTCTCCCTTTTTGACATCATCAAAAAGATTGAAAATCTTCTAATCATGCAAAACCTGTCTTCATTCATTTATTTAGTAAATATATCAACCAATCAATGATGTGTATCCACAAACTCCAATAATATCACCATTATGTACATGATCTCTCATAAAATGATGTTGTATCTCAATATGATTAGTTATTGAATGTTGAATTGGATTCTTATTTAGGCAAATGACGCTAGTGTTATCACACCTAATAGGAATCTTTGTCATTTTCATGTCATAATCTCTAAGTTATTGCCTAATCTAAAGAGCTTGTGCACACCAACTATCAGCCGTTATATATTCCGCTTCGACAGTAGATAAAGCAACAGAATTTTGCTTTTTACTAAACCATGAAACCAATGCATGACTAAGAAATTGACAAGTGTTAGAAGTGCCTTTCGATCTAACAAACTACTGGTATAATCTGCATGAAAATAACCTATTAATTCAATGAATGCAATTTAGGATACCATAAACCTAAAAATGATGAACCAACCAAATATTTTAAAATTATTTTAATGGCCATTAAATGATCTTAGGATTTAATTGAAATCTAGCACATAAGCACACACTAAATATGATATTGGGTCTACTAGCAGTTAAATATAATAAACTACCAATCATACCTCGATATTACTTGACATCCACCAACTTACCTCTTCATCTTTGTCCAATTTGGTGGTGACACAAATTAGTATGCCAAGTGATTTAGTTTGATGCATCCCAAAGTGCTTGAGGATATCATGATTCTTGTAGGATTCTTGTAGGATGCTTTAAGAGCCACTTTTAGATAGTTTATCATTATATTTTTTTCAATTTGATATCTATATTATATAATTGAGATTGTTGGAATGATTTGATAGATTATTAAATTTATTAACACTAGGAATTATTATTTTATTTAATGAACATTTTCCTTTTTAATTAAGTTAATTGTTTTCATTATGGAGTTTTATGTTTTGGACTATTTGGAGTTTTGGAAATTTGTGAATTTAGTGTTTTAAATTGAATTATAAATTGAATTGAGGAAATTGGGGTTACTTGAATTAAGAAATTATTGTGCATTGGGAATTGAAAGTATAGAAGTATAAGCGTTATAATGTACCTATAGGTGTTTTAAATACAGTCCGATATGCCCATAATACATCATCTAAGTTAAGTGCCAAATCTTTCCTCGAGCTTGTAATTATCTTCTCTAAGATCCCCTTTAACTCTCTATTCATAAATCTACTTAATCACTTATTTGTCAGTGGTAAGATGTGGCCACCTTATGATAAACTCCATATCTCTTGAGAATAGCTTCAAAATTCTTATTATAAAAATTAGCTACACCATCACTTAATATTAATCTTGGCATTCCAAACCTATTGAATATCTTATTGACAAACTTTTGTACTACCTTCTTATCATTAGTTAGAGCTGCCACTGTTTGAGCCCAACTAGAAATATAATTAACACCCATGAAGATATAAGTGGTTCCAAGTAAGGACAGGAAAGATATTATGAAATCTAGCCCTCATACATCAAAAACTTCCACGTCCAAGACATTGGAGAGTGGCATCTTATCTTGCTTCAAAATATTTCCTACTCAGTGATATATATCACAATTCCTCAAATATTTGTGTGCATTTTTGAACAATCTTGGCCAAAAGAACCCTTTTTTAATACACGAGCTACCGTCTTTTTTACTCTGTAATGACTTGTATAAGATGAATTTTGACATTGAGTTAGAATTTCAAACATTTCTTCCCTTGGAACACATATGTGAATCAAACCGTTAACACTTTATTTATACAAAACTAGTTCATCCTAAAGATAATGAGTACACTCAACTAAAAACTGATTAATTTATTGATAAGATAAATCAAGAGGAAGGATATCACATGCAAGATAGTTTCTTATATCAGTAAACCATGGAATAAAAAAGATTATTTATTAATATCAAGGATTGTTAGGCAATCATTTGTTGAGATTTTCACTTGGTTGCATCTCCTCTCTTTCTAGACATGATGAGTAGTCTGTCTCCACATTCTTTGCTTCTTTTCTATATCTAATCTCAATATCAAACTATTGAAGCAATAGCACTCATCGAATAATTCTTTGCTTTGCATCCTTCCTAGAAAAAAAGGTACCTCAATGCTGCATGATATGTAAAAACAATAAACTTTGAGCCCAAAAAATAGGAACGAAATTCATCATATGCAAATATCACTATAAGTAACTCCTTCTCAGTTGTAGTGTAATTCAATTGTGCTCTTGCTAAGGTCTTACTTGCATATTATATTGTATGTAGCTTCTTATCCTTCTATTGTTTGAGTACACATCTTATGGCATGATTTCTAACATTACACAAAATATCAAATGGCAAGGACCAATTATGTAATGTTAACACAAGTGAGAAGCTGGTATCTTCTTCAACTTATCAAAAGAATTCAAACAATTAGTGTCAAAATTAACAGGCACATCTATAGTTAACAAATTAGTGAGAGGTCTAGCTATAAGAGGAAAGTCCTTTATAAACTGTCGGTAAAACCATGCATGACCTAAAAATGCTCAAATGCCTTTGATATTGATAGGTGGTGAGAGCTTCCCAATAACTTCAGTTTTGGCATTATCCTTTTTGATACCGTTGCACAATATCTTATGCCCAAAGATTACTTCCTCATATGCCATGAAGTGAAATTTTTCCTAATTTAAGACCAAGTGGGATTCATCATGCCCTTGAAGAACTCTATCTAAGTTTGTCAAGAAATGATCAAAAGAGTCACCAAAAATTAGGAAATCATCTATGAATACCCCTATTATGTCTTCAATCATGTCTGCAAATATAGCCATCATGTACCTTTGGAAAGTTAATGTTTGCATTAAAAAGCCCAAAAGACATCTTCCTATAAGTCCATGTTCCATAGGAGCATGTGAAGGAGATCTTCTCTTAATATAGCCGGATAGATGACCAAGAAAGTAATAAAATGCAAGCCTAGTTACTCTCTCAATCATTTCGTATACAAAAGGTAAAGGAAAAGGGTCCTTAATCGCCAAGTTAAGCTTCCTATAATCAATGTAAACCCTTCAACCTGTGGTTGTTCTAGCATAAATCATCCCATCTTTTTCAGTTTTCATCACCATCATTCCTCCCTTCTTTGGCATATATTGCACTAGACTCGCCCACTCATTATCAAAAATTAGATAAATAATTCCAGCATCTAGAAGTTTCACCATCTCCTTCTTTACAACCTCTTACATACTAGGATTGAGTCTCCTTTGATGTTATCTCACTTTTTTACACCCCTATTCAAGGTTACTTATGCATCACCACATTGGGGTTAATTCCTTTTATATCTAAAATTTGTTATCCCACAGTTTTTATCCTCTAATTAATGGTCTCTACCACCTTCTATTCTTTCTCTAAATTAAGTTTGTTAGATATGATGATTGGTACTATATAATCCTTGCCTAAAAAGTTATACCTAAAATGTGAAGGGAAGGTTTTTAACTTTAAATTGGGTGGCCTCTTAACGGAAAAGTGGAGTGGATGCTTCAGTTCTCACAAAGGGCTCTTGCTTTTTCTTCTCACCCAAATCCTCCTCTTTCTCCAAACTCTAATCGTCTATCACCTTCATGTCTTCCTTAACTCGCTCCTCTAATTCTTTCACCCATTCATCAACTACATTAATCTTCTTACAAGCACTTCCTTCTACTATATTCCTCAAGGATTTGTTCATGATAAACTTTGCTTTTTCATCCTAAATTTTAAGAACTAGCTTCCATTCATACACTTCCACTAATGCTCTCCCAGTGTTCATGAATGACCTAACAAAAATCAATGGACAATTGTGGTCTACTTAAAATATAACACAACAAAATCAACCACAATTATAAACTTGTCCACCTTGACCTGTACATCTTCCACTACTTTAAATGTCTTCTTGATGGTTTGGTTTGCCAATTAGATGAGCATAGAAGTTGGTTTTTCATATGCAATTTAATGTCATTTCAATCCTATTTTAGTGTTAAAATGCTTAATTTTTATTCCTTTGGAATTTTCCTGTGGATGTGATAATAAAATACAAATACAAAATAAAACCATGAAGTTTGGAAGACAATGGAGCAAAAATCAAGGTTACTTGGAATAAAAAAAAGAAAAGAAAAAAGTAAGCTAAAAAATGACAAGTCACGTGTGTCATATGACTTTAACAAATCAAAAATAAGAAAGCTTTAAAAAGCTTTAAAAAAATGTTAGAGGAGTGGAGAATAAAACAAACAGCTTAAAACCTTTGGAGCTTGGAGAAAATGTTAGCTAGGGGAGTGATTTGTAAGCTTCGAAAGAAATTTAAAGTGAGTAGCGTTTTAAGCTAAAAGAGCAATGTTTCAATATGTGGAAAATAAAATCTTTTAAAAGCTTTAAAGGGAGCATACTCTAGTGACAATGCAGCCCTAGGTTAAGCCAATATAAGACAAGAAAAGTTTTATAACAAAAAAAAACTTAAGGTGGCTTGTTGGAGACACGCAGCCCTAAGAAACAAGAAAGGACAAAAAAACAATCAAAATTGCTTCATGCATAAGGTGAAAACGATAACAACATTTAACAAGGTTGAGAGCTTTTCTTAGGAGGTGCAACAACAACGTGTTTTAATAGGGAGGAGTGCTTGCTTGGTAGGAACGGCTTGGAGCTCTCCTTTGGTGGCTTGAACTTGGACCTTGTTTTACTTTAGAGAGGAGTTTGTTTGGTGAGGACGGCATCACATCTCTTAGAAGCTTTCCTTAGTGTTCGGCCAACAATGTTCTACTTGGCCTCTCTTTGGTTTTTCATTGTTTTTTTGCCAATGTTTCCTTTGTTTTAATTGCTTTTCCTTTAGCTTTAGTTGTTTGATTTTATTTTCAATTGCTTGGCCATCTGAATATTTAATTATGCAACTCATTAATTTAATGCTTTCTTATGTAATGATATTTGGTTTATATGTTATTAGCTTTGTTTTCATTTATTTTTAGTTTCTTTTTCATAATGTCAATGTTTTTTCAATTTTTATGTGCCAAAATTTATGTTTAGAATATTAGTTTGAGTTTAGATGAATTAAGTTTTAGTTAATTAATTAATAGATTAAGTAATTTGTGTTTGTGTTAGATTAAGTGTTAAAGTGTGTTTTTCCTTTTATGTTGTTTAATTTTTTAACTTTAGTTTTATTTAATTAAGTATGGTTTCTATTTATTTAATCTTTGTTTTATTTAATTTAAGTATGTATGGCTAGGTGTTTAAGGGCTTAAAGGTATAGGAGGGATGAAAGGAT
>JAOXYD010000004.1:16712128-16722890 GCA_028565735.1 Pinacopodium congolense | reverse complement strand
AGAAAATAGATGTAAATGAATTTTCAATTCTATATTTGTTCCAAACATGATTACGGGTAATTCAATTAAATTACATATTTTAAATGATTTATAAATGAATTCTAAATTTACATTCATTTGTTCCAAATTGGAGATAAAGGACATTAACTAATAAACTAAAGAAAATGAATTTTTGAGTTGAGTTATCTCCCAAAAAATGCTTCTTTTACGTTTTAATTAAATAACATTGATGTCCTTAAAATGATGAATAACTTAATTATTTAGATACATTAAAAAGTAATAAGGGCCAAAGTCAAACTTCGTTAAAACATGTGCCAAATGGAGCAAATGTAATTATTTATGATCTAAAAGTGCATTTAATAGGTTATGATTTCCGAAGAATGAGATTTTTTAGTTAAAATAATATGGAAGGGTATATTGGGCAAGTGGAGTCCACAATTATGAGATGACATATTAGAAATATATAAAAGAAAAGGGTTTAGAGTTTATGGTTTAGGGTTTATGGCCAAGGTTTTGAATTTCATTCCGTACCGACCGAAACTTGTTGTACTGGCCTAAGAACGAAAAGAAACTCGGTTATTTCATTTTGAATATTGGTACCGATCTGTACTGAGTGTTTTGGCCTGTACCTTACTAATATTTGGTCTTTGATATGTATTGGGGAATAAAGTGAAATTAACAAAAATTCACCTTTTGTTTTGAGTATCTGTCGTCTGTCTCTCGGTCTGTCTCTGACTCTCTACTCTCAGTCTCTCTCTACTCTAGGACTCTAGTCGCTCGTCGCTCGTCGATTGCCTGCGCTGGTCGCTGGTCTCTGGGTCTCTCTCTGCTCCATTCTCCACTTGTCACTTTTGTTTTGGCGTTGCGCAATTAGAGATTTGCAGAAAGTTGGAGATATGCAGATCAAAGAGAGAAGGTCGAATTTAAATAAATTATTCAATCTAGTTAATTTTAGAATCAGATCCACCTTAAATCTCATATATTGCTTTAATACTATTAAATCATTATATTATCTTCTACTTATTATTATTATTATTATTAAAAATTATGATCATTTTATTGTCTTGTACCTATCATCATCATCATAATCATCATCATCATCATTATTATTATTATTATTTCTTTTAATTTTTTTAAAACTATGTAAATCTTTGTTATTATTTAATTAATTTAAATTTAACTTTACCAAAAATTCAAAGTTTAATCGGGTATACTCTAAATTCTAATTTTTATTATTTATAACAATTGATGTAATTATAAGACTATGAAAATTGCATTAATTTGTATTAGTTTAGAATTTATAAATTATAATTAGAATTTATCAATTTATGTTTAAATTATTTCTAATTATTTTAAAATTAAATTAAATTTATTTTTTGAAGAATCAAATTGAATTAATTTTCATGAAATTGAAAGTAAAATTATACTAATTAAAGTATTTTAAAGGAGTATTGTTATAATTGTTATTGGTTTAGAGTTTATAAATTATAATTATAATTTATCAATTTATGATTAAATTATGTCTAATTAATTTAAAATTAGATCTATTTTCATAAAATTTAATATGAAATTATGCTAATTGAAATATTATTAATAGAAGATTGTATCAATTATTATTGGATTAGAGTTTATAAATTATAATTGAGATTTATCAATTTATTCTTTAATATTTACAATAAATAGTAATAAATATATATTTTTTTATTATATAAAATTTATATTATTATTAATTTTTGATTATTTTTAATTAAAAAGTATATTTTATTTTATTTTTTAATCTCTAATTAATACTAAATTTAGTTAATATTAAAGATTTCATTAACTCATATTTATATTTGTAATTTTTTAATGTATTATTAAATGATCTTACATGCTTCATCAATTCATATTTATATTTGTAATCTTTTTTTAATGTATTATTAAATGATCTTAAATGGTTCATTAATTTATATTTATATTTGTATTTTTTAAATAAAAATAAAAAAAGAGTCAAAAATTTATTTTGGTTACAACTTACAACTATTTATTATTATATTAAATTTATACTATTATTAGTTTTTTGGGTACAGACTTAAAGTTAAGTTAACAACTATACAATATAATATATTTAAAGACTACTTTGTAAATTTTATAAAATTTAGGGATTGATTTTTAATTTAAAAAAGTTATCCAAAACAGTCCTGGTATTGATCAGTACCAGTACAATACCATTTTAGAACTAAATTTGGAGGGCGGCAAGTTATTATCATCATTTTAAAAGTAATATTAGTCAACCAATGTATGAAAAATTTTGAAAAAATGTTTTAGCTCCCGAACTTTTGAGAATTTACAATCGACCTCAACTTTGAGTTGGTATTTCAATATCAGCCTAAAACCGACTAGTACAGTTGTTGTACCGATATTGCCAGTATGGACTTGTATTTCGATCCAATACGATTTTGATCTAAATTGTACCGATTTCGAGAAGGTATGGTTCGAACCAATTTTTACAATCCTATTTTTATCTTAAAATTAATATAAGAAAATAATACCTTTCAAATTAATAACAGAGATCAAGATTTAATTATTAAATTGAGTATGATGAGTTAATACTGTCATGCATGATAAAATATATAGTATTTATCCAGGTTGTGCAATTGTCAATTACTCATGCAGTTAAAAATTATTTAATATGTATTTCAAAAATAATAATAATTAGTTCCTTTTGTTATAAAAAGAACAATATAATTTAAAAACAAACAACTAGCTTGTTTATCTTTATTTTTATTTTATTTTTAATACATAAATCAAGAAAGAAAACTTATCTATTACATTTTATTTTGGTTTTTTATTTTCAAAATTAAAAATAAAAAAAACTATGCTTTCCATATTTTAAAAATAAGTTTTCAAGACACAATTTTCTATATTGAATAATTGACACAATCTATTAACTAATATGAATTTTTTTAAGTGTATAAGAGTTTTTTAGTCTAAAAATTTGAATTTGTTTCATATTTAGTTATTACTACTAAGTTAGTTTTTTTTATCACTAACATTAATCAAACAGAATTTTGTTTTCATTTTTTTTATTATAAGCGCTAATCAAATAATTTTTTTTCTTAAAAAACAAAATGTAAACTAAAAATTAAAATAAGAAGAAGTAATACTAATCAGTCCTAAAAATAATGAAAGGGAATAAGAAAATTGAAACACTTCTTCCATCATAAGAATTTGAATTCATAAGCTTTCCACTAGCCTAAAAGAGTTGGAAATATCACGTGGGCAAGTTTTGTATTGATGATAGTTTTTTTTTAAAAAAAAAGTTTTATATTAATGACAAAAACCTAACTCAGGGTCATTACATCTGATCTCTACAACAACTAAAGTGCTTGGTTAGCCATTTCCTCTGTCACCTCTTCTCCAGGAATTGTATGTTCCCGTAATGGGTTGCTATAATACAATGGTACATCTGTGGGAATTTTCCTCTCTGATTCTGTACACGAAAAATTGAACAGAAAAAAGGAGTGCAGTAAGGTCCCAAACTCACTTCTTTTGGAAGGTCACTAGCAAGAAGTAAGCTACAAAACGGCTAAGTATGCCAGTCAGAACAAGAAGTCCCAGGCAAAGGGACCAACGACCAATATCATAGTTGCTTTCTTTTAAAGAATGGCAACGAGTAATCAACCAGACGCCGGAATACCTGCAAAACATAAAGATAACACTTCTCTGTCACATGGTTATTCACCTTTCTAGTCTGCTACATGTTGAATGTGGAAAATGAGGAAAGAACATGAATACAACAAAACCTTTCAGCATTGGCAATGACAAAAGCTTCCATAGCCCATCTTGGGAAGCAGAAATATCCCAAGTGCTTAGCTAACATGTTGTCTTGTGCCTGAGTTGCAACCAGAGTCATGACAACGGGTAGAAGTACCGACCACTGCACATGGTGAAAATAATTAGCAAGCAAATTGAGGCATTATATCTGTTGACTTGGGTATGAGCAATTGATTTAAATCTTTCAGAGCTTACCAGTTGTGCAGGACTGGGTGCAAGGTAGATGGCAAATATGTAAGCTATGCCGGTCACACAATAGACAAGGCAAAGCAACACGACATAATTATCTGTAAAGGTTGATCTAGGACTGTTGAAGAAATAAAACATAGACAAATAAACCAATGGCTTGATCAGAGTATTGAAATGATCAAGTGTATCTTTCGATAGAAAATAAGCTAGACTGCTGATTCCTGATGCGCTTTCTCTCCAGTAGTGTAGTTTATCCAGAGAGAATGATCTCAAAGCTGCGATCATGCATAGCAATGCTGCATCAAGAAAGGAATATGGAGTGAACCACAAAACCAAAATGGCACCAAAATCATTTAATTTATTCACGCTATGTAGACAAGATATAGCAGCATTTTAATCGTTGCTGGAATATAAACTTAATACTTGATTAATGCGGGAGATAAAAATACTATAAAATGTTGAGATTGAAGAAGAAGATACAGTAACAAGAAACTTGTTATGTAATAGTTGAGGTCCAAAATGCCTTCTCCGCCAGGATTCGAATCCTGATGGAGTCTTCAGGCTTTTAGGTGTACAGAACAGAGTTTGGAAAGGGGGAGGCAGTAGCCGTGGTTCAATGTACATCATTGTGCATGCCAATATGATGTGCATATAGAATTTTATGTTTTTTTTTTTCAACTTACAAATAGCAATGACGGTGTAGGTATAGCCTGTGGATCCAAATGTCACATCATCTACTTTGGCCAGAGTTCCTAAACAGGCTCCAGCGAGCAATAGAATCACATAATCAGCTGCCTGTAGTCTAGCTTCTCGTAGTCTTTGTTTGCCAACCCTGATAAGAAGTAATTTGTAAGATGAAAACAGTTCTTCCAACTGAGGTTTTCCAAAAAGGAAGATGAATACCGTACCTCCCCAGGAAGTATCTATATTGACGGCTCATGCTAGGAGTTCTTCGGTTTGATAAATCCTTGGACTTCACAAAGTTGTGCTCTATATGAGCTCGCTGCAGCCCAACATTAAACTTGACATCTTCCCAGAACTCCCCGGCAAAAGACTGAGCTGGTGCTCCAGAACTTGACTTAAATGAATCACCTGGATTTTTATTCCCTGAGGTTGTAGGGAGCCCGTCAACCAAATGCAGCAAATCTGCAGGCACTGGATATTGATTATGTAGCATCCATCTGATAGGAAGCTGTTCCCGTGTCACATTTTCTGGTTTAATTATACCCTCCAAAATGTCAATTAAGTGGTCTGGAGGTACTACACGCTCTGGTATTGTAATGCCAATGCTACTGAAGTACTCCTCAATTTTTTTTGTTGGTCCATGATACGCTGTAAGGCCGCCCTTGGCTAGAAGTATTAAATCATCAAACATCTTGAACAGGGCATGGCTGGATCAGAAAGGAATGGATTAACCATTAAATATGCATGTGACTGAATATATAAGACATTATATCTCAGTTAAGTCTGTGTATGATTTTGGCAGTAAATTTTAGAGGTTATTACATGAAGTTAGTCCACAATGATTAAACATTAAAAGAGTCGGAGAGAAAGAAAAGGAGGATACCTTGGCTGGTGGAGCACCATACATATGTTCACTCCCTCAAGAGCTTCTCGTCGAAGTGCTTTCAAAAGTAACTGTGATGAAGCACTGTCCAAACCAGTTGTAGGCTCATCCAAAATCAATAGAGAAGGTTCCATGACCATTTCAAGCCCAACATTCACACGTTTTCTCTGCCCTCCAGAGATTCCTCGCTTCTCCACTGTCCCAACCAATGAATTCCTCACCGCCTGTAGTCCTAGGCTATCTATAACTCTTTCAATAACAAGAACCTTGTCTGCCTTAGGCATATCATCTGACAATCTTCATTATTAAGAAATCCATCAAAAGAAAGAAACACAATCAGAGTAGGAAAAAAAAAAAAACTCTAGAATTGAAAACAAAGCAATGAAACTGAAGATAATGGTTGAGTGGTGAAGATTATGTTGCTAACTGTGAGAGACTGATGTTGCTTACCTGCACCTTGCACTGAACCGGAGATTCTCTTCCACGGTCAAATTTCCATGCACAATATCATCTTGCGGCACAAAACCAATAATTCTTTTGTAAGAATGTATGGATTCATGTTTTCCATTTATCAGAATTGAACCTGACGCGGTGCATCCAGTTGCTTTTCCTGCCAAAGCGCTGAGAAAGGTTGTCTTGCCAGCTCCCGATGGACCCATGACAGCAGATACTCGACCTGGCATTATTTTCCCTGTAACACACCGCAGCAAGTGCTTCTTTTTTCCTTTCAAAGTCAAAGTTATGTCTTTAAAGGCCACCTCAATCACAGGCCTAGTCCTAACTTCACCACCAGTGGCCATCGAAATTACTCCTGAGAAGGTCAAGTTCGCTTGTTTCTCCTGCATGGCTTTCTCCTTCTCAAGTTGACCGTATGCGTACTTGAAAATTTGGCTGTGGCTATGCAGCTGCTTTCCCTTTGGCATTTGCTTCTTAACATGTTTATCTCCAATCTCAAAGTTAAAACCCTCTTGACTATTTGGATCGTCTTCAATAGCATGCATCATTTTTGTAAGGTTGCTTGGTTCTTTCTTGTCTTTTGCTCCCGCACTTGAGGGACCTGGAGCCATAGGTGGCAATGCAGATTCTGGCCGATCTCGCCTTGATTTTGCCTTAGAAAATGTTCTGGACAACTGTTGCTGCAACCCAAATCCACGTTTCTTGGCTCCATCTTTTGCAGTTTTCCACCTTTCACGTGCCTGTGCAGTCTCTCTTGCTTGCCTCGCTGCAGCCTCTCTCGACTTTGCTGCCTTTTTTTCTCGTATAGAGAGAGCTTGGTCAGAACAATTCACAATAATCAGCAGCAGCAATGCCAGTGCAACCTGTATAAGAGACCAATGTTTATTACGCTTCTGTTGCCAAAACAGAGAAAGATAGCAAATCTTTCTGATTTTAGGTCCAGAAACCCCAAAAAAGAAAATCCTTGAAAACCATAAAGGAAGCTGATGGAGAATTATAAGCCACTACTGCAGAAACCTTTGGTATTCCTTTGATTTTTCTGTTCCAACACTAGAAATTGAATACTTACAATAAGGATGACTCCATAAGCATGAAGATTTTGATTTGCTGTGTTTGGATCGCAGGTAGATAACTTGAAGCACGCTGCATGCAGAACGTTTGACACCACAATATAGTCAGAAAATTGAAGAGAAGAAGACAAAAGAAAAAATGGCGTCATCGGATAGGACTCACTTTTTTCAGCAGTAGAGCCCATCTGACAATAGTGTCTGTATCCATAAAATCATAAAATGAGTATAAATATATGCCGAGAGCCAAATCAATGCACTAAATCACATAATCAAACGCAAAAGTGAAATCAGCAAAGTTGCTGAGGCAACTTCAGATTCCACCACATTACTATCTGCCAATAACTAGCTGCAACTGCAGTGAGATATGGGATAAAATGAATACCCTCTGGTGCAAGAGATTTTAGATATGATAGAGGGACAGTATGATCCTGGAGCACAGAAGAGTTCACTGCCTCTCCCAACATCAACCCAACCATCTGCTCCACCACAGGTATGTCCCGGCTGTCCAGGTGGAATTTGGTATGCGTATCTGAAAATTTTTCGATAGTGATAAATATTAATGTCTAGTAATGAACCATGAAAGATAATGAATATGAAAGGAATTCAAAACGTTAGGATATGAACTTACGGCTCACATATTCCAGTTGTTTTATTCAGCTTTGCAAGAGGACAGTATGAACCTAATGGACAAGCTGAAACAATATACACGAGAATTCCAGAAAGGGAAATTGTTTGATAAGTAGATCATCGCAATATAACTAATAATTTTTTGTAAGCAAGAAGCCATTCAATAGAACAGAATAGGAACCAAGAAAAACTCTATAATTTTTCTTTATAATTTTTACCTTTCTCATCATAGGATAGGAAATGTACCAAAGTGATTTAGTCAAAGATGAATTATAACAGGGAAAAAAAGTAATCAAATTGAAGAATATTTACTTCTGTCTTGGTAATTTATACTTACGTATCATGCAAGTGAGACCCTGTGGGCAGAAAAATCCTTCACAACAAGGTTGACAGTCTTTGGTCCTATATGGCATGTCGTTTGAAGTTCTGATATCAACTTTCTGCTTTTGGCTGACCGTACAACCCCATCCTGGCTCACATCCAGGGACCCAAGAACTCAAGTTGCAGTTTTTGTTAGGTCTCAAGTAAGTGGTGCTGGTTGTCTTTTCGGCTAGACTTTGTATATAGAATTTGATTTCTGCTGCGGTGCATAATCGCTGCGTAACGTCTCCTGCAAATCAAAAAGGTGGGTTTTTTTTTTTTTTTTTTTTCTTCACGAGAAATGGACCTATAAACATTGGAATAAATAATCATACCTTCAGTTTTCTTGACACAATTGGTAATGAAATCTTGTTTTCCTTGAAAATTGAAAGCACCATCCCAATCTGCTTTCCTGTAACGGGGACAACGTTAAAATCATTAAAATCGTTGTGTTAAAAGAGGGGGAAGGAAAGTGGATAAAATCTTGCAGAAAGAAGTTACTCACACATCCTTAACGCAAAATCCCAGACTATCCAATATGTCGTCATGAAACACTAGACTGAGGTTTGAAAGCTGCTTATAAATCATGTCTGTAATAAGGGGAAGCACTGCTGGATTTCCTGTCTGGCTGTAATCGTCCCCATCGACACAGCTTGAGTATGGGAATGAATATAGAACAAGAAGAAGAATCAATAAAACATGAGGCACCCAGCATATGCTTATCTTCACTCCACTCATCTCCAAAAGTTGAACCTCTCTCAATTTCTAGCTGCAGCAAAACCATCCAATAACTAATTACTATGAATCCGCATAGAAAATTCCAATGCGGATTAACCATGGCATCCTTGTCAACGAAAAGCTTCAACCTTTGAAAGAAAAAAGAAATTACTTTTTTTGAAAATGCTAAAGAGCGTGCTTGAAACAACCAATGGAGAGGAGAGAAATGGTGACGGT
This sequence comes from Pinacopodium congolense, assembly GCA_028565735.1. Taxonomy (NCBI): domain Eukaryota; kingdom Viridiplantae; phylum Streptophyta; class Magnoliopsida; order Malpighiales; family Erythroxylaceae; genus Pinacopodium; species Pinacopodium congolense. The sequence goes on along the minus strand of JAOXYD010000004.1, from coordinate 16,713,851 downwards.
AGTGTGTAAATGGATGAACTTGGATGTTTGAAGGAAGTCCTTGGGAAGAAATGGAGGGGAGAAACAGGTGCCTTCATTGTAGGAAGGAAACATGCGCATGCATGTCACCTTAACTATTTAGGTATATATGCAACTACGTAGTCAATTTGTGTACAAATGTAAGCCAAGGTCTACAATGTACATAATAATGTCACAGCATTATATTGTATTTACTTGCTGAATTAACTATTATTTTTTTAAGAGCTCCTCTACGAAGAATGCGAAATATAATTTTTTTATATTTTTCTATTGAAATTCAATTATTTTTATTTATCAATAAATAATTTTTATATTATAAAAAATATTTTAATTTATAATATGTTTATGATAATCATAAAAACTACTGAATTGATTCCTATCATTTGCAACATCGTTCCATATATCAGGATACAAATGTTCTGCCAGTTTAACCGCTGACAAAATTCTATACTTAGGCCGTAACATCGCTATAACATTTAACACATCAATTATTTTAAGACAAATTAGAGATATAAAAATTTTATAAATTAATGTTTAATAAATTAATGACATTAAGATATATTCTTATAATTTAAATAAATCAAAATATCTCTAAATCGATATTATTTGTATTATATTAAATAAACAAACAAAGTACGTGAGTGGCGACCAGTATCAGGTAACAAGCAAACAGAAATAAATAGAAATTAGGTTAATTGGTAATGCTTTTAATTTTTGTTTTTGATTTTTATTTTTTAATATACAAATTAAAAATAGTAAAAAACAGCATATTAATATAATATAAAATTGAAAAAATAATACAAACACTTAAAATATATATAAAATTAAGAAAAAATATATAAATAAAAATAAAAAAACCAGATCAACAATTTTTAAATTAACAGAAATAAAAATAAACAGTATACAAAAATAAAAAATAAGTGTTTACGTTGACTATCCCATTAACCTCCTTTTTTACGGCTCTATGAGGCCTACGGGCGGGGCCCCTTAGCATTAAAGGGTAGTCGTAGAAACTGAAAGGTATTGTCGATTGCACATTTGGAACATATACAGAGACTTGACTAGGGGCCGGTTGGTGGCCCCCCCATGTTCCTAACAGCCCCTGCATCGGGTTTACGCTAGATCACGTGAAGATCATGTCGTTCTTAAATGTTTTTTTTATTTATAAATCAGTATTTGCTTAATCAAAACAGATGGCCTGTACAAAAGTTACATAACGAAAAACCTATTCAGACACGCAAATCCTTCCCAAACAAAATCTGGAAGGCTGAAAATTAAAAGGAGTGGTATGGTTGTAGTTTTTAATTATAATTTTTATGTATTTATATTAATTTTTATGTGTTATTTTTAATTTTTATTCTATTATTTTTAATTTTTATGTTATATTAGTATATTATTTTGATTTTTATATTTTAAAAAAATAAGAAATTAAAAAATAAAAGTCATACCAAATATTCTCTAAAATTTATTTAATTGAATTTTATTATTTTTATGTTTTTAAATATAAAAATTAAAAAAATATATTAACACCACATTAAAAATTAATTTAATTAAACTTATTTGAATTATTCCAAAATACGGGCTTAAAAGCTAGTTTGTATGCAAGTTTGTACCTTTGGAGTATTACAATCAATGTGTTGAGTTTCGTACCGTACCGGCCGGAAAACGGTACGAAAATGTTAATACCGGTACCGGATTCAAATAC
>JAOXYD010000004.1:16692059-16702875 GCA_028565735.1 Pinacopodium congolense | reverse complement strand
TGTTCTCCGATTGTTTTTCTCCTCTGTCAGTTTTCAATCGCTTAACCTTAGTTATGGGCTTCTGGTTGGCAGGGCCATAAAGAGTGGGTCACTGAAGTAGATCTTCTTGGGGTGGTTGAGCATCCTAACCTGGTTAAGTTGGTTGGTTATTGTGCTGAAGATGATGAAAGAGGGATTCAGCGGTTCCTCGTATATGAATTTATGCCAAATCGTAGTGTAGAAGACCATTTGTATACTACATCACAGCCACCTCTGTCATGGGCTAGGAGATTGAAAATAGCCCAAGATGCTGCTCGTGGCTTGACGTACTTACATGAAGAAATGGATTTCCAGGTATGTAATTATGTCCCTTCACATTTTCTGTGATTCATATTTGGCAAAATGTCTTACAGTCCGGGTACTGATGTTTCCTTTTTCCTTTTCCGTGCTTACTATTCAATATAGATCATCTTTAGGGATTTGAAATCTTCAAACATCCTTCTAGATGAGCAGTGGAATGCAAAGCTATCAGACTTTGGATTGGCTAGATTGGGCCCAGAAGAGGGTTTAACTCATGTCTCGACTGCGGTATGTTTGTAGAATACATCAAATGAAATCCCACTTTAGACACCATCACACGAAATGATTAATGTAGAAATAAAAATGAAAGTGGGATTTGTTATCAATGCGTTTGTGATAGATCATATAGTACTCTAATTGGATATGGATATTTTCCTCCATGATTTTCTGAAAGTTTCCTCAGTTGATTGGTTTGAGAATCATTATTTTGTAAATTTTCATATCAACTTAATTTGAGCTTTTAATCGAAACATAGTGTGAAGACATGTCAAAAGGACGGAGGATCCCCACTGTCCATTTGCAGATGCTTCCAAGTCCCATCACCTTTTTCTTTCCTTTCTACCTGATTAGCATAGTGATGCAAGACATGGACAGTATAGTTTCATGTACCTTGCTCTCTGTCTAGTCCTGTCAGGTGGCTCATTATAAGCCTGTGAATATGAATCTCAAGCTAACAGGATGAACCTATTTTAGAACTTCCAATGGACATGATAATCATTTCAGCATATCTAGATATGTGAATTTTGTCAGCCCAAGAACTTCTGGACTAACTATTTGTCTTTTGGCATTCTGAACCTGCCGGTGGGATTGAGATAGGGATGGGAAGAATGGCTCATTTGTGTCCTTGTGTTTTTGGTATCACTATGAACTGTTCTATGCTGTTGATTCTGTCTAATTTTTTTCTGCTACAACTCTTTACTTCTCTTCTATACTCCTTTCAATTAGTTGGTCATTGAATTATGATGAGTTAAAACAGATTGTTTTTATTTTACAAAACATAAAAGACATAAAATTTGTCACTTGTAACATGATGTTTATGCTCTTGAAAAGACATAAAATGGCATAATGAAGGTATGTAGAACCAAAGTTGTTAATGCCCATGCAACTGGTATCTCATTTCAGGTTGTGGGAACTTGGGGATATGCAGCTCCTGAATATGTCCAAACTGGACGTCTAACTTCAAAGATCGATGTATGGAGCTATGGAGTATTCCTGTATGAACTAATCACTGGTAGGCGTCCTTTAGATCGGAACCAACCAAGAAATGAACAAAAGCTGTTGGAATGGGTAAGGCCGTATCTATCAAATGTCAAGAAATTCCGTCTAATATTAGACCCTAGGCTACAGGGCAAATACCATCTACAGTCAGCACAAAAGCTTGCAACAATAGCTAACCGGTGCTTGGTGAAGAATCCAAAATCACGCCCGAAGATGAGTGAGGTGTTAGCGATGGTAAATGGGGTTGTAAATGCCTCAACTGGAACAGGAAATCCATTCAGGAGTTCGGCATCAGCGGAAACTTCACAGGACCCAACAACCAATAATAAAAGAAGGAATCTGGATCCGAAAAGTGGGGAGAGTGGCTGGTTTACTCGGATGTGGACACCAAAGCTTATAAGAACAAGCTGACAGCAATGAATCTAGTCTTTTGGACTGTTTTGGATGAATTTGTTGAAGAGTGAATTGACATGAAAACTGCCTAGTTGTTAAATCCACCAGAAGAGTGTGTGGAAGAGGATATATTTTCGAATCGTCCGGAAGTGCCTAGTGAGTTCCATATAACTGCAGCTTACATAATAATCTTAGATTGGCTTTCACTGTAAGATGTGGAGGAGTTTTTTTAACTGATCCCGTGAAGACAGTTTAGCGTTGTTTATAGTGGAAGAATAATGTCTTCACTATCATGTAATTGAGTCGTCAACCATCTTCTGAAGTTCCTTGAACATGATAGTATTCATGTCAGGAGCCAAGTGCTTGTAGTGTATGACACGATTACAAATTGACGAGGATAATGGAAATGTAATTGCATAATAAGTTACTTCCTTTGAATCATGTGACCGCTTGGTCTCTACTACTTGTTATTTAAAGCAATGAAATTGATTGTAAAGAAACAAGCTTTTAACTTGTGAATTGTGATGACAGTGTAGCCAAAATGCCATTTCCTCCAACCTTCAAAACAAGTCCATTTGAAAAGACGATGATCCAACTTACACGTGTTGTGGGATCCTTTCCAGATATGAAGAAAAGGCATATTGCCCTGTGGCTGGTTTCCAAGTTTCAAACTTCCTTCGTTAGGAAGGGTACGTCTACGTCTAGTGGCCAACATTGACTTTACAGACTCACATATCAACAGCTGAGAGGAAGAGATTATGAAACAAGCAAAGCAAGCTTGATGATTCTGTACAAGGAAAAAAAAAGGGTCTTTTAGCCAAAAAGATAGACAAAGTTGGAAAGAAGAAAGATGCGGCCGGGCCCATGTCGCCGCCCTTAAAGTGCGGCCTCAAAAGGATCTCTGCTTATTTCTGCAGTAGTTTCTAGCTGTTCCAGTTGGATCTTGTTAAAGCGTATTTGCTGGACATGTAGGGTAAGATTAAAAGAAAGTTTATCATTTCATCAACCAAAAGAACAGATGGGGAAACAAGTTTATTGCACCCAACCACAATAACATGGGTATGACCATATTAATGGTGTCACTTTACATTGGCATAGCCATAATAGTACTATACCCACATAACCTTTTGTTTTATTACGTGTGTGTATACCAATGCAAGAAATCTCCTTTTTAGGTGCGTTCTTTTACTCATTTATTAATTTATAAATACATTTAATTCATTTATCACATGGACATTAAATAGTAAAAATACTATCAAAAATTGATGCAAAATGAAGTTTGAATACTAATATAATTGTTAACAAATTTAGAAATAGTGCATTTTAGTGCAATGTTAATTTGTAAAACGAAATATTAAATATAATCATATCATTTTAGTCTTGTATATAATATTATATTATAATATATAGTCTCGTATCTAATTTGTACTTGCAATATAAAATAACAACATGCTACCCATAACATGATGTTTCTAACTTATTTTAGTTTATATCTGTAATAATAAATAATGTAAAATAATGTTTTAAGATAAATTTAACATTTTACATGTTACATGTTAATTTGAAAAATATTGAATCACAAGAAAATTGATGTATTTGATTATTAGATATATTAATTTTGACATAAAATACATGTGTTTATTTTTTTTATTATGGAGATATCGTATTTCCTTATCATTAAGGAGTGGAAAAGGTATAAGACCCATCTAAACCCTAAAGTTTTTTTAAAAAAATTTGAGTAAGCTCCTTATATTTTACAATGTTAAGGTTAAACCTTATCGTTTTTAAAAAATTCAAAATAAATCCTAACTTTTGTAAAATGCTTAAAATCAACCTTAAGCACATAATTACTGTTAAGTCAGTTGTTAAATGTCACGTGAGATTGTTCATGTGGCGTACTCTTTTTTCTAAATTTTTTTGTGGGTCTTATGTCACCAACTATGTGTCAAGTTGGCAGCATAGGACCCATAATAAAAATAACACAAACTTGTTAACTTGTGTCATTTAAGATTTGAGGGGTAGGATCGACACTATTTCTTTTCTCCCTCACCCCATTGTGGACGATCTAAAGTTAATTCTTCTCCTATCATGCATCATCTGCTTTACCCAATCAGTTGATGTCTTGTCCTTCTTCTCCACTCTATTGGCGGCTTATTGTTGTTCTTGCTCCCTCACTGTTTACAATGCATAATTTCTCAGTACATTGTTAAATTTAAGTTAATTTTTTTTGTGAAATGCAACAACAAATAAGTAGAAAATATACTCTATTTAAATGTCTTGTTTATTCTTTTGTTCTCTTGTTTAATGACTTATTCTACATACTTATTATTTATAGCTCTTTCGTTATGTTATTCTTTTTTATAGTTATTATGGAAGGACACAAAAGAGTTTGGCGGATAAGGTTTAACCAATATTCCTAGTAATGTTTCGTGAGTCTTGAAGTTGATTTTAGTTTATAAAATTATGTATTGAATGGTAGTTAGGAAAAATGTACATTGTCAAATTTTATTCTTTATAAGTCTTACAAGTAAAAGCTTTCGAAATTTGTCCCTTTATTTTGGTCATTGTTAGCAGATGTTCTAACACTTGCTTTGAAGAAAGAGGTGTTACTTTCATTGTCTAATTTTTAAGATCCAATAATTCCTTTCATTGTTTGGACTTGTAAGCATTGCCACCAAGGACATGCTTTGTTAGGACTTGTAAAACATGATGCACGCAAAGCACTTCAGTTAAATTCTTCTCACTTCATGTATGTTATCACAGAGTATAATTATTACAACTCATCATAATAATGATTGCAACTCATCATAGTTGTAATAACATAGTCAATAACAAAGCTCTTAAATTAGTTTTTATACACAAGATCAATACCTGATGTTGAGTTTTCTACATCAAAATTTTCACTTATGCAATTTCTGTGTAGGAATTCTTGGAGCTTACCATAGTGGATAGCAAATATTTATTCTTTCACTATAAATGAGAAATTATATAGCTAGGGGAATAAATAGTTATACCTACAATTTCGGTTACATGCTTGTGTATAAGGTTTCTTGAAATTGAGACTTATTAAATAATTCTCGTTATTATTTTGTACAGGTACAACAACTTATTCCTGGAGTTTGCAATAGTAGACAACAAATATTTATGCTTTCACTATAAATGATGAATCACATAGTTAGGGGAATAAATAGCTATACATGTAGTTTGCTTACATGCTTATGCATAAAGTTGCTTGAAATTGAGACTTATTGCCTAATTATCATCATATGTAGGAAGAAGTTATATATAGAATCATTGTCATTAACTTATGGATCATTAAATTCAAAAGCTTGTTATGTTTTTTACTATTGTAGATTAAAACCTCCGTTAAGACTTCGTGGTTCGATAATAATCCAAGGAAGAGATTTTATGGGTGTGCCAATTATCTGGTAAGTAACTTTAAGTTTAATTTTTAGTGAAAGAATGTTGTGTCCATTGTATAATGTGTTACTTGGTATATATACAGGTTGGGAAATATGGTTTTTTCATATGGTATGATGACAAATTTACTCTGAGGGTTGTTGAAGTGATTATGAAGTTAGTCACTGGATTAAAAAGGGAGGATGAAATAAGGACAAGTGCAATAAATTCAAACGCCAACTTGCAAAAAATTAATGAGCATGAAGATGAAATAAAGTTGTTAAAGTCCAACAATAATATGTTGATAAAAGAAAAAAAATAGTTGAAAATCATGTTGGCATGTACTGGAACATGATTTATTGTGCTATTGATGGCATGTACTGTAACATGAATTTCTCATGAAAACTATTTGTGTATTGGTTTGCAAAATTTGATAATTGTTAAGATTGATTGTTCATCTCTTGTTGCCTTGATCTTTTTCCATCTATTAATATAAAACCTTGCATTATTGCAACTGGTTGTTCACGTGCATGATTGCATATACTAAGGATCAAAATGAGACATTCCTTAGGTTAAATAGAAAATTGTAGTAATATGATCTACTTGAGCATATGTACTGTTCTTTGTTAGCATATTAAATCTCAACGTAGTAGCAACAGAAATCAAATTCTTGCCAAAGTAGAAATGTAACACTTAAAAATGCTTGTCGAAGTAGAAATTTAAAACCACCTAGTAGCATTAGCAACGTGCTTTTTCACAATTTTCGATACATAAAAAGTTGACTTAGATTAGAAATTTATATCTAAAATATATATCTATTTCCAAACAAGTTAATTTCATGACATTTGTAATGTCTAATTCTATGTTGCATTGCTTTCTCCATAATCATTAGATTGAGATGTTTAACTACCTTTTATCAATGATGCTCTTCTCTTTTTTGCTTCAAATTGTAATTGTTGAGAAGTAATGCTTGGATGCCCTTTATATCTAATCCCTTTTGGTTCAAATGCCAACTTAAATTTATGTGAACTAACTTCTCCAAACTTCTGTTTGTTTACATTTGTGGAGCTACAAACCTGCATTAACAACAAACTAAGTTAATCCTAAATACAATATCCCGAATTCATATGGTAATGTTACGAACTTACAGTATTGCTTTGTTAGCTAAGTACAATAATATTTTTAACAGTATTGCTTGCAACAACCTATATTAAATAGAAGAGCAAAAAATATATAGATTAAATGAAATGATTTTATAAAAAAAAACGTTATATGATTAAGAAATGATGCATATACATGTGAATATGCCTATGGTGTTAGTGGAGAAACTGTAAGACACAATATATTATGCATCTACAATACATATGCAAAAATTAACTAGTTTCCAATACACAAAAAAATCAATATAATAGACAGATTGATAATTATGTTAAACTATGTTTTTGTATTAATAGATACATACATATGTCGATATTGATGCCAAGCTTTCTTTAATACATTTTCTCATGTTATGATGAATATTGCCACATTTTCCACAATTTTGCATTTGTCCTCTTTTAGACAACTTGTTTAGGTTACTGATTTTTTTGACTCAATTTTAGCTTTCCTTTTTGCCTCTTAAGGTCGTTCTGGCATTACCCTTTTAGCTAGTGGATGTATTTTTTCAACATTAAATACTAGTAAGAAAATGGCACCCTTCACAAGTTGTAACACATACTGATATACATTTTGAAAGTGATCCTTCTTATAGTAGTTATCTATAAATGCTTAAACCCTTTGCTTTGAATGGTTGATAGCACTTATGACATGTTTACACATATATCCATACAAATCTCATACTCTACAACTACATGTGTGATATCGACCAAGCTTGATAGTATGTGTTCCATCACCATTTGACACTTCATACGTTCCATCTCCATTCCATATTATTCTCCAATGAATATTTTCATTTTTGTTCTTCTATACTTTTTTTACAATTGATGGCGCAATATTTGTTTTTCACCTATGTAAAAACAACTTCCTATCTTAAAGTCTTTTCATGACCACGATTCTTATTGTTTCAAACATGTTAATGATTGGTCTGTTCGTGGTTGGTAATATCCACCTAATAAAAGTTTCGCTCATGTTGTTATTAACCATTGAATGCTTTGATTCAAATAATTAATAACATCAAGCCCATGTCACTTTTGGATATTCAAGCAAGCTGTCACACACTCATGTTTGATTTTATCAAGTCTCTTCAATTGCTTATTAAAATCTTCTACAAATTTCGACCATGCACAATTCCAAAACTATCTTCTTATATCCTTACCTTTGTAATTTCCGTGTCAATTATGATAGATATGTCTTACACACATTCGATGTGTAACATTTGGTATAATATCTTGGACAACTCTTATCAATTTCTATAATTATTAAAAACCAAATATGTCATTTGTTATTATTGAAGTTTTAATAGAGTGTTATTTGTTACCTTTTGCATATAAGAAATTATAGTAAGACTATCACCATCCTCCAAGTCTAAATTTGAAGCTAGCAAGTTCACAAACCATTTCCATTAATCAATATTTTTTACCTCTACAACTGCCTATGCTAACGGATACATTCCTCCATTACCATCCCTTACAACCGCACTTAGCAATTGGCCTTAGAACTTTGTCTTTAAAAAGAAATCATTAAGACCAAATATTGGTCTCATATGCCTCCATCCTCTTTTCATGTCTTCAAATCAAATGTATAATCATTTGAGCCATAATAAATATATAATTTCTAAAATCAATTTTCATTCATCAACATCATGAAATAAAAATCAATGATGCTCTTCTTACCTGTAACAAGGACGTTTCTTGATTGCTTGACAAGTACATCTTTACTGTGGAATCAAGATTGCTAAGTTTCATTTCATGTATATATCCCTACACTTTGGCATGTTCATTACATATTCACTAGCTCTCTCTTTTCTAAGTCTCCTTTTTACTGCTCTACGCATTCTAGAGTTAACAAATATATTTAATTTCTCTCCACATTCTTTAACCATTTTAGTCGTTGATATACTAGGCTTCTCAAGAATTCTATCCCTAGAACTTTTCATTAAGAAATTAGAAGAAACTATTTTGGGTTTATTAGTTGTGTAACAAATGTTATTAGGGTTGTATGTTTTTATTTTGAAACATTTTTCATTTTTATCATATCCAATATACAACTCCCATGGACATCCTTTAATATATCCATCCTGATCCGTTTGCTTTCACACTTCTTCAACCTCACATTGTATCCTATTTTAATTATATATTCAACAACTGCATCTTTTAACTCTTTTTCAATTTCAAATTCCATTCCCAATGACCATTGTGTTGATAAATCAGTAATTTGATGCTTACTGCTTCTGCTAAGTCTTTGCAAAGGTTTACCAAGATCCTCTTTACTAGGATACTCATTACTTTCTATAAGGCTCCCACAATCTGTGGAATTAATTTCAACTAATTAATGATCATTTAGAACATGTACTACAAATTCAATTAGACAACATTGAACATTATTAGCATTTTCATCTTCCAAGATTTTATCTTCACTTAAACCCACTCTCCTTACTATTTCAAAATGATCTTGCTCACTATCTTTGTTTCACAATGGTTTTTTTTCACCTAAATTGGCCCTATTTATTACTTCACAATGTTATAAAGTATCTGAAACTAGTATGTCTAAGTTGTGTGTAACATACACATCAATATATCCATGATCTTTTATCAAGTTCATCAAATTAATATAGCTGTCATTTGAATCAAGAAGCCTCAACGACTTGTTGAATTCTTCACTAGGGACATTATAGTAAGCCTTATCAACTTGGGAATAGCCTAAATCATTCACCATCTTATATAGTTGTTTGCAACTCATATAATTAAGTTCGATCTTATCAAACATTGTTGGTTCTCTTTCCATATAAGAAAATTCAGGTTTTGACCTGAATTTTTCACCATGAAATAACTTAATACTTCTATATTTAGTCATAGCAAACCTGCGTACATTAATCGTCAAACATCACGTTAACATTTGATGACAAACCTGCATATATTTACTATATTGTCTATGTGGAAGTATAGTTATAGTGGGTCAACGTTAACACTAAGTGGAATAACTTACATGTATAAACAAGGACAACCATCTACAGGTTGGATGGTTTCAATACAATTATTGGAAAGAATCTATCATAACCATTATAATATACAAAGAACTATGAAGCATATCCAAGGGAGATATATGAATACATATGAATATACCTAAGCATTTCCAATTCTACAACGATCAAAACAAACCAACATACTTTAGAGGAAGATGTTAACACTAAGTTGGAGTGGGGCAACATTAACACTAAGCGAAAAAAAACATACATGTATTAGTAAGGACAATCATCTGCAGATTATATGGTTTTAATACAATTATTGGTAAGAATTTATTACAACTATTAGACTATACAACTATTAGAATTGATTGCAATTTATGAAAATGGATTGAAACTATAATTGAGACTAGGTTGCAAGAATTAGAACTTCAACGGGTGACGTCATTTGCAAGGACAAGGTAAGCATGTTTGAATCTTTCTAAAAAATACTATTATGTAGATTGGATGGTTTTAATACAAAGCGCTTCAATACAACTATTTCAAAAACAATATATTACATTGATTTATTAAAATGCAAAATATTATAATATGAATAATAGTCTATTGTTACACCCTGTTATTGGGTCCTCATCCATCAATGATTGACGAAAGGAGATAGGCATAGGTTTTCCAATCTTTAGAATTGGGAAGTAGGAAGGAAGGCACGTGTTTTTCAGAAACCCTTTTGGCTAATATACAAAACAGATATGTTGACTGTTCCATTTTAACATATCTATTTATACTAAAGAAACAATGAAAGAGAAGCAGGCAAAGTACATAAAACAATTGAATATCATACATTAGTTTTCACAAATATTAAAGCACATCACAAAAGTTTTCGAATTCATTAGGTTGGATTGGTTTTCACAAAGGACATCAAATACATTAGTTTTCATAATAATTTAGATACTAAACATAGACAAAATTATTGTACCAAAACAAGCTTCTGTTTTAACATATATGTATCAAAACAAAAATTAAATCACTAATAAGTTCAAAAAAAAATCAAAGGCATAAGACCAAACATGAATTATCACTGATAAATTTACAAAAAATTTAAAGCTATGAGACAAAGTTCAAAGGCATGAAAAAATGAACAAAGAATACCACAGAAAGTAGCTTATTGACGAGAAACCCGTTAATGAGAAGTAAACATAGTTGGAGAGGACAAAACTTCTCCAAATACAATTTGTTGAAATATCAGTGGAGAAGACAAGAAGTAAACTGTTAATGAGAAGTGAGTTGCCGGCAGAGGACGGAAGATCAAGCAGCCAAAGAATTGTTAATGATGGAGTAAAATTATCG
>JAOXYD010000004.1:16658061-16672725 GCA_028565735.1 Pinacopodium congolense | reverse complement strand
ATGCACAAATTATAAAATAATTTAGCTAACAAGACATACATGAACATCTCTTAGTGACTGGCCTAACGTTGGCCTTTTTCCAATTATTAATATAAGCCTCATAGATTTTGTTTACAAGGAGAAAGACCAACAATGTCTAACATCATAAATATTTCACACCCAAGGGATTGTCTTTTTTCACATTGAGCCACTTCTTGGCCATCCCATCCATCTCAGTCAACAGTTGGTTCAGAACTCTGTCAGCAGCACCCCCAGCATCTCCAACACTGCTTCCTCTCTGCAATATAAGCCATTGGAACACATAAAGAAGAAGGTAACAGGCACGGTAAGTTGCCACCACTTTATCAACAGAATGATATTCCAGAAGTGGAATTTCAGACAATCCAGATAATTGTGATAAAGCGAAATAAAGCCTGACAATTAGACAAACCTGAGTAGCAATTGAGTCCAATTCATCAAAAAACAAAACACAAGGAGCGGACTGGCGAGCTTTATCAAAAATTTCTCGTACATTTGCCTCACTCTCACCAAACCACATTGTAAGCAATTCTGGACCCTTCACACTGATAAAGTTTGCCTGGCACTCATTGGCGATAGCTTTAGCCAAGAGAGTTTTTCCACATCCAGGAGGTCCATAGAAAAGAACTCCTTTAGAGGGTGACATTCCAAACTTCTCAAACTTCTCTGGATGCTCCACCGGGTATTGAACCGTCTGCCACACAAAAATAGCCAAGCAAGTTAAATATACAACACAAAAGCAGACATCCAAGTCGCAATAATGTATGGCATCTTGCACTACAGTGCCACAATAACTACCTCCTGAAGCTCCCTCTTAACATTCTCAAGACCTCCAATATCATCCCAGCTAACATTAGGCACTTCAACAACCTGATCCACAATTTTTCAGTTAGAATCCAGAAGACAATAAGATGAAGTAGCTCAATATCCCAAACAATTATCCATACTAACCGTCTCACGTAGAGCAGATGGGTTGCTCGTTCCAAGAGCAGTCTTGAAGTGTTCATTTGTCACTGACATAGAGTTTAGAATTTCAGCATCTATTGACTCATCTTCCAAGTCAATGACATCCATCTTCTCTCTAATGCATTGAAGTGCAGCTTCAGTGCAAAGTGCAGCTAAGTCAGCACCAACATAGCCATGGGTGTCCTTTGCAATCCTTTCCAAGTCAACCTATGGAAACCACATGATAATTCAATAGGTTACACCGGCATAGGCGGTTAACTAAACAAGATTAGATCACTATACAAAACTCCAACCCCAACAGAGTCGGGAAAAAACTTCCTGCTACTTACATCTTCAGCAAGCTTCATATTCTTCGTATGAATGCGAAGAACCTCAAGACGCCCCACTTCATCAGGAACCCCAATATCAATCTCCCTATCAAATCTCCCAAACCTTCTTAGAGCTGGATCAACGCTGTTGGGACGATTTGTAGCTCCAATCACAATAACATGTGCACGAGTTTTCAGTCCATCCATTAGGGTCAATAGCTGGGAGACAATCCTCCTCTCAACTTCTCCATGAGTCTTCTCTCGCTTCGGGGCAATTGAGTCTATCTCATCAATAAAGATGATAGATGGTGCATTCTTTTCTGCTTCCTCAAATGCCTTTCTGAGATTGCTTTCACTCTCCCCAGCTAACTTTGACATGATCTCTGGTCCATTTATACAAAAGAAGAAAGCACCAGTTTCATTAGCAACGGCACGGGCAATAAGAGTCTTTCCAGAACCAGGAGGTCCATAAAGCAAAATTCCTTTTGGTGGCTTCACTCCAATCGATTTGAATAACTGAGGGTGTCTCAACGGAAGCTCCACCAACTCACGAATCTGGGCCATCTGTTTTCTAACACCACCAACATCATCGTAACCAACTTCATCCAACCTATCCTCATCCTCCCTCTTTATAGGCTCTCCCTCGCAGAAAATCTCAGTGTCTGGGGCAACCACACAATACTCTGGTGGTTCAGTCTCAATAACCTTGAATTCTACACTTCTCATTCCACCTCTCACAAGAAAGAGATCACCCTTCCTAACTGGGCGATATGCTTCCAGGAAATAAGCTGTAAATTGTAACCAGTATAACAATTAATCATGAGAAATACACGAGATTTAGGTACCTAATCATGAAAAGATTACTACCGGCAGCATCTATCAGCATTCTCCACAAAAATTATCAGAAATTATATATTTTCCATTAAACATCAAATAGTCAGAATCGTGTAGCCATTTCTTGCATAATTGTTTTAAGTAGTTCAAAAACTGCAGCAAAATAAATATCATGACAAGTAAGATTTAATATTTCCACAGTCAGTAACTTATATGTCCATAGTACTGTAAACTATCATTTTTTAGCTGTAATATTGCCAAAGAAGTAGGCTTTGTTGAAACGATCTTACAAATCAAGGCTGTAATTCCAGATGCGGAAGAGAACACAAGCAATGCAATGCAATTCCAAATTTGTTCAAACCCATTAGTCTTGGACACCATTATCAAGTAAAAGATTTGACTCACGTCTCAAGAATGCATCAAAAAGATTTCCTGTCACTCCCTCTATTGTGTCATCTATAGGCAGTATGTGAACACGCTTTCCATACTTGACATCAGGACACTGGTGCACAGAAACAACATCTCCAAGCCTAACCCTGAGGTTGGACCTGACAACCTTATTCATCCTGATTTTTGGTTCATCGCAAGTATCATCAGCAAGGGCAATACAGATTGTATCCTTTCTTTTCTTTCCCTAAAGATCACAAACAGCACACAGAAAAAAGTTTTAGTCCCATTGTACATCTACAAGGCAATAAACTACGGAACAACAACAGCAAAGCAATAAGTTAGAGAAAAGAACATTTGATTCACTAATTAAACAAGGATTTTCAAATTAGGACCCGTAAGTTCCTCGATTGAAAAGGGATAGCGCCATCAACATTTCATAAGAAAAAACACTTGATTCCCTAACACAAACCAACTCATCAACATCTCTACAAACCCCAACATAAACCCTTGATTTCACAGACGATACCCAATTACGACAAACATAAATTCCAAGGAAAAAAAAATGCAAACCTTGATCAAGATAGTGTCGCCTCGGAAAAGCTGAAGCTTCTCCATAGTCTCGGGATGAAGAGCAACGACGGAGTTATCATCGTTGATAGCCTCATCAACAACAAGCCGATTCGGCGACTTCTTGCGCTCCAAGATCGCAGTACTGAAGTCCTTCTTCGTACCCTTGCTGTAACATTAATCCAAAACCACAAATCAAACATAATTGTAATCAAAGACACACAGAAAACACTAGATCTGCGGAAAAAATATTTACGCGTCAGACGATTCTGCTTGGTTAGACATGGTCGAGAGATTGAGTAGAACAGATAGCAAAACCAGGAAGTGCTGGATTTGGGGAATTTATAAGGGATTGAAAAGTGAAGGGAAGCTCCGTTTCTTGTTTCCAAAGAAAAATGCTTTTTATCGGTGCTTTATTCCCATAATATAGTGTCCGAATTTATAATAATATAAAAAATATTTATTTCACAAGAAATGTCCATGTAAATAACTGTGTTAGAAAAGTTACATCCGAAGTTGAGATGTGTTGGCGAAATCTAGAATCTTCAGTGAGTAAGGCTAGCTCTATCCTTCGCTTACCAAAGTAATTCCAGCATTCCGGTCAATTTTAGTTGTACATATGTTACTGATTTTACATTGTAGTTGGGTTGGATTTGGTATGTGAACAATCTTCATAGATCTAAACAGCCCAACAGACCAAAATGTTGAGTGCTTGGAACCCATAGACTTTGTCCAAACTATCGCTTTTGTTTTAGCTGTACAAAATCACAGACACCAGTCAACGTTAGGACACATGGGACCGGACATCTTTTAGTTTTAGTCAATTAGTCACATGTTTAGGTGCTAGGAAATTAAGGTTAATGGATGGAAATATCAGCATTTATTTTCCATTATTGATGTGGAAAGTGGAAAGAAAACCTAGATGAAGCATGAGCTGCATGTGAGACAACATTTATTTTTATAGAGAAAGCCGTAGCAGAATTGAAGGGCAAATCAACTAACTATACTGGAATGTGGAAACATTCGCATGCACGTCTACGCATGTTTGTTTACAATGATGCAGCTAGTTGAGAAGTGGGAGCTGCTTCATAGACTCTTTCATTTGTTTCATTCCTATTTCGACCTTAACATCTTTAATGAACTGGTCGAAATTCTTTGTTGATGAACCGATTTCAGTTAAGGCTTTTTCTAGCTTTGTTTTAACTTGTTTTATGTTCTTTCTCAAGTCATCAGCTGTTTTTCCACTCATCAACCGGTTAATCTTGTCTGCAACTTCATGACGTGAGATAAGGCTTCTTATCAACAAGATTGAGTCCAATTCTCCAATCATCAACCACTAACTTTCGGTTCGTGAATTGATCTGTCAACAAAGGGAAGCACAGAAAAGGAATGCCACACCATATACTTTCTAATTTCCATCCACAGTGCGTAAGAAACCCTCCAATGGCTGGATGTGAAACGACTTGTCTCCGGTGGCACCACGTCACAACCAGTCCTCTGTCTTTAATCTCATGTTCATATCCAAAAGGCATGCAATCTGGTTCATCGGAGCTCACGATGTCAGGTCTTAGTACCCAAATAAATGACATTTCACTAAGCAAGAGACCATAGGCTATTTCCTTGATCTCTTCTCCGCTGTAATGAGCATAGCTGCCAAACGAGGCATACAAAACTGACCCAGTGGGCTTGCTATCAAGCCACTTAGTGCAGTCTGACTCGGACCGAAGACTAGGAGCTTCAACACTTTCAGTGAACCCAGTAGGGAAGACTGGTCCAATAGCATAAACTGGTTGCTTTTCTTTCAAGGCCAAGATTGTTCTGGATTCAAGCTCTTCAACGGTGTTACAAATAATAAAATCTGACATTTTAACTTTCTGGAACGCTCGATGCATTATCCTGTGTGGCACGGTTGAAGTGTTAGTGGCTTACAGGTATGACATCAGATCCTTTGGATTGCTAGCTTCCACGCCCGGTATATAATCTATGATGTCTTGCCGGTTATCTGGCCATCAAAGGAGCATCAACAGTAATATTAATGTTCTATAAGATGTATCCACATAGCTTAAGAAGGAACCCTTGTTTGAGAATATTAAAAGTTAATAATTAGGTTAGTTGTATTATCCACTTCAAATGATGTGCATACCATGAGATCCGAAATGATCATTTGCTGTGAGGAGGTCCAGGTGATAGTAAAGAGTCAAAACCAGAGGTGGCTGAGCCTAAAAGGAAACGTTCATGTAGAAGATATTGTAGTAGCTGATGTTGTTGATCTGTTGCTTGTGTGTTGTTAATCTGCTACTTGTGTCTACTGTTAACTGCCGCTTATGATCTGCTATTGTCTGCTGCTGATATACAATTTATGTTAAACTGTTGATTTTAGTGTCGTTTTACTTAACTGTTATATGATGTATTCGTTTCGTTTTTATTATATTTATATGGCATCGTTTTCTGATGTTAGCAATATGTTTGCAAAAATAGGCTTGTGATTTATACAGAGACTTAACCTTTGTATTATGAGAGAGTTAAGAAATAAGAGACTAACTTTTCTCTCAAATCTCTTGTGGTCGAAGTTTAGGGTTTGATCATGGTATCAGAGACAAATCCGATCTAATCTTCAAAGCTTCGATCAAGTTGCAAATTTATGTTCTACTCATTGTTAATCAAGCATTGTAGGGAGTACTCATGAAAAAGTGCATAGAACGTTCAATTCACGCTTCCACAATGATAAGAATCCATTGCATCTCCAAAGCTTTGATCATCTAGGGATGGTCTTGGTTTCTACTCCACTGAATGTAAGTAACTATTTGACATGGAGCCAAGTTATGAAGATAGCGTTGGGAGCGAAGGTAAAGCTAGGATTTGTGAGTCGATTATATGGTACCCATGGCTTTTGAACCTAACATTGAAGGAGATAGTAGATGCTTGCCTGTACACAACATCAACTCATGACTTATAGAAGAAGTTGGAGCAAAGGTATAAGACTGCAGTGTTCCACTTTTATATCAAATAAAAAGGGAAATCTGCTCAATCTCTTAAAGAGAACTTTCTGTTGCAAAAAATTTTACAAAGCTCAAGGGGCTGTGGGATGAGCTTCACTACTTAGTGCCAAGTCCAACCTATGAATGTTGTATAGCGACTAAGCTGAGTGAGTATGAATCCATTGATAGATTAATACAAATTTTAATGGGACTTAGTGATATGTATGATGCTGTGCATAAACAGATATTAGTGACGGACCCTTTGCCTAATCTAGATAAGGGGTATTTTATGATTATGAGAATTGAAAAACAGAAGGAAGTGCATGTAAGTTTTACTAGTGATGTTAAGGTAGCAATTTTTACAAAAGCTCAGAACACAAAAGGAGTTAGTAAGGGTAATGTGAAAAAGGGTCAGAACAAGGATGATTTTGTGTGTGATTATTGTAAGATGAAGAGAGATACTAGGGATACCTGTTTTAAGGGGGATGGTTATCCAGAATGGTTTAAATGAGCGAAAGATAAGAAGCATAATGGTAGGAATAAACTTTATGCCAATATGCTGGAATCACCACTAGAAGATGCAAAATGTGCCTATGGATTAGGTGCCGAATGGAGGTATGATGTTACAAGCATGATTCAACAAGAAATTGAAAAGGTTTTAAAAGGGAAATCTAAAGTTGGAGCAGCACAGATTGAGACTGACAATGATAAATAAAGTATGTTCAACTTTGCTCATCTTTAAGTCTTTACAGTTTGAACTCTAATCCATAGTTTTAGTTCTTTTGCTTCAATTAAACATGGTTTTAAACAATAGATACATGTGCTTTAAATCATATGTGTACTGATTTGTCTTTTTTTTTTCAATCTAAGCCTATTAATCAATATACTCCTATTTACCTGCCTGATGGTTCTGTTAGATTAATTGACTATACAAGAGATATTAAGTTAAGTTCAAAAATTGTTCTTACTTCTGCCTTACATGTTGCAACTTTCAAGTATAATCTCCTGTCAGTAAATAAGCTTACCTCATCAACCAATATTAAATTTGTATTTTATGCCTAATTTTATGTTATGCAGGACCTTTAGAATAATGAGGTTCATGTAATTGAAAAAGTCATTTCTAGTTTATATATACTTAACCATAGCTCTTTTTCTTCTTCTGTTATACACCATTATACATGTCTATTAGATGAAATGTCAAATAATCTAGCCTACTGCAATATAGCCAATGATGTTTAATCTTGGCATATTAGGCTAGGACATCCTTTTATTCTTGTAACCAAGCATTTGAATCTTATTTTGCATAACTTGAATTGCTCTTAGCTTTCTTTTCCTTATGATGTTTGCCACATGCTCAAGCAAAGTAGACTTGTATTTTCTCAAAGTACTATCAGTACTAACAGATGTTTTGAATTGATTTATATGGATGTGTGGGGACCCTATAAACAATCTTTATTGAATATTGCTCATTTTTTCTTGACTGTTGTGGATGATTTTATTCATCGAATTTAGTTTCTTAAAACGTGTCCATCCAACCCTACTTCATCTCTTTTTCACTCTTCTTCATCGTTAATATAATTCTCTCATCTCTTGCCATTCTGCTAACCTTAAATCAACCTTCCAACTCCAATTTTTGTGCAGCAACCTGCTATTTTTACATCAAATTAACAAGGTATGTACCTTATGTTCTTTTAAACACTTGGAATTTAGGTTTAATTGTTAATCTAGGATGTTTTAGTATATGAATTAACCCTTATTGAACATTACTAATTTGCTTATATGTTGATTTGAGTGGTTTTTCATATGAATATAGGTGTATTATGGATTTTGGCACATTATTCATACTTAATTATGTTTTTCATGTTTTATTGAATTAATTATGATATTTTGATTATTAAGGCAGTTGTGTTTTCGTGTTTTGTTGAATTCATTATGATATTTTGATTATCAAGGCAATTTCCAAACCATTTGTTAATGATTAATCCCATATAGGCTATGATATTGAATGAAACTTACATGAATGTGAAGATCTAAGATCTTTAACAAGTGAATGGGATATGCATGAGTCTAGGATGACCTACACTTTTTCAATTAGGTTTGATGTGCTCTTTAATGCTTAAAGGGGCTTATATATTGTATTGAGTTAGGCACATATCCCTATTATGCTTCCATTGATAATTTTATCATGTCATCTTTATGATTCAAATTATAAAATTTATGCTTTCTAAGAGTTTATAAACCATATATTTGTTAAATGTTCAGACACATTACATGACTTAGTATGTGAAGTATTAATAGTTATTACATTATTATTGTGATATGTTTATATGTTTAGATGGTTTATGATTTGTAAGAGTTAGACATGTATTTAAGTACTCATGATTTATTTAGCATTTTTATAGGAATTATGTCTAAGCAAAAGGAATTGACAAAGAAACTCATTACGATAGGGCTTCTTCTTCTAGAAGCACTGATTGTAAGCCATTCAATCCTTAATTCAACAGCTCTGAGATTGTCAACAAATACTACATACTATTTAAATTACACATTAAACCTACCAAATACCTAAAGTTTGAAAGACTTAGAGAGTTTGGGACTAGAAAATCCGATCATGTATTACTTGAAGGTTAGAGGGTGTGATATCTTTGTAAAGATAAGGAAACTAAGACATACAAACTTGCTATGTGAGTTCTTGGCCCCCTTCCAGTTCAAAAAACATATGATGAGGACTAGAAATGATCATATGGTAAAATTCTTGCTCATTGGAAAAAGTGTCCTTCATCTTATGTTAGGACTTAAACACCACCTTGGGATATGGACAAGTGATCTAAAAGACTAGGATAAAACCAAGTATGCCAAGTTAGAGTCTGTAGCCCCAACTGGTGCTACCCGATTCTAGAACAAGAATGGAAATGAGTAGTTAAGGCCTGCTAGGGTAGTGAAAGTAAATGAGCTCATCCATTTATGATGCATGATCAATGACCTCTACACCAACATAGGAGGTGCCTTAACCCTCTAATTTTTCCATCTGAGCAATAAATCAAGAGAGATGTTAAAGAGTTCTTCATATGTTATGAGGCTTGGGGATTAGGCTGTGCACAGTAGATCTAGGGAAGGAGTTAAATTTGGAGCCTTTAGACTTCCTCGTATGGATCTAAATAGGACTAACTACAAAGGCATATAAACGCTTGAACTTAAAAGAGCTCAACCTTTATCAATTGAACGAGATATAAGTGAAGAGCTAAAAGAAAGTGATGATATTGATAAGGAGGAGGACGAAAACACCAAGGCTAAACCCTTTGTAAGGATAGAACCATCTCTTGATGCCCGATTTGATCAGTTTCATACCCACGTAGAGGCCTTATATATTGAGATGAGAGATTATCAAATGACCAATGACACCACATGGGCAGAACCTCAATAGATGTAGCAAATTAGATAGGAGGAGGAACAAAGTTATAGACAAGAGCACCAGACGATATAACAAGAGAAGTAGGAGCAACAACAAGCGTAGTGGCAACATTTTATGTAGTTTCAATAAAATTGCTTTTAGTCTTTTAAAGAGATAAGTTAAATATTTGTTAATTAAACTTAGAAGTCATTATACAATACTTCTTAATGAAATGTTGATGTATTAATCATTTGTTATTTTTATTTAAAAATTATTTTAAAATATTAATCATTGAATTAAAAAAATTTTAAAGTAAGAATTGTACACATAGACGTTGATGTGACAGTTTTACCATATAAACGCTAACATAGTAAATTTCGTTTCTCATGTTAGTATAAACCTAACAAATTTAATTTTTTACATTAATTGAAAATTTTTTAATGATTGGTCATTTAATTAAAATTTTTTAAAAATTTATCAATTAACTGAAAAATTCTAAAATGTTAAAATTAAAATTTAAAAAAAATTTGTCAATTAACTGAAAAATTAAAAAAAGTTAAGTCACTTGTATAATTATTATCTCAAACATTAATTATATCTTTGAAAATCATAGTGCCAATTGGCCTATATTTAACTTAGATGAAAGCTATTGTATGGCTTCATAGGCCAGCACAAAAATAACATTTTAACTTTGAAAATCATAGTGCTAAATCCACCGTTTTTATCTCCAGACCTAAATTTTGATTACCTGACGTTGCAAAACAGCTACTCTTTGTTAACTTCTGACATAATATGTATGTGGTAAGGGCGGTTCTGAGTTTAGAACATGCTCTGACATTGGAGCAGAATGGACAGGCTTCACAAATTAAAAAATGTTTAGTAGTTCATACAGACATCAACTGATAAAGGAGTCCCTGTACTTACTTTTTTTTTTTTTTGTCCACGTGTAATGCATACCAATTTGACCGTGGCCACTTCAAGTTGAGTTTGGCATCGCGAAATGAACGCGTTAAGAGGTTATTAATTTTTATTTTAAAAAATAATTAAATTTAAAATATATTATATTATATTATATTATATTTTTATTTATAAAATTAAAAAAGAAAATTATGCTTTTCTATATTTTGAAAATAAGGTATTTTTCTATAATAATTTAAATTTATCATATATTTAATTATTAATACTAAGTTAGTATTTTATCACAAATTTTAACTAAATAATTTTTAATTGTTTAATTTTTATTATAATTATTAATTAAATAGGCTTCTATTTTTCTTTATAAAAATAAAAACACAAAAATAAAAAACAGAAATAAAAATTACAAAATAATAGAAACACAGAAATAAAATTTAAAATAGAAATTTACAAAAAAAATATATAAATAATAGCATAAGCTCTTCATACTTCTTTTTTTGTTATTATTAATGACTACATAACAAACATAATCATGGAGATTAAAGGAATCAACAACAACGGCGATTGGCCAAAGGAGCATTTATTCTTCGCTGCACTGCTCTTGAGCAAAGGCTCCTTGTAATGGTCGTAGCATAAGGCACCTTGATTGTTCACTTTGAAGTTAGCTCCTACTTTGATCTTGTACCTCTTACTCTTCCAAAAGATAGGATTGTATCTCACCTGAGTATCAACGTCCACATGAAAAACCGCCCGTCCATCCCTGAGCACATCCCGGAGAACTTTTTGTCGGTCGAGTCCAGTGGTGTTGACTTGTCCACTCTTTATAGTTTTCTCCCCAGAATCATCATCCCCTTCTTTAAACCTTGGTATAGTGTAATTGGCTATGAATAAGTGATTGTAACCGTAATCAAACGTTACATGTATGGGATCGTAGTATATAGAAGCGATTTTGTTGAAGTTTATTAGCTCCAAATCAAAGTAGATGGTGGTGGTAATGTTTCCGGAAGAGTACTCTAGGGTTTTATTAAGGGAAGGGATGATGTAGAAGTGCTTCAGATAAATAAGGGGTGTGAGGTACCATTGAAATACCCAAATCAGAAAAAAGAGACAGCCTGTGCAGCCGCAACGATATGCAGCTTTACAACACTCGTCGCGGGCATTAATATCTTCAGCTCGGAGGAGACGAGCCATGGTTCCCTGGCAACAAGAACTGAGTTAATACAAGGAGCAAAACTTATAAAACGTTTAAAAAAGAATGAGAATAAATCTCGATGTCCTTGTACAACAGAGAGGGAAGATAGAAGAACAAGGAAAAGGCTGTCTGAAAACCCCAAGAGGGAAATGGCTATGTGATCTTTTATACCGCGTCATTCTTTAGATAATGGGAGGAAACTTCCATACTTTAAGATTGATTGGTGTTGAAATTTCAGGCAACCATCCTATAACTTTCTGTCTCATCGCTTTTACAAAATAACGACTTCTATGGCATGACTAGGTTGTCCGATAACATGTGAAAAGGTCAAAGAAGCGTTGACATTTTATTTGTTTAGAAAGTGGGAGCCAAAGATTGGGTAAGTGCTTTTGAAGCTTCCAATGGACCGAGGAGTCATTTTTTATATTAACTTGTCTTGAAAGTAGTTATCGGTTTTAATGCTGTTTCGTGGTTAGGATATATTACTAACTCAATTTTTGGGATTTAAAAAACACTGGGTAGGTGTTAAAATTTAATTATGAAGACCATAGGCCAACTTTAGACCACCATTTCGTAGGCGGTTCCTAAATTATACTTTTCTGTCACATCGCATGTCCAAAATAGAAACTTGTGACATTACCGAGTGGTCCAAGGGTTCTTGACCAATGGTGTTTACGTGTGAAAAGATTAGGACGGGGGTACTACTTATTTTTATTTATATATATATTTATATTTTAATACTATTTTATGTGTTAATTTTTTAAATTTTCGTAAAATTTTTAAAATTTTTATATTTTGAAAAAAGAAATAAAAAACAAATCTAAAATCAAAAACAAACATTTCATCTCTCATTAATGGAAGGGGGAGGTAATAGCAAAAGTTGCAAATAGATTTTTAAATTTGTAAAAACAAAATTTTAATTTTACGTAATAAATATTTAATTTTAATATAATTAAAAATTAAAAATACTGCAAATTTTATTCAATAATTTAATTTATTAACATTATAAAATTATTCTATTTTATAAATATAATAATAATTAATTAAAGTATTTTATATTTTAAAATTGACCATTCAATTTTTAAATTTATATTTTGAATTAATATTTTTCAATATTTTGACTTATATCACCATATCAATTGGTTAGATCAGCATAAGCAAAGATTTATTCTAGTGTAAATGTGGTATCTACTTGTGTTACTTAATACCAAGAGAAACATACTGTTAACCTTATTATGACACCTAAGAAAGAGAGAATGAATTAAGTGTTTTAAAATTTTCTAAATTAAAATCTAAACTAATTTATGATATGTAATGAATGAAATCACTAACCACAATTCAACTTAAATTGATAATAATGATATCAATATAAAACAATATGACTCAAATTAAAATGATTTGATAACAATTATAGTAACAAGTAAATAAAAGAGTGAGGGAAAAGAAAACGCAAACGAATTTTTCCAGTGGTTTGACTATAACCTTTAACTTATGCTCACTCTGAAGAGGAATCCTTACAATATCTTTTTTGTAAGAGTGAAGAAGAACCTAATATTCTTAGTTCAATTGATAAATAATAACCCTACAATCTTACTTTATAATAAGTAAAGAGTAACCCTTTTACAATGATCTCAATCTCAACAAACAAGGCCCTTAACTCAATTCAAATGAAGATTAAAATAAAAAACACAATTATTATATATTACTTGAGAAAAATAAAGCACAAGACTCAATTAGTTAATGTATACAAGGTTAAAAACTTACATACTTTATCTCAAATTTATTCAATTCAAAAACTCATTCCAAACCACCCTAAAACGCATTCATCTCATTAACATTTATAAAATTTATAAAGATTATTCAAAAACCCTTAGACCATATATTTATGGCCATCCCAATTCAAAAACACGTTAGAGACTCAAGCTAATCATTACATACAATTAGAAATTTGTTACAATTTAAAAAACCAGCTTTTATTATACTTTGTCAAATCCTATAATGGTGCTGTTGTTGCTTTGTATAGACATTTAACTACAACGATACTATTTATAATGCTATTTATAATGCCTTTGATCATCTTTAAACATTTTGGGATCACAACGTTGCCATTGTGTCCACTTTATAGTGGAGTACAAGCATTGATAGCCTGCTAATATTTGATCACTCACACCAAGACCTAGTCTTAACATTTCTAAACATTTTTAAACACCCATAATAATTATCTTTCAAAAAGACTTGGCTTAACTAAGTTTAAAAAGTTTCCTAAATTGAATTTAGTGATCAATAATTTCCAATTGGAACAAATGTCTTAATCAATGAACCGAATTTAAACTTTTTATTCCAAAATCAATTTCAAACAATTTCTAAATATTTCAAAACCATTCTTTTCACTTGAAAAAATAACTTACACAAGTTTGAAAACATCTCCAAAGTAATTTTAAATATCAAGATGTTTTAATTGAACTCAGAAACAAAATATGTCTTGTTATATAAAAGTTTATGCACTTATTCAAAGCATATATGATTCAAAATCTTTTTAAACGATTTCCAAACATTTTCAACCATCTCAAAACCTTATTTATCAATAAAAAATTAAATCAAACACACTAAAAAACTTTTTAAGAACATGTTAACATATCAGGACCATTTTGTTTAAAACCTTTCCTAAAACTTCTTCTTGATTATGAAATATTATACGTAGAAACCCTAATATATAAATGTATTTATAAATTCTAGGACAAACTACAATGCACTTATACATAAAGATTGATTTCTATAACCTTGATCTTTCATAACTTGATATTTACTTCAATTCTCTTTATGTTAATATTTAAGGATAACAGTCAATTAAGTGATCAAGTTTTTAAAATTTTTTCAATTAGGTGATCAAGTTTTCAAAATTTTCAATTGAGTGATTAACATTTGAAAAGTTAACCAGTTGAGTAAAAAAACTTAACGCCGTTAGTCATTGACCCGACCCGACCTGACCCGGCTCAATAACCCTGATCCGACCCGGCCCACTCCAACTTTTTTTACCTCTTCTGGTTAATTTTTTAAATGTTAATCACTCAATTGAAAAAGTTTTTAAATCTTAGTCACTTAACT
>JAOXYD010000004.1:16629446-16644452 GCA_028565735.1 Pinacopodium congolense | reverse complement strand
GAAAAAGATCAAAACCTGCAGACATTTCTTGGAAGATCACATCATAAGAAAACTACATTTTTCTAAAACTATTATTGTGATGGATTCAAGTACGCTTCTACTATCTGGTTATTCTTGATAATATGACATGGTATATTTTGAAATTATGTTGTGATTTTTGTTGAATCTTACCCTTGTTACTATTATAATGTCTAAGCCAAAATTCCTTCAAATCTTAAGACGTGACAGGATTACATAGATCACTGACTATCAATGTAGCTATGAGGGATAATGAAAAATGAACAAAAATCACCATAATCACTAGGCCCCTCTACTCTAATTGGTTTTTGCATGTAAAATATTGTTTTAACATAGATTTAGCGTGTATTAACACTTATGTCAGTGTTTATGTCTTTCATGGAATTAATGCTGACTCTAGCGACCATTGTGTAAAATTTGAAAATTTTTATTTTTTTGTTTTTTCAGGTCCTATAGTAGGTGTCACATTAACAGTATAGTCAACATCCCATTCAGTCTCAAGTCAACAAATCAACACAATCAGTTTAATGACATCATCGTGACATTAGGATGGTGTTAGCATTATCCATATCTAGCATGAGCATAGGAATGCGCGTGTGTGACATGCACTATTGATCAACATGTGGTCAAGGATCATTAGTTCATGTCAGTTACACACCAAACGTGCATGACGCGTTTGTCCGTTATGATGCATTCACACCACGTTCTTGACACGTTCTTCCATTTACTACGCAATGTGTGGCCTCCTACTTGCAACCTTTTCACCTCTAGTCATGTCTGGCATGTGTGCAAGGCATGCGCCATACGTTTTTCCTCTGCTACTCACCTCCTCCACGTTTTTTTAGATTTTTTTGGTTATTACAAACTAGTTTTTCGCATATTTAAGCTATATCCAGCCTAAACATTCATGTTTTTGCTATATAAATGTTATTTTCTACATTATTTTATGTATATAAATGAAAATAACACAACAAAAAAAAAACAAGTATATGAAAAAAATAGTGTTCTTAATTTTTTCAGATGAATAACACATATTTCTACACCTAAATACACGAATATGGCTTGGTTCTATTACTAAATGTAAGTGACTTTATGGTTATAAACATAAACTAACTTTGGATCAAACCATATAAATGTGTAATATGTAGAAATTTGTACCTAATTTTGTGTCCATTAATCTATAAATGTGAAATTCAGATAAGAGTTATATGAGACCTATAAATTAACATTAAAAAAGAGAGAGAGAGAGAGACAGAGAATAGAGAGTGTAAAGAGAGGGTAGAGAAAATTTTGTAGAGAGAGTGTGTTGATATTTTTACCCTTTTCTAATAATTGGGACTTATGATGGCTCAAGTGACTTGTTATCTAAGTTTATATATAGGAAGAGTAGGAGATGCAGCACAAAACTTTATAAATAGTGTTTTATAAAACTACCTCATCACATGTCTAATAAACTATCTAGTTTACACTAATAAGGTAACATTTTCTTATTAAACAAAATTTTTATCATATTATGGACCATTAATTAATTTACCTTAATCCAATTAATTATTTTCATTTAATCTAATAATTATGTCCAAATTAAATGCTCAAAGAATTAAATAAACCATGGTTTATTAAAATTATTTCATCATTATCTCCCATGAACAAGCATTAATTGTCTCAAATAAATGAACAAGTAAAAATAAATTATAAGACATGAATTTTGAACTAAAGATAAATACAGTTGAATATTTCGTCCCATAAGGCTATCAATACTAAAAAATATCATAAACATGCATCATATTGTGATACAGTTCCAATATAATAACGCATATCGAATCACCTTACCAACTTTAATGAGAAAATATAGTGTGATAAACTACATGATACGAAACTTAATGGAACACACTTCGTCCTTCAATCTTAATATCTCCACTTTATATTAAACCACATTAAAGATATTCGTATGAGATGAGCACTTTTATCTTACTATGTCTCAATGTACTTAATGTATCTTGAGATAATAGTATGTGTCAGAGACATAGTAAAGGTCATATTGTAATAATGCTTAATGACTTATGATATGTTTAAGATTGATATAAATTTTAAGACTTTTAATATGTATAAGACACACATGTATCCAACAGATCCCTAGGTAATGCTATCAAAGGATTTCTATATACCTATATTATCAACATGTCTTTGAAAATTGATGGGTTGTAATCCTTTAATTAGTGAATTTACGAGCATATGTTCTTTAGAAATATATTACATTGTAGTGTCGCCTTTTTACACTAGTTCCTTTATGGTAAAATACTTGACCTCTAAGTGCTTAGACCCTGTGTACTAATTTGTCAATGTATTAGTTTTCAAAACCTTGAGTAGAACCTATTTTTAATTAAAAGGAAACTCATTTAATATAAGCTTTTTCATTAGGGTTATATTATGATCA
This sequence comes from Pinacopodium congolense, assembly GCA_028565735.1. Lineage (NCBI taxonomy): Eukaryota > Viridiplantae > Streptophyta > Magnoliopsida > Malpighiales > Erythroxylaceae > Pinacopodium > Pinacopodium congolense. The sequence continues at coordinate 16,642,000 of JAOXYD010000004.1, read as the reverse complement.
TTTAAACTCGTTTCTTTTCTCTCTTTTTCTAGTTTTGTCTTTTATAGTTTTGCCATCCAGACCTTTTTCTTCTTCTTCTTACTTAATCAAAATCTACAGTTATTGTCGTTGGTGAGTGTGCATGTATTCATCTATTTTATTCTTATTTTTTTTAGCATTGTTTGTATTTGGTATGTGGTTGTCTTGGTGTGGCTCGGGTGACTATTTTGTCTCCTTATTTTTTTTATTTCAGTGTGTCTGTTCTTTTTATAGTTTGTGAGTACTTGTTATCATCTTTTTTATTCAGTATGAGAGATATTTGGGTATGTTGGAAAAAAGTGAAATTTGGATCACTTAATTTCTTAGTTATATAAAGTTGAAAATGATATGTAACAAAATTTTCTACTTACTAATGGCCTTATGGCTCATTAGGAGAGGATATTTAAGGCATTCTCCTCTACCATGGTTCAAATCCTGTAGTTTCTCATAAAAAAACAAATTTCTCTGTTTAGCATCTTGGACTCTATAGAGTAAAGAAAGACTTCAATTACAATTTTAAATTCAACATTTTGATTGTAAATTCACCTTCATTATATATCTAGATCTTAATGTATATTTTATTAATTACTACTTTTGTTAATGAGTATTAGTTATTGTAAACTCTTAAACTGTTAAAGAACATATTTTGATATACTCATTTATTTGAAAGTAGATTATTTTTTAAGTTAAGCTAGTAATTTTTATTTCTCACATTAAGAAGATTTTTTATGTTAAAAAATTTATTATTCCCCTATGTAGTTTATTTTTATACATTCAAATTTGCTTCTCATAATTTCATTTAAATAAAAAAGTTTTTCTATTGTTAATTTTCGCTGTATTGAATGCCTTTCTTTCCTAACACCTCTTACTTAGAAAGTATTTATATAGCCAGTTATGTGTTAAGATAAAATCATTTTAATGCTTTCAAAAGCATGAAGAGAAGAATCATGCAATTAACTTCCAAATTAGAACTAGTTAGATAATGTGTAACAGTGAAATTGGTACCAATTTCCACAAGTGATAACTTTATAGCTCTATATAGGGGCTTCGATAATCGAACAAAAATATAATTTTGGCTACTATTAGAAATTCAGAAGAATTACATATGGAGCCCATTGAACAGCTACGGGAAAAATTCAAGATTGCCTACGGAAGATGGAAATAGAAGCAAATAAAATTTCAGTAAATGATTTTCTTCTTCCTTTTTTTTATGGCTAATTGGGTAGAATTTAGAGGAAGAAAAAAATATAGTGAGGGATGGTCAATGTAGATGGAATTATATCTGAATCTTTGTTAGGAAAAATAAGGGATCAATTCTTACGGATGATGTAAGTGACTTTATATTTACAAACATGAACTAACCCAGGAAATAACCATATAAACGTGCAATATGTAGAAATTCGTACTTGGTTTTACATCCATTAATTTGGAAATGCGAAATCTAGATCATAGGTATATAAGACCTTAAAAATTAATACAGAAAATAGAGAGAGGGAGACAAGCGGGAGAGACATAAAATAGAGAGTGTAGAGAGAGGACATAGAAAAGTCTTTAAAGAGAGGGTACTGATCTTTCTACTATTTTCTAATGTTTATGACTTGTGATGACTCAAGTGACTTATTACCCAAGTTTATATATAGGAAGAACAGGAGATCTAACATAAAACTTTAGGAATAGTATTTTATTAGACTACCTCATCACATGTATAATAAATTATTCGACCTATATTAATAGGGTAACATTTTCTTATTAGATAAAATATTTATCTTATTACAAACCATTAACTAATTTACCTTAATCCAATTAATTATTTTAACTTATTCTAATTAATTTTTTTCTAAATTAAATGTTAGAGTAATTAAATAAGCTATAGTTTATTCAAATTATTCTAACATTCTTTCCTATAGACACGCATTAATTATCTCAAATGAATAACCAAGTAAGAATAAATTATAGGATATGAATTTTGATCTAAAGATAAATAAAGTTGAAAACTACATCCTATAAGGCTATTAATATTGAAAAATACCAAAAACGTACATCATATTATGATACAATACCAATATAATTAAGCATATCGAATCACCTTACTAACATGAGTGAGAAAATCTATTGTATCAAACTACATGATACAAGACTTAATGTACCACACTTTATTTATCGATCTCAATATCTCCACTTTATATTAAATCACATTAGAGATATCCATATGAGATGGGCACTTTTATCCCATTATGTTTCAATGTACTTAATGTATCTCTAGATAATTGTATATGTCAAAGACACAGTAAAGATCATACAATAATAATGCTCAATAACTTGTGATATGTTTAAAATTGACACAAGTTTTAAGACTTTTAATATGTATAGGACACACAATGTATCTAAAAGATCCATAACTAATGTTGTCAAGAACTTTTGTACACTCATATTATCAAGATCTCTTTAAAAATTGATGGGTCGTAGTCCTTTATTTAGTGAATCTACAAGCATCTATTATGTAAAAATATGTTACATTATAATATCACCTTTTTATATCAGTTCCTTTATAGTCAAATACTTGACCTTTAAATACTTAGACCCTATATACTAGTTTGTCATTGTATTGGTTTTCAAAACCTTGACTAGCACCCATTTTAATTTAAAAGGAAACTCATTTAATATAAACTTTTTCATTAAGGTTATGTTATGATCATTTAAACTTGTTTCTTTTATCTCTTTTTTTTGTTTTGCCTTTTGTGGTTTTGCCATCCATGACCGTTTTCTTCTTCTTCTTACTTAGTCAAAATCTACAGCTACTATGGTTAGTGAGTGCTCATGTATTCATCTATTTTATTCTTATTTTTCACTGTTGTTTGTATTTGGAATGTGGCTACCTTAGAGTGGCTCGGATGACTATTTTATCTCCTTATTTTTCTATTTTGGTATGACTGTTCTTTTTATATTTTGTGAGTACTTGTTATCATATTTTCTATTTAGTATGAGAGATATTTGGGTATGTTAGAAAGAAGTGAAATTTGGGTCATTTAATTTCTTAGTCTTATAAAGTTAAAAATGATGTGTAACAAATTTCTCTGCTTACAAGTGACCTCACTGCTTATTTAGAGAGAATATTTAAGACATTCTCTTTTAATAGGGTTCATATCAATGTATTAAATACCGTACCGGTATCGATATCGAATTTACCTATAAAATAGTACTGTATTAATACCGTTTCAGATATTTTTTAAAATTATAAATTAGTTCCTAAATTTTATAAAATTTGCAAAATGGTTTATAAATGTATTATATTGTATAGTTTTTAACTTAACTTTAAATCTAAAAATTCCAAAATACAAATTTTTCTTTTAATTTTTTATATAATTTTTTTCTCGGTACCGGTATTTCTAGTACCGACTAGTATTTAAATCTGGTACGGTACTCTTAAATTTTGTATCAATTTTCAGCCGGTACCAGTTAGTACTAGTACGAAATTTAATACCTTGGTTCAAATCCTAGAAAAGATAAAATTTTAATTTCTTAAAATTTTTTTCTCTATTTGGCATCTTGGATCGAGTCCTCTGCTCTATATAGTAAAGGAATACTTCAATTAAGGTTGTAAATTAAACATTTCAATTGTAAATTCACCTTCACTATATACCTTAATCTTAATATATATTTTATTAATTATTACTTTTGTTAATGAGTATTAGTTATTGTGAACTCTTGAACTATTAAAAAACTTATTTTAATATATTCATTAATTTGAAAGTAGATTATTTTATAAGTTAAGTCCGTAATTTTTATTTCTCACATTAAGAAGATTTTTATGTTAAAAAATTTATTGTTTTCCTATGTAGTTTATTTTTATAGATTCAAATTTGCTTCTCATAATTTCATTTAAATAAAAAAGTTTTTTTATTGTCAATTTCCATTGTATTGAATGCCTTTCTTTCCCAACACCTCTACTTAGAAAATATTTACAAAGTCGATTATGTGTTAAGGTAAAATCATTTTAGTACTTTCAAAAGCATGAAGAGAATCAAGCTATTAACTTCAAAATTAAAATTGCTTAGATAATAAGTAACAATAAAATTTTCACAAGTGATAACTCTAAACAAGTGCAAGTAGTAGCTCCATATAGGGGGCTTATGGGCCGAAAGAACACAAAAAACCTATGAAATAACATGTGGAAAAAACTAATTAAGAAGCTATATTTACAAGTGCAACTCAACTCGTAAGGATGAAAAGAGTCAGTGTTTCAATCCAGTGAGACAATTTATACAAGTGAAATTATGGTTGTACTCAAATTAACCACTGATGGTTAATACAAAAGATTGGAACCTTTGTTAGTAAAAACCAAAATCTCAATGTTTTGTACATGTGTTTTATGTCAAGCCGTCAACAGAATGAAAGAATAAAAGAATGCAGGCAAATGATCTTCCTCCGGTGAACCAAAGATCATGTAGAAATTACAAAGTTACATATGTGATATGTTTGACCATTTTAGTAGTATTGCTTTCCTTTCCTTTTTTATCCAGAATGTTTGGTAATTCCTCAACTAGTGTGGTTGGTGAGTGTACATGTATTCATCTATTTTTTTTCTTCTTTTTTCGCTATTATTTTATATTTGGGATGTGGTTATCTTTATGTGATTTGGGTGATTGTTTTATCTCCTTATTTTTCTTTTTTGGTGTGACTATTCCTTTTATATTTTATGAGTGCTTACTATCATCTTCTCCATTTAATATTAGAGAAATTTGAGTACGTTAACAAGAAGTGAAATTTAGATAACTTAATTTCTTAGTCACGTGAAGTTGAAAATGATGTATAATAAATATCTCTATTTACCAATGACTTTTTTACTCAATGAGAGAGGATCCTCTACCAGGGTTTAAATTCTACTATTTCTAATACGGTTCAAATTCTAATAGAAGACAAAATTTAATTTTTCAAAAAAAGTTTTCTCTGCTTGATGTCTTGGACCAAGTCCTCTACTCTGTCGAATAAAGAAAGATTTCAATTAAGATTGTAAATTCAGTGTTTCGATTGTAAATTTATCTTTACTATATATATCTTGATTTTAATATATATTTTATTAATTACTATTTTTGTTATCAGTATTAGTTATTGTAAACTTCTGAATTGTTAAAGAATTTATTTTGATATACTCATTTGTTTGAAAGTGGATTATTTTTTAAGTTAAGTTTTGTCATTTTTATTTTTCACATTACAAAGATTTTTATGTTAAAAAATTTGATGTTCTCCTATGTAATTTATTTTTATACATTTACATTTGTTTCTCGTATTTTTATTTAAATGAAAAAAAGTTTTTTATATTGTTGTTTCTGCTGTATTAAATGCCTTTCTTTCCCAACAGTTCTTGTTTTTGGTGGTGTGTGAGTAATACAAGGGCCCTTCTAGATGTCTCTATTTGTCAACTATGGTGGTGTGAGTAATACATGGGCCCTTTTAAATGTCTCTATTTGTCTACTATCTCTGGTCCGACCTATTTTTTAATGAAATTTTGCTTTTTCAAAAACAAAAGAGAGGTACTTACAGAGTCGATTATATGTTAAGATAAAATCATTTTAGTGCTTTCAAAAGCACGAAGAGAATCAACTTCAAAAATTAGAACTGGTTAGATAATGTGCAACACCGAAACTGGCACCAATTTCGAAAAGTGACGTAGCTCTAAACGAGTGCAAGTAGTAGCTCCATTTAGGGCTTATGGGCCGAAAGAACATATAAAGCCTATGAAACTACACGAGGAAAAAACTAAACAAGAAGCTATATTTACAAGTTCAGCCAAACTCGTAGCGATGACAAGAGTGAGTATTTCAATCCAGTGAGACAACGTATACAAGTGAAATTATGGTTGTACACAAATTAACCATTGGTGGTTAATACACAAGATTGGAACCTTTCATACTAAAATGACCAAGAAAAAAAAACCAAATTCTCAAGGCTTTGTGCATGTGTTTTATGCCAAGCCGCCAACAGAATGAAAGAATAAAAGAATGCAGGCAACTGATCTTCCTCTAGTGAACCCAAGATCGTGTAGAAATTACAAAGTTACTTATGTGATATGTTCGACCATTTTACTGGTATTGCTTTCCTTTGCTTGTTATGCAGAATGTTCAGTAATTCCTCAGGTTGACAGGGAAGAACAAGGACACCCTTTTGTTGGAATCCATATTCCCTTTTAGCCAACTCCATCAACCTCAAAAAAGCTGGATCACTAAGGTAGTCTAACTCCAGAACAAACCTTTTTGCTTCTCCATTACCAGTTCTCGCTACAACTGCAAAATTCCCTTTCTTGACGTCACTGGGAACAAATCTCTCAGCCTCGGTCTCTTCTAGCAAATCAGTATCACTGGTAGTGGATAGTCCTCTAGATGCCATAAGTGAGAGAACCAGTTGCAGCTTTCTGATAAGCCGCTTAAACATCAGAAAGCTTCTAATGCTTTCTTTCCTGCTTCCCATGGCTTTATATGGAGAACGCCGAAGCTTACTTTGGAGAAGAACTTGTGCAGAAGTTTTTGATTATTGTCTTCTTTCTTCTTATTTCCAGCTGACTCTGGAGAACCCAGAGGAATAAAAATATATAGTGGGGGATGGTCAAGAGCAGTGGAAACATATCTGAATCTTCGTTAGGACAGCTAGGAGACCAATTCTTACGGATGGAACATAACATTTAATCCAAAATTGGATAGTTTCGCCATTTTTGTTTAGTGGGCCATTAGAGACACGGTTCACAGTATTATTACTTGATATTTTAAGATTGTGGCTGATGCTGTGTTCTATCATAATCGGTCTCGAACTCTTTGCCTATCTATGGCGTAGATAATGGCAGTTTATATATCAGAAAGAGTGCTTCGCTGTACTCGTACATATGATAGATGGTTCATAAATTCTCATGTGCAAATGCAGGATGTACAATTTGCTTTGTGACCATACTATTCGATAAGGACTTAGATTAGTTGGGAAAAAGGACCGATTAGAATATGTCTTTAGTTTGACTAATGAAGCATTCTATGGCGCCGGCTCAAAGTCTCTTGCATTTAGTACGTTCAAACATCGAACTTTTAGTTGTGAACGTTCAAGGAGTTGTTGGCATCAATTATTAGTGAGGGATTATATGATCGTTTGATTGAGTTTTTATTGGATGTTATATTTTTATATTAAATTTTATATATTTTTATAAATTTTTGTTTATTTATCTTGATTTTTATATTATATTAAATTTTTTTTTTAATTTCTGTGATATTCTTTATTAATTTTTATGTTTAAAAAATCTTAAAACCAAATCCTAAATTCAAAACTTTCTTAAACAGCCCTTTAAACTGGCTAAGAGGAAGGAGTCACTTCCAAGCTCTCAGCGTCTTCTAAAGTATCGTCCCTCGTAATTAAATTTTTTTCAGTAGCTTGTGAAGATGGTATAAACTTACAATACGAAAATCTGTCATTGGATAATTAATAACTAATACAATTGATTAACGGATAAACAGAACGTTGGTTGGCTTGAGCATATGCATTCCCACTATTGATTCATGCGAGGGGAAGAATTATTGAAGCCAATGCGAGTTGCTTCAAGCCTCTCAATGATTTCTATGTTATTAATGTACTCTTATCTATGTTTTATGTTTGCATAATCTTTCTAATTATTGTTGGGAAAAAATCAAGTTAATTTATTCTACTTTTTATTATCATTTGAGGGTTCGTTCGTTTCGGATTTTTTATTTTTATTTTTAATTTTTTTAAACATAAAAATAAAAAATATATAACTGAAATTAAAAAAAACACACTAATATAACACAAAATTCATGAAAAATAATACAAAAATTTATAAAAATACATAAAATTTAATAAAAAATAAAAATTACAATAGAACGTCTTTAGATAACAAGAAAATATGATTATGTTCCTCTTCCCCTCACTCTCTCTATATATATTTTTTGTTCTTATCATGATCAACGCTTAATATTATTTGACGTGTCGATCTCTGCGTCTTAGAGAAGCTGTGCTAGTGAAGTTAAGAGCTCCGACAACTGCTTACTATTGATTGATAATGCAAAGAGTTCAGACCTTCCGTTTTCAAGTACTAAAGTTTAACCACATTTAATGTCCTGGAAACAAATTTAACTCCATGAAATTTGCCTGAGAACTACTGAAAAAGATCACAGATAACTTGAATAAAAGATGACAAGATTAGAAATAGGGCGGTTCATACGGAAACTAAATGTGAAGACAGCTAACTCGTGTGCAACACACTGTACTTTTGTGCGTCAGTAAGTTTTAACAAGAGGAACGAAAGTAGTTCCTGTTACAATGTCTAAGCCAATTCCAACGAATCTTAAAAGCATGACAGGATTACATAGATCATTGGCCATCAATGTAGGTAGGAGGGATAATGAAAAATGAATTAAAAGCGCCATAATCACTAGAACTACATACATCCATCGATTCCAGTTGCTTCATGCATGTAAAGCACTGTTTTAACATGGTCTGATAGTGCACGAACACTTCTGTCAGTGTATCTATCTTTCATGGAATTAATGCCGACAAGCCTTTGTGGATTAGGACCTAAGTCCCCAAATCCTCAAAAATGAAAAGTAAATATGAACCTCGTACTAGAAAGTACTTACAAATCCGAATGTGTTGAGATAAAAATCACTTTATTGCTTTCAGAAGCGTGAAGAGAATCTAGAGATAAAAATTAGAATTGGTCAGAGAATGAACGAGTAACAGTGAAACATAGCTCTACACAAGTGCAACTAGCTCCATACAGGCGTTCATAGGACACGAGAACATGTAAAACCTATCAAACTACACGAGGAAAAAAGAAATTGATCACTGTAACCGAGTAATAATCATTTCAGCCTCGGAGGATTGTCTACATTTCGTCGGGCGGACAAGGTATTGAAAGAACTCCTTTTTGAGAGAATCCAAATTCTTCATCAGCATGCTTTAATAATTCCATCCTCGAGACAATCCAGTCCAAAAAAAGATCCTCTTTCGGCCAAGATTTCTCTAGCAAAACATGACGTGAGTTTGGATTATTTAGTAAAGTTCGTTTCTTTTGATATGCTTTAAGTCCAGAGTTTCACTCGAATAACAATTATTTTAAGGCTTGATTATGACAGATCTGTTTGTAGACTTCTAAGGATATTTAACAGATAAAATTAATTAAAATAGGACTTTAATTAAAGATTGATGGTATGTCTGCAAAAAATTGCAGAATATAAAAATTGCAAACTTAAAAAACACATAAGAAAATATTGAAATTTAAATGATAATTTGCATTCAATGCAAGCTGGAATTTATACATCTTAAAGTGAATAAAAGATTTGAAAAACATTCCTAAAAATAATGAAGAAAATGTGATTCTAAAAACCAATAAAATCATATCATACGCTTTCTAAAAACAAGTAACTACTTACAATCAAATGACAACTTGTTATTGACCTATTATTCAGTAGCAAAAAGATGCCCTTCTAACACTCTTCCTCACTTCTTTTGCTACAAATACCGAACCTTGATTTTCAAATCAAGCTTTGAAAAAAAACTTTTTCGTGATGCTTGTAAGCTGAGCATTAGTAGTGCCATGTATTAAAGTAATTTCCTTATTTTTTTTGCACTTCTTTAACAAAATAGTATTTGATTTTATTCTACCATGGGACACCGGATTGTTAGAAATAGCATTTGTAGCCTGATTATCTACAAAAATTTCAGTTGGCTTCCTTTGATTATGCTTCAAATTTGTCAATAGCTTCCTTAGCTATAGTGCTTGATTTATAGCAGCAGTAATAGTATTCTCCTTCTACTGTTGATTGATTCATAACATCATTTATATCAGTTGAACAATTGGTTAACAATAACTATAATATTCAATTCACGAAATCTCGTTGTGTTATGGGGGATCAAATGTTTGGAAAATGATCGCATAAGAACCTAAAGTGGGGAAACTTTTTCCTTTACTTCTACCTTCTCATTTGTCATTGTTCAATTCTATTACTTCCAATGTTGTTTATTGTGATACTCAGTTATGGCATAGGCATTTAGGCCAATCCTAATTCTCATGTTCTTTGAATGTTGTTTAAATTTGGTTTACTTGCCAATAAAAACTCAACTTCTATTAATCACATTAGTATTGAATGTGAACCTTGCTAACTTGGTAAAAGTAAAACTCTTCCTTTTCAATTGTATACAACCCATACCACCAAAGGATTGGAACTTATACATACTGATATTTGGGGAATTGCATCGATGATTTCACATGAAAATTACAAATATTTTATCACATTCATTAATGACTTCTCTTGCTTTACCTGGGTTTACTTGCTTAGATCTAGAAGTGAGGTTTTCTCTGTGTTTAATCTCTTTTATGCTTTAATTGAAACACAATTCTCAATAAAAATCATATTTTGCAATCAAATTCTAGTGGTGAATACATATAAAATGAATTTCAATCTTTCCTTCAAAGTCATAAGATTATATCACAATGTACTTATCCTTTTTCACCGCAACAAAACCGTGTGACTGAAAGAAAAAATCTCTACTTTCTTGATGTAATTAAAACTATTTTAATTGATTAATTTTTTTGCCTCGTTTTTTGTATAAAGCTTTGTTTACTTGATAAATAGGTTACCTTTTCTCATCTTGAATAGTGATTTACCTTATATTGGCCTACTAAGGCATCATCTGAATTACTCAAATTTTCATAATTTCAAATGTGTGTATTCTATTCAGCTTCCAACATATGAGAACCGAACTTACTGCTCAAGCGGTCAAGTGCGCTCTTTTAGGATATGCTAGAATTCAAAAAGGTTTTCTTTGCTATGATCCTTATGCTTGTCGTATTTAAGTCTATAGGAATGTGATTTTTTTAAAACCAACTCTTCTTTATCACACAACAGGCACCCGAAAAGCCTATTAACACATAAAATTCATTAGAATCTCCTTTAATTTCCCTTTTACCGCAATTTCCAAAATCCCCAATCTCAATTCAAAGATTTAAACTTGGCCATATTTATCAAAGGGGCCCTCCTCAAGCAAATAATCCACCAACAAGTCCCATTAAGGTTCCTCCAAATCTTCTTGTGACATCTGATCCTACTCTACTTGTTGATGAAGAACTAGCTCCTCTTTGAAGAGGTACTTGAATTCATAAGCCTCTAGATTGGTATGGTTTTCCATCCCCTGTATCTATATCTGCAACTTTGTCTTATATTGGTATTCCTTCTTGTTATAAATAGGCAATGGAGCTTGAGTGTTAGCATAAGTAATAGAAGTTGAAATCCAAGAACTTAATGAAAATCACACTTGGGATATTGTCCCATGCCCTCCAAATGTTAAGCCGACTGGGAGTAGGTAGGTTTATAATGTGAAACCCAAATCTAATGGCTCTTTGGATAAATATAAAGCTAGGTTTGTTACTTTGGGAAATAAATAAGAACATGGTCTTGGTTATGGAGAAACATTTGCTCCAATTGCTAAGATGACCATGGTAAGAATAATTCTTGGAATTGCATCCTCTAAATCTTGACCCTGGTATCAAATAGATGTAAAAAATACTTCTTTGAATAGGGATTTGAAATAGCAAGTTTACATTAAACTTTCATCCGATATAACCCTTATTTCTCCGCATTAGGTATGTAAGTTATGATGACCTTTATATAGGCTAAAACAGGCTGCTAGAGCCTGGTTTGAGAAGTTTCATAGCACTCTTTTGAATTTCTCTTTCATGCAAAGCACTTATGATTCATCTCTCTTTTTTAATAAGACAACTGTAGGTATGGTTATTCTCTTTATATATATTGATGATATTACCATCATTGGTGATAACAAGGAGTTGATGATTAAGCTTTAACATATGCTACATAATATATTTCATATGAAAGATATTGGAAATCTCACTTATTTCTAAAGTCTAAAGTGCAATCTCAAAATTGTGGTCTGTTCTTGAATCAACATAGATATGCCAAAGACCTTATTAACTTGGCTAGTTTAAAGAATGCTACTCCTGCTCATATACTAATAGAGGTGAAAGTAAAATTTGAAAAGATGAAGGCGAACTTTTGCTCGATCCTTTTCTCTACAAGCAACTAGTTAGAAGTCTTATCCATCTAACTATCACAAGGGCTGATATCTCCTATGATGTCCATATAGTAGACAGATGTATGTAATCACCTTGTCATCTTCATCTTGTTGCAATTTACCATATTATTTGATATTTGATTGGTCAACCTACTCGTAGATTGTTATTTCTAGTAGAAACGTCCCTTGAATTGACTGCATACAGTGATGTAGATTGAGCTGGCTACCCATATACTACAAAATTTACAACAGGGTGATGCATGTTTCTTATTGATGCATTGATTTCTTGGAATTGTAAGAAGTAGGATTGTAGGTCTAAGTCTTCAACAGAGATTGAATATAGAGCTATGTTTGCAACATATTTTGAAACCATTTAGTTGGATGGTCTCTTTTCTGAGCTTAGATTCCCTCAAGCTAATTGCACTCCTTTACATGTCGATAATACTAGTGCCATTCAA
>JAOXYD010000004.1:16616948-16629346 GCA_028565735.1 Pinacopodium congolense | reverse complement strand
AAATCCATTTTTTGAAGTTAATTAAATCATGTTGATTTGTTATATGGTCTCAAATTGTGTCCCAAGACTTGTTTGAAGTCCTATTTGATACTAGGATAATATCTGAAATTTGTTGAATTTGTTTAAAGTTTGTATAGGTCATCCTCTAATGGCTACTTACTTCCTTATTTAGAATTACTTTTTTCCTTATTTAGAATCAATTCAAGAAAAACCTAAAACAGCTAAGAAAAATATAATACGGCAACAAAACACTTCCCAACGTCTTCCTAGACCTCTCAACTCACATGTTCATGCTCTCAAAATAATATTGATAGGCTAATCTTCACCAATCTTTCAAGCTGCCACCATTTACACTGCTTTGTTATTTCTCATCCCTATCATCTTTTATCTGATTGATAAAATGTGAGATTGCTATTCTGTGAGAATAAGTTTTTGTGAGTTTATTTAATCATAGTTTTGATTTTTAAGTTTATTATTTTGATAGATTAGAGCCTTATCTCTCAATTGCATTGAAACAGGTTCTGTTTATTCTAGTTTGATTTGTATATTAATTCTTGATACATATATCTATTTCAAAAATTAGGATATTGTGATTTTCAGTTTGCCTAAGATTTGTAGAGGTTTTCTATTTTTTTTTCAATTTTAGGAAGATTATTTCTTAGGTTTCAAGCCTATTCTTTTAAAAAGTATCAAATATGTCCATAATTTTGTCATAGTTTTCAGCTTATTTCTAGACATTTTAATCAGTTTCTAAAATTGTAAAAAAAATTATTTTATGATTTCAAGAGTGTTTTAAATTTTTTATTTGAATTTTTTGAAGGTTATTTGAGTTGCTTTAAAAATCGTTTTCTAGACACAACTAAACTATCATTGTTTTTTTGGTCTTGAGTTAACTAAATCTTTTGATTATATACATCAGTTCTGGATGTGCAAGCGTGCTGTGTTTAGTTTTTGTATGATCTTAGGATTATCTAGGTATTTTTTATTTTTAAGTACTTATTTCTTCTGTTTAGAGTCCAAGTTTACAGATTACTTCAATTTATCTATATTTCGTACATTGCATTCATTCATATGTTTGAGCATCTAAATTTGAATCGTTTGCTTCCAAATTATAGTTTTATGTTTGTTTAAGTCCTCAGGAACTTCATTAGTTATTTAACTGAATTTTTTAGGCATATTTGACTATTTGGAAATATTAGTTTTCTTATATATCAAATTAGTCCAAATTTAGATTAAGTGAATATTTTAGATTATGTTTCATTATCATACAAATTTGTGTGAGTATCAAATCTGTCATATCAAGTTTGTTTAAGCTTTCATTGGTTGTATTGATCATTCATTTCATTAGTGAAAGTATTGGAGCCTTTAGTTTAATTATGCCTTAAGTAAAATACATTCATAAGTATCCTTAGTTGCTTAAAAAGGGGTGATTTGCATTGTTGGATTGGTTAAGTATATTAAGGCTCCTCTTTACCATATAAAGAGTGTCAAGGCTCTTCTTTACCATATAAATATTGTCAAGACTCCTCTTTACCTAGAAAAAGATTGGGGTTATAAAGGCACCTCTTTACCTAGAAAAAAATAGGATTGTAAAGGCTTCTCTATGCCTAGAAAAGGATTGTAATTATTTTTACTTTAATTAATAAAAAATGATATCTGACAAGTAGTTGGAGAAAAGACGTAGTCTATCTTTAGGGTAGGTGAATTTCTACAAATTGCTTTTATCTTTCTCTTCCCTTTTTTCTTTACTTATTACTTATTGTACTGCTGGTTTATTGATTGGTTTTTCATCTTGTTATTATTCAATAATGCACATTTCATTGTTTTGAATTGACTAGGGTGTTAAGTTTAAATTTCACAATAATTTTTTTTTACCTTAATTCACCCCACCTTAAGTTCCTTTAAGGCTTATAGAATGGACTTAGGTCTAAAAGGTATTAAACCACTAAAAATTTAGATTTTTCTTCTATGCCTTATTATCATTATTTTGATCTTGCATATTTGTTGCATGTTAGTATCCATTATCTCTCACTACATATTTGTAATAATATTTGTATTTAGTTATGAAATTTTATAATCATTCATAAGTGAAAAATAAATAAATTTTTAGGGATATAAAGTGTTTGAAAATTTTACTAAGTGAATTATATGAAAAATACCCATTTATTTTAAGGAATCTCTGTTTCTAATAATATAGATGAAAATTAAGAATATAATGAAATTAATAGAAGTAGGATAAAAGGAAAAAGACAACATTAAAGGGCATATCGGATGGTATAAGCAATTTTAAAGGTAAATAGTAAAATAATTTGGAGGTTCATATATGCTTTATGGAAAATAATGAAGAGTTGCTCTCTTGCCCAAATTCTTATGATCATAATGATGATTGTGATATTGAGCTTTCATACAATGAGCCTTTAGAATGTTTAATGATCATGAGAAAATTGGCTATTATTAAGGACAATAAACATGATTTAGAACTTAAAAATATTGAATTAAATAACAAATAAAAGTTACACATAAGTAATACAAGTACTTAAACCAATATACCAACTAAAATGATTCAAAGTTGTACAAACTAGCATGCTCCATAGGAAAGCTACAAATATCAGCATAAACTATAACAGTATTCCTAAGATTATGTCCAAATTCTAAAGTTTGAGCCTTATTTTGATCATTTTCTCTAAATGAACATCTCAGGTTCTTATATGAACTAAATCATTTGGACATTCCAACTCTACTGCAATTAACTTCTTTTTTAGTATAATTCTTTTAGTTTGATAAGATTATAAGCTCATAGTTGCATAAGAGATAGAGAAGTTAATGTTGCAATATTGAAAATAAGATACTGCCACATTCTCATCCCATTCTTTAATTTTGTAGCTAGGAATTGGAGCGTTCCAAGTCTTCATTATAGTTGTAGTAGAATTTCCCTAATCCATGAGAGAGCAGAGTAAGTGAAACTGTGAGAATATCTCCTCAAGGATTTATATAATATGTCATTCCTTTCCTTTCACATACCTTATACATAATAGCCAAAGCCTATTTTATGGGTTGTGTAGTCTCCCTTAGATAGGTTATTAGGGGCTGAGGACCGATATATGGTATAATCCCAATCACAGGAGTTGGATAGATAATTGCATAGTTTTTAGAATTTTATCAATAAAGGAGTGGTATAACTACATTTTAAAAATAAATGATCTCTTATCTATCTAATTTTGGCATAAGCAGTATGTGACAGTGTTGACTAATGGGAGTGCCCTTAGCCTATTGAGCACTAAGAGCTTTGTTGAACCAAGGGTGAAATTTTTTTTACTAATAATGTGTTTTATTATACTTGACATGTTAAGAAGATAAGTTTGAAGATAAAGTATGTGTTTGAAGAAAAAAGATGTTGAGAAACGTTATTTAGAACTTAAGATGAAGCATTAAGCCAAAAGTACTGATGGATGAAGATCAAATTGATGGAAGTAACAGTATTGGAGAAAAATTAATATTGACTTAAAGATTAAGTTAAGGGTTGAAAGATCAAACTCTAAGATAGTAAAAGTAAATAGGTTTTTGTTTTTATTTTTACTATAGGTCTTGACTTGATCTTGCCATTGTATTGAAAGGGCTCACATCATGCTTCTTGCATAATGACTAGTGTTTATGCATATAGGAGGCATAATTAAGAGGAATCATACGTGAATAGTTTCTAAAGATCCTCTTGACAAGCTAAAGCTTTTAGGGAAAGTGATTTGATAACCAAGCAAAAAGTAATGATTGAGGTTAAACTATGTAAATGTGATAAAACTGTGTGAATTGCTTAAAGGTTATATAAAATGAAGTATGGAAAAATGTTAGAAAGAGTTTTAAGGTTAGATGGAATGAAGGTGCGCAGACGTGTTAAGACTTATGTAAAAAAGAAGTTAAGTTGTGTGAATATGTTAGAGTGGTTGAATATGTTAAATTTTTTATGCAAAAGTAATTAAAAAAGTGTTAGGATGGGTTAGAAAGTGTTTGGAAGTGTTAGGATTTTATTTTAGGTTGATTTGGATATGTTTGTATATGAAAAATATATTAAAAAAACAGTTTGTATAAGGGCTAGTGGACTAATGGAACTTGATTGGTTAACTAGTGTGCCTGATTTTGGAAGATCAATCAACTTATATCCATGTTTCAGTCAACTAGTCAATGGTCAATAGATATATGTGGTCTAATTTATTGATGCTTATAGCATATAGGCTCCAACAACTAGTTTAACAGATATGAATGAAATAAATGAATTTTAAGATAAAAAATGATCAAAAATGGTTAGTTTGCAATTTTCACCTATAAATATATGTGTTAAGATGTATGTTAAACATCCATTAAGTAGGTAGTAAATCAAGTATGTGAGAAATATAAAAAGAAGTGTTTGAGCTTTGTATTGTGAAGTTTGGTATTGATTTTGGTATGAACTATTGCATTCATCCTTTATATATTTGTGAGCCCCTTAAATACTTGGATAGTTAAGAGTGATGTTTTTTAAGTGTATTTGTAGGACCGTGAAAATGTGAAGTTATGAGTGTAAAAGGTTATTTTTAAACTTATTGAAAAAGAAAGTGATTATAAGGGTTACTCTAGGGATTATGGAAAAATAAAAGTACTTGTAAAATTATTTTTAGTAATAAAATTCCCAACAAAATATTAAAGAGTAGACGTAGATATGGAGTTGACACTAAACCACTATAAATTTGATTTACGCATTCTCTCCCTAAGTATATTTAGTTCAATTTTTAAATTAAAAGGGAACTTTTAATTAGTTCCCAAAAACTTAAAAAAAACTTCAAAAAATTTAGAGACATCTAGTTCACCCCTCTCCCCTCTTAAGTTCAATATAAGGACTAACAAGTTTGTTTCTTGTAGCAAACCCTAATATGAATCCTTGGGGACTTTATGACTAAACTATACCAAGTTACGTTGTGGTACCTAGATGGATAAGTTGATGAAAATGGACCTACACGACTTGTTAGAAAAAGACTAGATTATTCTTTTGTCTAAATTATTTTGTGCTTTGAGTGTTGATTAGGGAGGTAATTACAAAGATATGTTGTTAATAAGGATAAAATCATACTATTATAACTATATTCACCTTGAGAAATTAATAAACTCACTTTAGCTTTGGAAGGGAATGGGGGTTTGAGATTTGATGAATGAGGAAAGAGATGCAATGGACCTCATGCAGACCAATTATCATACCATAACAATGTTTTAATACCAATCCCTATTCTATGTGACATAGCTAAATTCATTACTTTCCTCATCCTTAAAATCTCCTACATTGTCTAAGAAACATCTAACTTACATTTGCTTTCCCAAAGACTTCTACTCTTAATGATATAATCTTAAATCTACTAACCCAAAGTGATTGCTTGCCTATAAATAGCCTCCATATTCTCTTAGCTAAATTGAATTTGGAAGATGCATAAACAAGAATTATTCCCAATCCACTTTCAGCCTCTAGCCCTCATAAATCTAACCATTTGAATTTTGCAATGACTTTTTTTTAGCATCTCCACTCTATAAGAAGTTCCTCATGAGTTTTTTAATGGTTTTGAGGAATTTCTTAAGAAGAATGAAGATGTAATTATTAAGGGTTGAGTTGATAAGGTGTAGTCTTTTAATAAAATCTTTGTTTTTGATTTTTGGTAAGCCTGTCATTGATTATTGAATAATAAATTCCTAACTTAAGCTCCTAACTATGTAGTAAGGAAAGTAAAGGTCGATCTTGCTAAAAGCTAGGGTGTCAATACTATTTCTAATATTGTGGAAATAAAAATAAAAATAAAAATAACCCCTAGCGTGATTAAACTAAAATAGACATAAATAGAACTAAAGAAATGGAGGAAACTAAAAAAAGAACTAAATATAAATAAACAACTAACAATACTAAAAAGGTAGGCAAAATATCTTATTGGGATTCTAGGAAAGACAATTGATCATCAAAAACATGTAAACTATGTTTTAGTTAAGATGTTAGCCAATAGACTCAAATATGACCCTCTTCTTTCATTTCTCCAACTATAGATAAATCCAATATGACCGAAAACTTACCCTTAGCCACATAATAACATAGGATACAATCTCTAGTACTAAACAAAAGGGAATAGATAACTTAAACTATATCCTCACACACACGGATCATGTAAATTAAAGAATCAAAACCCTAAGCTTAATTGATTATTTCTCAATTACAAATACAATTAACCTATTGCTACTTATGAAAACTACTGATTAAAAGCTCAAACCTAGTAATCGAATCAGAAATTACTAATAGAGTAATCAAATATATGAATAATCCCTAATTCTCGACATTAAATTCAAGTTTTGATTCAATCCAAGCCTAAAAACACAATATAAATTAAAACTCAATTTTATTCTCACAATTGAATTTCCATCATCCATTTAATACCTTCTAACACATAAAAGCTTAGCCTAGCATATTAAATATATCAAAAATAAAAGGTAACATCAAAGTAAACATGATGGAAATACAATAGAGCAATGAAAATAAAGATGTAATAATATATTAAATGGTAATTAGGGGTTCATAAAACTATTTAACAAAGTCTCAAGCAATGCATAAAACTCAAAATAAATTGAAGAATGCAATAACTAAATAATAGTAAAAACAAGGTAAAGGCAAGTCCTAATTAATCTAGAACAGAAAGTAGTAAGTATTCCCCAATTACAATGAAAAAGGAAGCTAAAACATTATAAATAAGAATAAAGATCAAGATGATGTTTGGCTACTAAAAGTGGTAAAATGATGACGAAAGAAACTCTTTTTAATCCTTAAATATGTCTCTTCTAGGGTTTGTGATGTGTTTTTGATTAAAAACAAAAATTGTCTTTGAATTTGAAGTGGAAAACTGTTGACAATGCATTAAACGACCCTTAACAATACTTCAATGGTGCCATATATGACCCACTATTTAAGGGTCTCATGCGCGATGTTTACAATGGTTCTGGGTAGTTCAACAGTGTCATTGATACCTACCGTTGAACTCCCAAAATCTGATTCATTTTCAAATTTCTCCAATTCTCTTATAAACTTGATCTTTTTAGCTTATAATTTATCACTTTAGTTTCACAACTTGAGAGGGATGCATTTTATAGTATTTCTATATGTGCTATAATGTAATTTCATTCCTATTTTATTATTTAAATGTTTAATTTATGTTCCTTTTGCGTTTACATGAAGATTTGATTTTTAGAGCAAAAACAAGTTAAAAGGGTGATAACTGTACTTTAAATAAATTAAAATTAAAAATTGAAGTTAGAAGGAAATAAAAAAATTAAAATAAAATTCGGATGCAAACCGATGTGAGATTTGAAAGCTTTGCATGATTAATTGTTAATTCTGCTGCAGAGTTTTGCTTGGTCTGAACTGGAGCTAAAAACAATTAGCTGATTTCTTGGACTGGACTGGAGCTAAACCAGCTTGGTGCTTGGCGAGAGTGGCCTGGCGACGCTGCTCACGCGCGGCCTGGTGATGCTGCACCTAGCTGCTGGACCGAGCCTGCACTTGACCAAGCCTCCTCTGCTGGACTTTCCTCTGTTGGACTCTCCTTTGTTGGAGAAGGCCCGCATGACGAGAGCTACACGAAAATTGGAAAACAAAAGACATCAGTCGGGTTTTAGAGGAATTAATTGGGAATTGAGGCAGAAAAACCTAGGTGCAGAGGGGAGTGGCTGCTGCTTCAAGTGGTTGCTTCGGCTGCTACTATCCTGGTAGAAGTGGGGACAAGTGGGATCTTTGGACTAGCGGCTTGTGATTGGGTAGTGGACGAGTGCTTCTATCTGGGCTTAGGGAGTCTTAGACTTGGAGTCTGGGAGTGGCTTCACCAGGACGCTACACCAGACGAGAGGACCAGATGACTCAACTACATCAGAGGACGAGTTGGTGGCTTTGGAAATCTTGGCTACATCTTCAGTTGCATCGCTCAACAGTGGATGACGCTACAGTAGACGAGAGTCAGCTGCTTAGGAGTTTAATTTGAATTAACTGCTGTTCATTGTTCTTGTTTTTGCTTCTAAATTCGGTTATAGTTTGCATTTAAGTTTTCTTTTGTGTAGTTTCTTGTCTGAATTTTTTACTTGATTTTTGTCTGAATTTTTTACTTGATTTTTGTCTGAATTTTTATTTGTATTATTATTTTTTTTATTCTGAATATTATTTTAGTGTTAAGGTATTGTTTTCCTTAAATTATATCATAATTTGCTTATAATATTAATTTTTGTCTTTAACAAATTTGAATTAAATTTCTTTTCATGTGTTTATTTTAATTATGCTTTATATCTTGATTATTACTTAGGTTTTAATTTATTTATTTTCAGTTTTTATTTAATTTATAGTTATTATAATTTTTGTTAGAAAGTTAGTTTAAGTTTTGATTAATTAAATTTTAGTTAATTAAATAATAGTTTAAGTAATGTGTGCTTCTATCAATTTAAATGTCAAAATTTTTTTCCTTTATTGTTTTTATTTTTCAGCTTTTGTTTTCTTTTAATTAATTATGTTTAGTGTTCATTTAATTTTTGTTTTTCTTAATTTAACTATGTTTAGTTAGTTTAATTTTGAGTTGGAGGATATTAATGGAATTTTGGCTTAATAATTGTGAAAATTTATTAGGAATTAATTAAATATTGTGGTTTAGGTATTGAATTGGAATTTCACATAAATGACCTGCTTACCTATCTTTATGGTGATTGTGTTGGTTTGACTAAAAAATTACTAGAAAATAAAAAGTGATGACTTACATGAAATGTCAAAAATTTTAGCCTCGATTTCTCCAAATATAAGTTTATTTTAATGAAATAAATTTAGGAAAGTGGTATGGAGTCTCGTGAGATTTATTTAGAGTCCTAAATTGTTAGAATTGGTGGTCGAATGGTGAAGTTATGTTTGTTGGAATTTAAAAATATATAGTAACCTTTAAGGAGGGGTTAAAATAAAAATGATAAGAAAGAGGGTAAGAAAAACATATTATGCTATTGGGGGGTGGGGGGGACAAAAAAATTTGTCCTTATATTTTTACACCAATGCTCTATTGAGGAAACAAATATGGATACAACTCTTGTATCTCTCACTAGATCACGAAAAAAGTAAGAAACAATCTTGCATTGCTTTATCAATAATAGAAGCTAAATTTATAGTGTTTTTAACTATTGTAAAAAGTTTTATAAAATGGATGATTCTTGGTTAATTTGGGAATACATAAAAGTAATAGTGAGCTAGTGAAAATCAATTGTGATAGTTAAGGATCAATTACTTATACTAAACATCCGAAATATTATTACACAACTAAGATATAGATATAAAGTACAATTATATGAAATATATAGTTACATAAGGTGAAGTGATATATGAAATATATATTAATATGACATATACTAATAGATCTAATGATAAAGCAAATTTCTCGAGACACATACATAAAGTATGCAAAGTCACAAGGTTTATATGTGTATTAAAATGTAATAGATACATATTTCTAAATATATGTTCACTTATTGTGTTGCCATATTTAATTGTAAAATGGATATTGATATAGTTTGATAACGTGTTAATGTTTTTCTTAAATATATGTACTTTATGTGAATTTATTTCACATATAAGTTGAAAGTGTATGTCAAAAAGGTAAGAGAATGATGCTCTCACATTGACAATCACCTTTAAAATTTGAAATGACTAAATAAAAAGTAGGTTTAATATTTATTATCTATATACTAATTGAGAGCACAAACGTAATCCATTAATGCCATTCTAGATACATTGATAAAAGGTTAGTTTGGAGTTATTATATCTTTCTTGAGTTATCAAATGTGAGTTTTGAAACATGAATATTGGTGTAAAAAAAATGAACATGAGTCATACATTTTGCATACTTGACTTAATATCTATAAAGTATTTTGAGAGAAAAATATGCATAATGAAAGAAAATATTTTAACACCTTCATCAACGATCTTAAGTCTTAGGAACATATAATGCATACAATGTTTGTTGAAATGACTATAAAGGGATTAATATAAGTAATAACTTCTCAAGTTATATTTTATGAGACCCTTGATGTTAGAAGGAACCTCATCATATTCTCTTATAACTCTTGTCTAATTTTTTAGAATTAAATTTAATGTTTACTACTTTAGATTGTTACCACAAGATCATATAAGGTATAATCCTATGAAACAATTCATAGAAACCAAATTAGATTGTATTAAAAAAATTGAGAATAAAAGAACGTCATTTTGATTGATGACTTGCCTTAAGTACATAATTCAATACAATAATGATATAATAGAATCAATGAGATTAAAGAAGAGTAAAAATTAAAGTTATGACCTATGGTATGGCATACTAAATCTAGTCAAAAGATTAATTCGTTAATCGAGATGTTATATATTCCTTCTAGATATGCAACAATGAGTTCTTATTGTATATTGTTGGCACGAGTTATTGAACGAGTATGAGAATGAGTAGAATTTCAATTGAATAATCCCATCATGTGTGAGTAGGAGATGATACAAGATATTAATCCACCTATAATAGAGCTAAAAATTGAAACATCATATCTCTTTAGTTTTGATTAGAAGATTTACATCTATTAGATTTATATATAAAAGTATGTAAATTCAGAAAAGAGATAACCTTTCCAATTTTGTATTAAGATATTGCTTACAACAAGAATTCTATAAGAAGCTAGTTCTTTAATCCATGTAAACTTGGAAACTTTTTTGAAGTGTCATTATTTGAGATTTAATGATACATATAAAGTTCTTATGCAATCTCTATAATTGTTGTCAAGTTTTCTAACATCATACTTAATTAGTATTGTTAATTTCATTTTAAAAAATGAAAAAGACAACAAAAACATTTTTAAAAATTATTTTAGTGGGAATGAGTGTAGAATGAAGTACTCAAAAGTAACAGAAATTTCTAAAACTACAGAGCCAAGAAAAGTATAATTAACATATCTAAAAAGGATTTAGACTTCAAAACAACAACTCATCACCTTTAGAAATGGAATCTTGAACCACATCCTCTCAAGATGATTGTTGTTGAAAATCTTAGTTCTAATGTTAATGAGCTATTAGGTATTTACGAGTATCTAACATCACAGCAAATGAATATAGAGACTAATACTCTATAAAGTTTGTTGAACCAAGGGAGGTTCCAATATTGGTTTTGATGATAACAAAACATGCTTAGTCACTAATGGTTTGAGTTTATGATGGTAATCTTAAAGTTAGGTATGTTTCAAAGAAGAATCCATTATGGATAGCTTGGAGTTTGAAGGTCAAAATTGAAGATAATGGCAATTCAACTGAATTGGGAGTTTCAAGACCTTAGATAGGTTGTTTCAAATATGCTTGTAAGTTTTACTTGATGTTCAATTGACCTAAGGGCTTAGGATTGATCATGCATTGCATTTGAAGTTTCAAAAGTGCATATCATCTCAATTCATAGGCCAAATCTTATGTTTGAATTGTTTTAAGTTATTTGATCATTCATATAGCTTCAATACATGATTCCAAAGGTGTTTGAAGTCTTAATTATCATTAGGAACTTGTTTGGAATTGTTTAGAGTCGATTGTGCAGAACAGTCTGTGTAATCTGGACATCAACGGCGGGCTTTTCATGCACAACGGCACCCTGCTGAGGTGTCGTTGTACCCTGTCTGCAGAAGGCATAAACAGTGGGCTATTCCTAAGCTCAACGACTTATATTTGATCATTTGTGTGCTTTGGTTTGTCAAGACATCAAAACTGTCCAGTTTTGAGTGTTCTTTATTTGATCACGAGTTTGATCACATAAGTCAATTTTAGGTGCATGAAATTATTGCTACTAGTTCACATAAGGTTTTAAGATTGTTCTAATATTTTTGGACTGATTTTTAAGCACTGATATTTGTAGTTTGAGCTGAATATCCATTGAGTGCTTAATCTGTCCAGAATTTATGAATTGCTCATCTTGATCATTTTGATTGAACATATACACGTTTTTTGGGGTCTGCCATACTAAGTTTGTTTAGGGTTTCAAGATTGCAATTGTCCATTTATATCATTCATTAAAAGCATAAGCCCTTAGTTTAATTGTGCATTGAGTGAAACACTTTTCAAAGTGTATTTAGTTACTTGAATTTGGGGGATTTTAGTTCTTTGGTAAATTGTGAATTGTATAGGATACTCTTTGCCTTGAAAAGATTAGGGAAAGGTTCCTCTTGACCTTAGAATAATATTGTGCTTGTTGGGTTACTCTTCACCCTTCGAAAGTAAGATTGTAAAGGTTACTTTTTACCTTGAAAAAGATTGTACTTGTTTGATTGATTAGTATAGAATCATCCAACAAGTAGTTGGAAGGGAGACGTAG
>JAOXYD010000004.1:16596367-16614801 GCA_028565735.1 Pinacopodium congolense | reverse complement strand
ATAATCCAACAATACTCATGTTTTCCATGTTGAAAAGTAATAAAGAGAAGAAGGAAAAATATTCTAAGTAGAGCCTTGAATGTCTTCTCTTTACTCTAAGAAGATTGGAAAACTTGAGTGTTTTCTTGATGCTTTCTAAGGAAGATCTCTTCTTTCTTCTTTTGGGAGCCACCAAAAACTTCAACTTTGCCTCTTTTGGGTGTTGGCTAATGAATGTTGGAGGCTTCTAGGGTTTTGAACCCTTATATATGTCAAAAGGAGGGTTAAGGTACTTAAAATCCCGCGTTTAACCCATCTTGCATCAGATCCGCTGTCACGATCGTGACAAAGGCCTGGATAAACAATACTATCACGATCATGATAGAAGGGTTGGTGAACAGTTCAGTCATGAGTCACGATCATGACCTGACCTCTGCAGATCTGACCATCCTTCACTCTTTTGACCATAACTTCTTCTCCGGACCTCTGATTGACTTGAAATTTGAACTGAAGACTCCTAACATCTTGATCTTCCTCTCCACCAATTTTCATGGCCATTTGATCTCTAAAACATTCCAAAAAATCCACCAAAGTTACTTAAAAAATACCCCAATCTGAAATTCTGATGCCTGCAAAATCATGCAACAATGTGCATCAAACTATCCCTAAACTAAGCTCAAAATCCACCTTTAAACACTAAACAAAACAAATAAATACATAAACACTTCAAAGATCATGCAAAGATGCAAAAGATAAAATAAACTAAAGCTAAAACACACAAAGAAACACTTAAAACACCTTAAAATAACATAAAAACATAACCTAAAAGCACACTTATCATGTAGCCAATGAAAATCTCAATTTGTACTTTACGATCCAATTTATCTCTTTTTCTATTAGGAACATGAGTGTAAGATATGCAATAAAAAAAACCTTTAAATTTTGAATATAATGTTTATAACTACACCAAGTTTCGAATGGTTTTTCCTTTTAGCTTCTTTGTGGGTAGCCTATTTAACAGATAAACTATAATGTTGACAGCTTCTACTGCATGTTTTCTCAAACAACAAATATCTTTCAATCTCCATTACACTCCTATTCTCATGCTCATTGACACCATTTTGTTGTGGGGAATAAGTTGCTATAAATTGATGTTTAATGCTTGCATCTTGGTAAAACTTGTTAAATCTATCAAAAGTATATTAAGTCCTATTATCAGACTTGATCATTTTATTTTCATGATCACTCTGATTCTTAATCCAATTCTTAAACTTCCAAAACTCCTCAGCAACACCAGTTTTGAGTTTCATAAAATACACCTATCATAATCTATTAAAATCATCAATGAAAATAATATAGTACCTACTGCCATTCAAAGATGCAAGTTTAATTAGACCATAAACATTTGTGTGAATAAGTTAAATTTTATTTGTTGCTTTCCAAGCCTTATATTGTGGGAATGGTAACCTAGATTACTTTCCTGTTTGATAAACTTCACAAACTCCATTTCCTTCTTTAATAGTAGGCAAATCCTACACTTCATTATTATGCCTAAAAAATTATCATAATAATGAAAATATCCAAATCGTTTATGCAAAAGTTGATATTGATTAACAAGACTTGGATAGGCATGAGATTCTTCCTATTTCTAATCATGCACAAAACTGTTCATCTTTACACATAGTAATTCACTTCTAACAAAATCAAAGATCATACATATTTTGTCTTTGAAAATCACAGAATAATCTTTTTCAAGTAACTACCCAACACTCACCAAACTTTGATCAATATTAGCTACATATAAATTTTAGGAATGATTTTTATACTTTGACCAAATTTTGTTGCAACACTTCCCTTGCCTTTGATCGTAAGGTAATCTTCATTCCTAATTTTGACTTTGGAAACAAATGACTTGTCAAGTTCCTTGAACATTGAATCATTATGTGTCATATGATGAGTATAGACACTGTTAATTAACCATGCTTTATTGACCTTGTTGTTTGTAAAATAAGTTAAAATAGAAAGTTACTCCTCCTCCTCTTATTAATTAGCCACTTGATTTTTGTTGTCCTACTTGTTTTTTTTTATTTTTATAGACTTTTTCCATGTGACCCATTTGATTGGAAGGCCTACATTGAACATCAGACCTAAATGAATAATGCTTACATAAATGTGAAGTTCTCTTATAATATTTGACATGGAGGAAATTTCACCTCTTTGCTACCATTCTTATTACTATTGCCTTCCTTCTTATTCTAGTTCTGCTTCTTACTCTTTTTGCTTTGCTTATCCTTAGTTTGAAAAGGACATTTTTATTCCTTCTTGCCTAATCATAGCTTGAAAAGAACTTTCAGTTATTCCTTCTTGCCTAATCACTCTTTTTTGTTCCTGTGCTTGAAGAGCATTAAATAGCTTAGTTAAATAAATCTATATGAGATCTCTTAAATCTTTCAGAGATAAAATTTTTGCTTCAAATATCTCTAGTAAACTGGCTAGTACCTTCTCCATAGCTCTGCTATTAGGTAATTCTTCACCAATTAACTTTATTTTATTAACTATTGTAAGGAGCTTATCTAAATGCTCCTTTATAGTTTTAGTATCTTTCATTCTCAAAAGCTCTAAGTCTTTTCTAAGATTCAAAACTTGCATTCGTCTTGTTCGATCATTCCCTTGAAATTCCTCCTTTAGTGTATCCAAACTTCCTTTGTATCATTACAAGCTATGATTCTTATGAAAACATTTATTGTTAAAACTGAGTGAATGTAGGTCTTGGCCTTTGATAGTTTTTTCCTCTCATCTCTTTGATTACTTATTTCTACCACTATTAGATCACTAACAAGAGGACCATCATTTTCAACTACATTTTAAAGATCATAAAATTCTAAGAAGGACTTTATCTTAACAGCTCAAGCTTGATAATTTTCACATGAGAAAATTGGTGGTGATGCCAAAACTTGAGTAATATTTTCTAACATACTGATTTGATTTTGGTTGAAGGATAAGTGTTTAGTTTATAGTGAAAGGTTCCTCACATATTCAATCACAATCAACATTTGTCCTTTAAGAATAAAAGAGATTTGATACCAACTTATTGGTATTTATTGCAAAAAATTGTAGAATATAGAAGTTGCAAACTTGAAAAACACATAAGAAAGGATTAACATTTAAATAATAATTTGCATTTAATAAGGGTTGGAATTTATACATCTAAAAGTGAACAATAAATTTAAAACACTCATAAAAATAATGAAGAAATTTTAATTATAAAGCCCAATAAAATCAAATCATAATCTCTAAAATCAAACAATCGCTTTCATTTAAATGACAGCTGGCCATTGACCTATTATTTAGTAGCAAAAATATGAAACTTTGAAAAAGATCAATTAAATTTCCCAATTGAATTGGACTTAAACTCTATTAAAATAGTTGAACTCCAACCATACTTTTAAAGGATTATTTATAAAAGAATAACACTTTAAAGTAAATTCTTATAACCATTATCATATAAATCAATTAGAGATTTTTCTACAAAACACTCCCAACTCCGGCCAACTTGAGGATTAGAGTGTTTTTTTTAGGAGCATCTCCAAAACGTTAAGTAGTTTTTTTTTCTAGCCTATGGACTTGAGATAAGTTCGATAACTACTCCAAATTCAATCGTACATTATATGGCACAATCTATGGTAAATTGTTTTAAAATTTTCTAAATATTTTGACTTGGTAAAATCTCAAACTAATGAGTTGCCACCAACCTCAAGATAGAATAATGGATTTTAAAAAATGATTTATCTAGCAATCTTACAAGAACAACCAACGTCTTTGAAGCTTCTTGAGGACTAATATTTTAAAATTCAAATGTTAGGACAATAACTCAAGCAATTAACATAAGAAAGACAATAGACTTAACCATCATGTTCATTAATAGAAGGGGTACCATTTACACTAATGCAATTGGTGCTAACATATCACATAGGAGACAAGTCTAATAGTTGATAGCTTATTGCTATCTAATGTCCGAGGAGAGCAATTACTGCTCAAGTTTAATAAGTTAATCTTAGACATTTACAAGCCAATATATATATAAGCCTTCTCCTTCATCCTGATTGATACAACACGTTTGTGGTTCCAAACCTTGAAAAATAAAGAGAATAAAAAGCATCATGTTTCTTTGATCAATGACGTTGAGAAGAAGAGGTCATAGATAAAAAAGTCAAAAGTTTAAAATAAAAGAAGGACCAAGGATGATCTCATCATGTTTAATATATTGCCTAAATGTGTGGTTCACTACATCATAGATGATGACTTAGCTGTAAAATAAAATAAAAAAGGCTACTGACCTTACCAAGAGGGATAAGAACCTATCTATCATTTCCAATAAGATATTAGATAAGATATTGAGAAGTGAAAAATTCTCATAAGATTAAAACCAATGACTTGATAAAGTAAGAAAGGTTAAGCCATTTCCTAAAGAAAAATAACAAGGATGTTAAAGTCAAGGAAAAATAAATAAGTAACCCTTCCTAAAAGTTGAAAAACAAGGAATCAACAGGGAACCACACCAAATTCAAAAAGTGATCTATATGATTATACGAAGAGACCGTAAAAGGTCAAAATCTCAATCAAAGAAAGTACCATGAGGAAGGAGTTGTAGTGAACTGTTTGATCACAACAAACTTGATAAAAGAATAAAGGCACTTTTAAAAAATGGATAATAGTTTCTTAATACACTTATACGAAGATACTATAGTTGTAACTTTATCAACACCTAACTCTTTGATTAAAACAATATTAATATTAGATATTGGATGTTTAATAGGCTAAAACCTATGACTTTTCCTTTAATTTTGGGGGAGATCAAATATATATGAAAGAGAAGATATCTTTACCTATGACATTAAGATCAAGGTTAAGGCAGATAACTAACATGAAAAAATTTACATAGTAAAAAAAACACTACATATACTATCATAATTGGCAAGTCTTTCCTCTACATAAAATGGAAATTTTGATCACTTTACTAGTTAATAATGAAATTTCTAATTCCAACTGGCGTAAATGAGATACATAGGGACTTAAGAATGGCTAAACAATGTGATATCATGACTTTAAAAGAGAAAAATGTTACATGCATGATAAATGTGAAAAATTAAAGGTTAAAGATCCAATAAAATAGATCAAGGATAAACCATACAAAGATATGGAATAGACTTTAGTTGGAAAGCTTGAGGATTCTAATACATTTGAAATTGCAATAAGGATAGAAGAAAATGTTAAAGAAGCTTTGAAGAAATTGTTATTTTAACTGTTGAATGTTTTTTACATGAAGTTTAGGTGATATGCCAAGTATAAGAAGAAAAGTGATTTTATATAAGTTAAATGTGGACCCTCTCTTCAAACTAATGAGAATGAAAAAAAATGTAATAAAGATAATAGACCATAGAAGAGGGGATGACTAATCTTTTAAATATAGGTTTCATAAGATTTGTTGGCATGCCTTTTTCTAATGTGTTCACTAATGGGGTCAATAACTATCGCATATAACATGACATAAGTATATATGATAAAACATATTCTATCTCTGCCAAAGACTTTGTGGCTCATTAAAAGAGGATATTTAAGACATCCTCCTTTATTAGAGTTCAAACCCTGATAGAGACAATAATTTAATTAAAAAAAACTTCATCTCAACACATTTTTTAAAATCTTCTTATGCTAATCAACACAAGATGTAATGTATCGACTTCATATTAGTTTTACTGGTTAAGATGATAAGATAACTTCATACCATTGATGGATAATACAATAAATGGATTTTCTTTTGGGCACATTTATAACTATTAAGTTCAATCACATCAATGAACATATTTCAACTTACTAGGAATCTTTGTTCTCTCCTTGATAAATCTATTAGAGTTTTGCATAGGGTGTAAGAAAGAAGTTGTTTTCAATGAGTTAGAAATCCTATTATAGTTCTAAGTTCTTTATAGGCTTGAAATTTAGGAATTTATCTACTTTCAACGAGGCTTTGGTGATAAAATAGACCTGAAACTTGATTAAGGCTCCTTTATATTTATACTCGAGAGTTTTGAGGATGAAGTATATCAAAATAGAGATGTGATAAATATTCCAAAGGGCTTTAATCCCTCTTTCACGTGGCCAAGCCTTTATAGTGCACTTTGACTGTTAAGGGGATTGCGAATGATGACACCGATAAGCTTATTATTACGACGTATTCAACATGAATTCTAAAAGGAAAGTTGGTGGTTATGGAATTATGATTAATATCATGGAAACTTTTTTGGACAAAAAGGACTAAATGAAATTGCTAAAATTTTCGTGCAATAATCAAGTCTATCAAAGCCTAATTGAACCTTCTTTTTGTAATCATCGATTAAGAACTTTGATTATTTTCAAATGCCTCACTCACACTCATATTTAAGTGATTTACTCACTCTCAACATACAAGTGTATAGCATAATTCAACTAAAAAATGAACAATGCAAAGGTATAGTGAAAACAAACTCACAAAATAATAATATAAAAAACATTTTGAGTGACTTCCTTTTCAAATTACTCTAAAAAAGAATTTCTTATAAAATTTATCATAAAGAACATTCTCTCAAAATTCTTTATTCTTCTTTAAGCAAATAATTAAAAGTAACAAAATACAACTTGAGCAATATAAACTACATATATCTTCATTTAGGTTTATAAGAATTTAGAGACCAATAAACTACCTACTCACTTTCTTCACTAACTCCACTAAATTAATGAAGAGTTATACTATTTAGGTCATTAACTCTTTAAAAATAATAAAGAACACGGCCTTGAAACATGTCCCAATCTGTTGCTATGTTATTCAATCACTTTCCCACTACCTGAGTACTTACTCTATTCTATAAGGTAATGTTTTACTTTCTAACATCCATCGCTCAATGTTCTTATCATGTATTGCCCTATCATATCCTAAACCGACGAATACCTTAATGAGTTTTGTTTATCCAACCTAATATTCTTATGTGATCCATCTAAGCAAACTGATGGTGTCGTTGCATTGTTTCATGAGTAAATTAAGGAACAATTAATATATAATAAACCTCGTAGATTTAGATACCTTCGAACCTCTTTATTGAAGTTAGGTGCCTTCACTTACTTCCAAATTTAGAAAAAGTTAGTTATGCTAATTATCCTCAGTCTTGCATCTAAATCTCACCTTTTGTTGAAGATTTCTCATGATCCAGTACATGTTGGCTCCCATTTGCTACTAAAGTTCCATTATCATTATTTATATAACTCTCATACTTGCAAGCTTTGCCTTGTTCGCTTATCAATATGTCATCTTCATGTCGACCCATATGTCAAGCATCGACCATGACTTGTAACTATTGCACGATTATTTCTTTGGAACCTATGGATCTAACCAATCACCTCTATTAGAATAATTTGATAACCTTAACTCCTTTACAAGTGATTCTTTAAAATTAGCTAAAAATTTTAAAACATAATCAAAACCCTCCTCCCAATGTATCCATATATCATTTTCTATCTCTGTTAGGTTTGTTTTTGCTTGGACACTTCTTTTCAAGGCTCATTATACTCAACAAACATATTCATGTAGGCTTCTTCTAGTATACCCTTACCTTATTTTCTTGTCATGACCATAGAATTAATATGTTCCGCACTCACCTTCCATTTCAAGCATTCACAACCTTTTATACATGAAACAAGCAATTGCTTGTTTTGACAAATTCTTTGACTTGCATTGAGAATTTACCTTTCTCTAAGTCCTTCAAATCTCACACATTTTTCTTTTCATCTCCATTGACTTGAAGTTTAACTATTAGAGATCCACCAACCTGCAATCACTATTGCATTAAGAAGGTCATTAACATTTCACTTCCGAAGCTCAACTTATGCCTAATCTTACAAGCTCTCCAATCGATTGCCCAATTTGTTCCTAAAGATAGCACATTTAAGCATCAAGAGATCACATCTCATTTCTCTCAAACTTTCAGTTCTTCTCCAAATTATCTCCTTAGTTCTTGAAGGTTCAACATCAAAGCTTTAATCCATTATAACAAATGACCATTTTAAGGCTGCACAATATTACTTCTACCAATTGTTGCTCACCAACTATTTGTTATCTTTGATACAAGTTGTAACATGAACTTTTTTTTGGAAATAAGTGAAATAGAATAACATCATCAAAATCCTTGTATGGTAGCCAAACGTAAGTCCATTAAAACTTAACCTAATCTTCCTTCATAATTGCGACAAGTCAATCTACTATCAAATGCCTCACATATACTCATATTTATGTGCTTCACTCATTCTCAATATACAAATGCTTAGCATAATTCAATTAGAAGATAAATAAGAAAAGAATAAAAAAATTCAACATTTTATCAATATTCTTGAAAAAATAGCAATGCCAATAACTCTTTTGTTCACTTCCTTCTCAAAACATTCTACAAAGTAACTACCTACGCCTAAGAAGAAACTTTCTCCTTACACTCTTAGCTATCTTTAAGAAAATAATTAAATGTATTAAAATAAAACTTGCACAAAATAAACTACTTATGATGTTTTGCTTTCTCCTTACAATGATGGTAAGCCATGTGTTGTAAGCTTGTGGTGGTAGGTAATCTCCTTTGAATTTCTTTTGTACCTCAAAACCCTATGGAGCTAGTTTTTATTAATTAAAAAATATTTTTCTTTAAAAAAAAAACCTTTATAACCTTACAAAAATTTGAAAAATCAAGTAGTTGCATTTTCTCTACTAATTTTATTAAGAGTTGCCACTTTTTCTATTAACTTCACTTAGTGGAAAGAGTAACTCTTTCCCCTAATTCCAATAAGTAAATGGAAAATCATACCACAAAAGCCACCAACTCCACATGGCATGTCATCCGACCATTTGAAATGCCTTTTTCTTGTAAGGTACTGCATCACTTTCATGTTCTTATTACATGTTGTCATATCATCGCCTCTTAAACTTCAATAAGCATTTAATTAGCCATTTCAAGCCAATTTCGTGTTCAATTTATACAGTCATATTCACGGTATTGCCACATTAATTCATGACTAAATTAAACAATAATTTAAGTCAACATATAAGTATCCTAAGATCTTGTTAACATTAACTATCTTCATACATCTAAATTTTTTATAATTGCATCATCTGCTCACAAATCTTTACCTTATTCTTTCATCAACATGTCATCTATATACTAACTTACATTGTAAACATCAGCCTGACTCACCAACACTCGCATTATTCCACCTTTTAAGACTTGAAAGTCTTAACAATTTTCGCAACGATTTCCCTCATCTTCAGTAAGTGCAGAAAATTCTTGCACACTCAGAAAAATTGAAGCTAATCAATTATACGCGTAAGTATCGGATGCTAATATGCTTTAATCAACAAGAATACGCCCGTTCTTCATTGTTGCTTTCGGATAAACCCATTCCCTGACTGGATCCTCAGCCTTAACCAGCCTAATGTTAACATCTCATTCATAAAATTTCGACCGCATCAATACCAAGTAAATTCCAGAATGGCCTACGCTTCTTTGTGATCAAATTATATTGATCAACTTAAAAAGGCATACAACTAATAGATTCTTTATCCTCCTTTTTTGAAAGGTGATTCTTTATCCTTTTTGTACAACTAAACTTATGGCCAAGGATATTGCTCGCTGAAATGAATAAATGCGCGATAACCAGAATCCCCAACAAAGTAAAACATGAGCCAAGAATGCTCGAACACCAAGGATAAGATTCCCTCTTATAGCTCTAGCAGCATCATAAAACACCTATTATACATCATTACGCTTGAAGAACGCATATATTACATCAAAACCACATTAATTCCCTTAGTTGAAGGCAGCGAAAAACAGTAACATAAAGGTGATCAAGCTTCACCTATGTTCACCACCAACAATGCCAAGAAATGAGGTTGTTCTTTTGAAAACCCGGCTGGCATGGTCAGGCTATGGGTGAGGGACGTCTGACAAAAGATGATACAGCATGATCCAATCATTTAAGATAACAAACCCACATTTAGGATAACAAACGCAGACTTGTGAAATAAATCTGCTTGCAACAATTCTCAACTAAGGACACTAATGGCGCAGACACCTATTTCAAGGCAGAGCTATTCTTCGTAGGAATTCAATAACCCCCTGAAATCAATGGACCTGGGAGGAGATACCAAGAAAATCCCTACCAGCATGAATGCATCTTCCGACATAAAGAACTGTACAACCAAAGGAAGCATAGTGAAATAAAATTAACTACTCAAGCTACCCTCCGAGATTACTCAATTGTCTAGACAGAAACACAAGGATGCCACTTATTACCAGCTGGACCATCCAAACAACGAGAGAATAGTGAAATAAAATCAATACTCATGCTACCCTCCGAGATTACACTTCTAACAAGAAGTCCACAAGATCCTGATAAAAATAGAAGACCTACGAGCTAAATGATTACGATTATAGTAAATGCAGGATTCAACTTGTTTCCAGCTTGAATTGTGAAATTTGAAGGCATTCAATGACATATCAAATGCAGGACAAACTCCAAGGGATGTGCAAGAGAGAAGGGAATCGAATCTGTGAGAACAACTCTTCATACTAAACAACCTTTGACATCATTTTCCCATTTTGATTCAGACTACCAACAGACCCTCAGTTAAAATTTCATCTGCAGCTTATCATCAATGTAAGAAAGCAAGCCCGTAGCCGCAGCAATGTTGGACAGTCATCCATTTTGTCCCCACAAGGTAGATGACACCTAAAACATGCACGCATTCAATCAAATGCTACTTGGATGAGAACAGGCTGCTACCTAATTGTTGCTGGATCCAAAAACAGATCCAATATGCATAATTCCATCAGGAAAGGGGGAAGCTATTAATCAATCGAATACACTATAAAGATGCATCATGCACATCCTTAACTAGTTTGTTTCTCAAAGCACAGACAAATTTCAACGCAACACAATTTTCACTTCAGTTTCCACTACTAAAAGAACCATAAAGAGTGAACTTTGAAATCATAGAAACATATAACTCGATGTTAGAGAAAAGGGATAGTAATATCTGATTCAGTATAGTTATAAGATAATTATTCAAATAGGCTGGACACTGATATAGTGTGGAAGACTCCACATGTAAGCAACAGGCACTATAAACTGCAATATGCAACTGAGCACATCAGATTAAGCAGTAGGTCTACGCTCAAATCCGTTTCCAGGATCATCATCGCAAGGGAAAACCTGGAGACCAGTAACCACAGCATCCGGTGGGCCACGGCGACATCGCTGCTCCATTTCAACTACCTTATCAGAAACACCAGAGAAGAGAGCTTCAACAGAACCATCTCTCCTGTTCCTCACCCAACCCTTCAACCCCAATTGTGTCGCATTTTCAATTGTCCAGTTTCTATAAAACACTCCCTGCACTCTCCCTTTTATCATTACTCTCACCTGCACCCCCCAAACCCCACAAAAAGTTAGCCCGGCAAAAGAAAATATCGAATACCCCACTGCAGTTAGCCACTTTAAGCAAGACCCACAATTTCCACAAGGCCAATCGCAATACAAATACTGGAAACAGTCTTTAAAATGCAATCTTTACAAGCAAAAACGTGAACTTTAATAGTAAAACATAAGCTTTACAATCTTACTGTTTTGGCGGAAGGCGATTGCGTTGATGGGTCAGAAGTAGCCTGAGGGTTAGTCATGGAGGACATAGACGATCGTAAAGGACGATAAGGAAGAAGTGAAGCAGAGCGAAGAGACCGGAAGGGTGAGAAGGTATGAGCACGAGAGCGAGCAGGAAATCTAGAAATACTAGGACTCTTGTTGGATGTATTGATGAGTAGTTTCGCTCGTTCTCGAAGATTCGTAAAAGATAACAGGAATCTCCGGTGGCAGAGTGAAGGTCTCAGATTCATTGATGACAGTACCATCTAATACTCTCTAGGTTGAGTCAGACATCAATAATTTATTTGCTTTTTGTAGAATTGAAGAGTCAAATTTTAACTTTAAACCCCAACTCGTTTAATTATTTCGTTTAACAAATTAATACGCATACAACAAGAAGTGGGTGCTGGAACAACTGGCATCACAGAAACCTTTTCTTTGTTGGGCATGGAGGCAGAGAAAGTAGAATTTTACTCCATAAAATATATAAGTAATAAAAAAGTACAAGGAAAGTTAGCTAAATTCATACACGATACATCTCTCATGTATATAAGAATTCTGCTTCAGTTTTTCAATCATCAACTAATTGATTAACCCTCGCACACCCTTGGGCTTTGTTTTGAAGAATCGAGTGTAAATATATGTATGAACCTTCACTAGGCATCCATGCGCGGTAATTCGTATAGTTATCAAGATACAAAGTGTACCACTTTTAGAGATGGGAGTTATGGAGTGCAGAAAAGATCGAAGAAAAGGTAAACGAAGTCCGAACAAAAAGCATAGAGGAGGATAAGGAAGAAGAAGATTAAAGCTATTCTGAAGAAGATAATGAACACTATAAGAGCTAATAAGGTCTCAAGGAAGAACAGAGCGTGTGAATGGTATATCATCATGTGTTGTTTAATTTCTACATCTGTCTTTGATATATCTTTATAGTTGCGTATGGATCATTAACAGGGATGAGTAGATTATTCTGGAGTCTGGGATCGTGGCCACTTCTTGAAAGCGAAAGGAGATAACGATTGTAGCAATAATGAATATGATTTTACTGGATCCAATAGCTTACCAACAACAACTTCAATAATTCAGTAGCATATACATCAGAACCATCCGACTTCTTTTCTTATTCGGTGAGCAGCAGGAAGAGGAGTAACTCGCTTAGTGAATAATTACAAACTATTAAATAATATATTAAGATGCATTAAGTATCCTTTAGACTTGTTAATCTCTCGTCTTTTCTGGCATTCTTTCTCGTTCCTTTCTTTTACGTACCCGA
The DNA here is from genome assembly GCA_028565735.1 of Pinacopodium congolense. NCBI lineage: Eukaryota > Viridiplantae > Streptophyta > Magnoliopsida > Malpighiales > Erythroxylaceae > Pinacopodium > Pinacopodium congolense. The sequence continues at coordinate 16,601,837 of JAOXYD010000004.1, read as the reverse complement.
GATCCTTTCTCATATGATATTAGAGCTTGGTTAGTAAGGTCTGTAGTTTTTAAGTAATTAAATATTTATTGTTATCATATAAGATATATGGTCGAAATAAGTTTATATCTAGTTTATCTTACCTGGACTTGTCTTTTGTTTCTGAAATTGATGAAATTATTCGTATTTTATTTAGATTAGCTAATCGAGCAGTTAGAAATCAGGTTGAATATGGTCTTCCTGAATCACCAGGAGGAGGAGTGTTTCGAACAGATCTTATAACTGATACTATTAACAGTTTAAAAAATAAAGAAAATTTTAAAAGATAATAATAATAATAATAATAATAATAATACAAGCTTTGTAGATTAAAGATTTTAAGCGTTTTACTAATACAAGTTAAAATAGATTAATCAAAGACTAGGGTGAAACGTGGTAACACATAGTTGTGTCACTTTGAAGCCCGTATTGCTAAAGTAAGCGTGATTGGGCAGTAGCATAAATCGATGACAGTGACCTTGAAGTCTTAGGCGAGTTTATTTTGATGAGTATTAATGGAAAAATTAAAATCTTTGATCCCGATTAATAAAGAATAAAAAAATATCATTTTACGAGAATGTAGAAAATAATTTATAAAATTGAAAACTATTAAATACAAATTGTCACGGACTTGAATTTTTTCTGCCGACAATTTGTAAGTACTAGTAAACTCCTTGATTTAGAAATGTTTACTATAGTTTGAATATTAATTTAGTCTCTAATAACTACTTCTTAAAAGTACTTCGATCGAACAATTGGTGAAAATTATATGAAATGAGAAAGATAGTAAAAAGAACACAATTATTAAAGAACTTAGAGAATTCTTTTTATTACTCAAAAAGAGTTAAACACTTGGGAAATGTTCACAAATGAGAGGATATGTTATAAATGAAGGCTCTTAGCTTATTTATAATCCTTCACCTCCACAATTGATGACCAGGATTTATTTAATTTAACGGTTATAATGAATCTCTAGAATTTTCTACCACCTATTCCCACATACCACCCACCAATCAAGGCACCAATGGTAGATTTAAAGTTTTTCACCTAACTCTAGATGTGTAGAGAGTCTTCTGGAGAATTTCGAGGTCTTTCATCAAACTTCGTCTCTTGAGGCTTTAACCTGTCACACCGTGAAATTCTCCCCCACTCAACTTGGCAATGCTCTCATTACTTCGGTCTTGCACATCCATTATGCTGTTCCATATTCTCCTTCTTCAACCCTTACCTCTTTAGCCCGAACGGTTGCTTATATTTGGTATTCGACGCCTCACCTTTATGCTAGAATTAGCATGTTCTCGCTCGATTTGTTAATTCTCTTAAACTCATGGCTTGTGGGCTTGACTTCTTCTTCTCCTTGAAGGAATTCACCAAAGGACTTTTCATATTTGTGATGGCTCCCAAACTTGCCTTCCCTCGAGCATCCTCCTCTATGGTTGCTCCTCTTGGCTTTGACTTCATCACCAAGTCGCGCGATGCCATGAAATCTTGCCAACTTACTTGTTTCCATGTGGCCTTTGGTCGGTTGAGGATGTGGCTCCATGCCACAAAGTTCGCCTTTTCCATGAACTTTAAATCTTCACCCATAGATTCCTTTGATTGCCTCCTAACTTTATTAAACTTTGAAGGTACTATACTTTACATCATGTTGCCCTCACGATCCACCTTTCTCCTTGGTGGAAGTTTTGACATGTCGGGTGGCTTCCTTTCAAAATATTGGATTGCCGAAACGCGCTTGACTGGAATGTTAGTCTCCCTTGATAGCAGCACCATAAACGTCTTGTCTTCCTTCAAGATGCACATGGCATTGGCAAACAGGATTGGCATCACCTTCACGCTATTGAAGAACTCTATACTAAGGACTATAGGATAATCATCCAACGAAACAACCAAAGGTTAATTAAGCCACACTAATCACCTAGGCATAACTTAACACTTCGGGCACTCCCATATATGAAAATAGGCTCGGAGTTGACATCCTTAATCCACCCTTACTCCTCGATATACTTGATGCCTAGCCGCTTTGCTTTTTCTATGCGGATGAAATTTTTAGTAGCTCTCATGTCTATTAACGCTTTCACCATTTGGCCACTAACTTTGGTTTTCACGAACAAACGACCTTTCTTTTCGGACTTAGGTATCTTTTTTATGGCATTGTGGAGTTGTAAGGAACACATCCTTACTTCTTCAGGTTGGCTCTCTACTTTCTCCCCGATCAATGCCAAGAGCTTGGTTTTCTTCGGCCAATCTCTTATCCTATAAAGATCATCACAAAAGAAATATTTTGGTTGGGACTTTTCCTTACCTTACTCTCTCTCGGTGCTCTTGCACTTTTTATACTTGCCATGCTTATGGCATTTTTCCTTGCCATGCGGGTAGTCTTCCTTACTTTTCTCCTTGTTGCCTTTGTCTTTATGGGACTTAGGCTTCTCGAGCTTTCGAAACTCGATAAGAGATTCGGCAATGTCAATAACACTTACAAGGTCTTGCTCTCTATAGCGTAATATTTCTATCTTCTCCCAATTTTGGAGACCATCCTTGAATGCAAAGAATGTCTCCTTGTTGGGATAGTTCGGGATTTGCAAGAATACTTCGGAGAACTACTTCATGTAGTCTCTTATGCTTTCATCTTGGTGGAGACGCTTCAGCTTGATTCTTCCCTCATACTTGGCATTCTAGGGATAGAATTGCCTTTTAAGCTCTCTCTTGAACTCGACCTATGTCTTGATGGTGCATGTCCCTCTCTCAATATCCACGTAACTCCTCCTCCACCATATCATCGTCGTGTCATTAAGGAAGAGTGTGGCATGATCAATCTTCTTGGTGTCCTCTACAACACTAATAGCCTTAAAATACTGCTCCAAGCTCTACATAAAGTTGTCCACTTCCATCGTGTTTCTCGAATCTTTAAATATCTTAGGCTTCAAAACATCCATCCCCGAAAGATTCGTAACTACCATCAGGACAACACATTTTCCCCTTGAGCAATTGCCTTCTTGCAAATCACAAACTCATCCTTGATCTCCTTTAAATCATTGGAAACCTTTTCAAACTCTTCTTCATAATAGCAATCTCAGATTGGAAGACTCCTCTCAAGTTTTCTATTTGGCCAAGACATTTGGAGAAGGTGTCATTCACGGCACCTATATCTCTCTACAAACTTCCTCACGGTCGTTCTCGAGCTCCTCGATGCAATGTTCATGCTTCTTGAACTTCTCTTACCCATCGACTATGACAAGCTCCATTTTTACTAGCCTTTCATTAATGTCCGCCCAGGCTTCCCTCGACCTTGATCTTCCATTTTTGGATTGCTTGGAAGTTCCCTTAACATGAGTAGTCTGACTTCTTACACCGGTCATCCTTCAACCAAAAAACAAGTAGAGTTTGAGTGAATAACTGACTTGTTTAGAACTGTTTAGCTTTGATACCAACTATGTTGGTATTTTAGCTTCCTCACCAATACTTGGCTCTGATACCAATTTGGTTGGTATTTTGAATTCCTCACTAAAACTTGACTCTGATACCAATTGTCACAGGCTCAGACTTTTCCTACCAACGATCCGTGTAGCACTAGCAAACTCCTTAATTTGGGAATGTCTAACACAGCTTGAATGCTAGTTCAGTCTCTCACAAATATTTCTTAAGAGTACTTTAATCGAACACTTGATAGAAGCTATATGAAACGAGAAAGATGACAAGAAGAACACAAGTGTTAGAGAACTTAGAGAATTCTCTTTATTACTCAAAGAGAGTTATACACTTGGGGAAAGTTTTCAAATGAGAGGATATGTTACAAATAAAGACCTTTAGCCTATTTATAATCCTCTATCTCCTTAATGGATGGCTAGGATTTATTTGATCTAACAACTATAATGAATCTTTAAAATGTTCTACCACGTACTCTCACTTATCCCCCACCAATCAAGGTACTAATGGTGGATTTAGAGTCTTCCTCCTAACTCTAGATGTGTGGAGAGTCTTCTACAGAATTCTAGGATCTTCCATCAAACCTCGTCCCTTGAGGCCTCGAACTGTCACACCGTGACAAAGTTCACTGGAGGTTTATAAATCTTCAGGTAATTTTAACTTTAAATCAGGTCATGTTGTTAAAACTATAGAAGAATTTATTCCTTTATTTGAAGGACTTGATCAATTCCTATTACTATCCCTTAATCTCATAGCTTATAACAAACAAGAATTTAGTTCCTTCATATAAAAATGATCTCGATTACCTTAAAACCAGTCATAAGTTTAGGTTTTTAAACACCTCGCCCATATTTTACATTAAAGATAAAATATACCATAAATTCCATGACTCTTTATTAGGAGTAGTTGAGTACCAATTTATTTTTCATGCTTGCTAAATTTTGTTATCCCTTACAAACTCTAACATTCTTTATGCTGTGTGTTTAGATATTCAAACCCATAGTTTTAACATGTTGCTAAGAACACAGAATGTAATCCTTATCTATAGGATCCATTACAAGGTTATGAATGGTGTATTGCCAAATTTGAGAAAACAAACTTTATACCTTCCAAACCAGAAAGGACAAACAACCTTCTTCATAACAAACATTACTAAAAACAATCTATTTGTTCTTAAATGATAAATGACATATACACCCATAAGGGTTTTATGTTCTTTATCACTTAAGTAACTACCAAGCGTAGTTAATCCTTTTGAATTTAATTATATATAAGATGTTTAAATTCAAAATGATAAAAAGATGTGGCTTATCATTAAAAAAAAACTCTTTGCAGAAAAGAAGATTTTCACGTTATTTAACCAGTTGAACTACAAACAATAGGCTAAGTACGTGCTTATTTTTTTATGCATATTTAAAGATCATGTTTCATATAATCTATGTGATTATGTTCGATATTATTTAAAGATCCCGTATCAGACCCATGGATTACATATGCAAGTTTAAGATTATCCGTTGATTAAATTCTTATGAAGGTGTTGGCTATGAATCGAGTCGCTTTGTTTTTTGAATATCCCAATACCAATTATCAATAATCTTGCCTTTTTATAATTTGTCGCATGCAATATAAAGACTTTGTGTTGAATGTATACTATATAACAATGTTTAAGAAACTAGACCTGACCGACCAGTTCGACCCGGTTAATTTGGCACCGGTCAGTTTCTTTTAAAAATTATTATATTTAAAAAACAGAAAGTTGGGGGTCGGACTAGTCAGTTTGACCTGTTCGACCCGGTTTAATTCACTGATTTAACCAGTTCGACCAGTTTAACCTGTTGGTCTTATCCTTTTCAACCCAATCCAGCCCAACTCCCCTCTTCATTTTTTTAAATTTTTTTCTTCCAATCCACTGTTCCAACTTTTTTTACTTTTTTTATTATTTTTATTATCTATTAAATATATTATTTTTATTTTTATTTAATTCTTGTATAACATTATTTGTTTATTTTATAATTTTTTAATATAT
>JAOXYD010000004.1:16584041-16595260 GCA_028565735.1 Pinacopodium congolense | reverse complement strand
AAGAAGAGAATGAACAGTACAAAAACCCATAAGGTCTGAAAGAAGAACAGAGTTGGTGATTAGTACATCATCATGTATTGTCAATTTCTACATCTATTTGATACATATTCATAGTTGCATATGGAGCATTAATTCTCTTGGATTGAGTAGATTATTCTGGAGTCTAGGATTTTTTACAGGATCCAATAGATTAAGTGGACATTTAGTAATCCAAAGTCCAATTGAAAAATGGACCATTAGTTAAAATCACTGGACATTGATCCAATCCTTATATGGAAATGGACCTCTGTATCTAACCCCCTTCCATTTCAACTTGAAGGTAGGCATACAAGACTGGGCCAATGGAACGTCTTCATAATAATTATAGATAGACATTTAGACTTCAAATAGAGTTCAATTATAAATTATGCAATGTTGTTATATTAAAAGAGAAAAAAATGTGTGCCTGCTGATATTTTTCACTCATTTTTTAAATTATTTAGAGTATTTAAAAAGAGGATTTTTTTTTTCAATTGGGAGTATGCCAAATTACTCTAGTAAATACTATAATATAAGTAATTATTACACACGTTATAAATTTTATATAGCTTTTATTCAATTATAATAGTTTTTTTTTTAAGATGATTTGATAAAAATTGAATAGAGAAACTATATTTTCTAAACCTTTTAGTTCCACAAAATATTTGTGAATAATTTAAAATAATAACGTTTCTAAAATAAATAAAAAAAGAAGTTTATTTAACTAAGATTAAGCACAATCACTAAATTAGAACAAAAGTCTCAAAGGATCGTCTTATGATCCGTTTCATTCAATTTTTATTTTTAGTTATGATTTTTATGTTTTTGTATTAGTTTGTATTTTTTGATTTATATATTATATTAGTGTATAATTTTTTCAGTTTTTTTACTATTTTTTAAAATTTTTATGTTTAAAACAGAAACTAAAAATCAAAATTACAAAATAAGGACTAGTTCGTTTATATTTTTAATTTTTAATTTTTTAAAACATAAAAATTAAAAAATACACTAATATAATTTAAAAAAATACATAAATCTATAAAATACATAAAATTTAATACAAAAATATAAAATCTTCAATTAAAAATAACAATAACAAAAATAATAATAAAACGCCCTAAAAATAACAGTCCCTCGGGTAACATGTATTACATGCCGTCTTTTCTTTTCCAGTTTTCATATCCCTACTGTCAACGACTAATAATAGCAAATCAATTCAACAAAAGCTTTGGAAAATCTCTAGTGGTTGAAGTGAATTGACAGGCGAGGAAAATAATGTCGGAGTGCGTCACAATTTGTTAGGTGTGAAGTTGAAAAGCTAGAAGAGACCTGAGGGAGAGGGAGGGATCCAAAAAGCTAGAAATCTTTTTTAAGTGGGCATTTTCGATTTTCCTCTATCCTGCAAAGATGCTTTTATTTATATATATATATATATATATTGTTTTGATTTTTGATTTTTGATTTTTATTAATTTTATGCCATTTTTTAAGTTTTCATATTATGTGATATATTATTTTTATTCAGTTTTCACATTCAAAAAAAACAAAAAATTAAAACTAAAAACAAAAACTCCCTAATATTACCAACGGCGACTTCAATAATTCAGTAGCACATGCACCAGTACCACCCCACTTCTCTTCTTATTCAGTGAGTAGTTGTCGAAATTTTTGTCTAACCCCTCTATTTCTCTTCAATCTTTTCAGTTTTTGAATCATAGGTCCCACAGGCCACAACCCTTTAATTGACATTTTAACTAATTTGTTGTTTAGTCTTCTTTACTTAAAATATTTGTTACTTTTTTACTGTTGATAAAACAACTTCATAACTTAATTATATATATATATATATAGCTCTTTTATGAGGACAATGTGGGCCACCCATCAACTCAGCTGCATTTTCAAGTCATCTTCCACTTATGTTAAATCACTTGAGTTACTAATGAAATGAATGGTAAATTCGTATTTGGAGACATCGAGATTGTATGTAGTGAGTGAGTCATTGTAAGAAACCACTAATCTCATAATTCAGTTGTACCAAAATCAGCTTGAATGTACATTACAATCTTTAATATTAACTTTATTCAAAGGTTCCTGCATTTCCCCTCATTGCATCACATCAATTCTTCAAAGTCATTGGTTATCATACATCGTTTTCTTGAACAGGCTTTTTATCTTCTTCTTTTTTTTTTTCCTTCTCTGCTTTTGCGATTGATCGTGAATCCATTCCGGTGCTGATGGATCTAACCATATTCTATGTGGATCTCATCTGCATGCAATAGTCCATTGTGGCCTCGTATTTGAAACTAGGCCTCGTCAGAATACATATCCCAAGGGCCATGTTCTAAAAATCAATAAATAAACTTATTATATGTAGTGATGACCAGATGTATAATTAACAAAATTATTTAAAAAAATAGCTCTAGCCAATAGATGACCGTACTATCAACATTGGGTTGCGTGAAGAGCTTTGACAAAAAGAAGAAGTGCCCAACAATTTTTAAAATAAACTAAAGTAATTAGAGAAGTAAGGTAATAATAATAATTAGTGAGAAGGACAAAATGGGCATGGGAGTCAAGTGGATGGAAGGTGCAAGAGTGGTCACTCCTAAACATAACATGGACACATGGGAACCAACTTTCAATATGCAAACATATACATTCATATTATAATAATAATCATTCATCATTTAAGCTCACATAATCTTTTTGTCATTTCCTTCACCCAATAAATGGTCAATTTTCATCAAACCCCACATGGCCCCCTCATTTTTCTGCTTTTTTTTTATTTTTTTTTTTCCTTTCACACTAATCATCTTTGGATTGCATGGACCACACAAGGCCACATCTCAAGAATTTACCCTCCTCTCTCTCTCTCTCTCTTTGTCTCTTTTTTTCACCTTGATTAATAAGCAATTTCACCTCATTCATTGCGTAAAAAGACAAAGTTACTATAGTTTTCACCTAATTACTTCCCTGTTTTGCGTTCTTTTAGAACATTATACTGTTTTATCTTTAGATTAATTTTTATTATTATCACTTAAGCTAAAATAGTAATCAATTACAGGCTGTACCGCAATGTATATTATAATGACGCATGCTGCTGTCAGTACAACGTTTTTGGACTGTACGAAATTTTCCAGCTTGAAATTGAAATTGAAACAGTTTGAAATTGTAAGATTTAAAGGGTTTTTTTTTTCTCTGAGTCAACTTTGAATTATTGTAATAATTAAAATAAGAGAAGACATCAACATCGTTCTCTCGACTAATTAATTAATTAATTAATGTTATAGTTTGTTTTCATGATCTGGTGTCGGTTTGCGACCGTTAAGGATACTTCGTTTTTTGTTTTCTTTTCCACACCGTTACCTACTAAGATAGTGGCAACCAAGTGCCCAATAATGCTTCTTCTTCTTTAACATCAAAAGCCTAATAAGAAGGAGATGGGCAATTATAAAACTATACCCCCAAAAAAAAAAAAAACCAGCATAAATAACGTGAAGTACATAACCCTTTTTTTCTTTTTTCCTTTCTTTCTTGTTTGTTTTATATGTGTACGGTAAGGCCATACAGGTTGAGCTGGATTTCAGTTGCCGTGCCCACTAACACTCAGGTGAAGAGCTAGCTCTAAATGATGCATGCGCATCGACATGAATCACTTTCCAAATCCTGACAAATAAATCCAAATGAGTTGGTAATAATGTGTGACCTTTTGGTGATCCCTTTTCTTTTTCTTTTTTTTTTACCCTACTACTTTGTATGATTAAAAGTGTGTGGTGGGAAATAATTAATCTGGATTTATAGATTTAATATATAATTTAGTATGCTTAATCCAACTATAAAGTGGGGGAAAATCTTCCATGTTCTGTATTCGAATATTTGTGTGGAAGGTTAAGTAAGCATGGGATACAACCTGAGAGTAGGAATATTCCCTTGCTAGTTGGTTGCTTTATCACACACAAGAGAATCAGATCCTCTTATAAGCAATTTCATATGTGATTAGTGTTTTATGTGATGAATATTTGCTTAATTATGTGATTCTGTGTGCTCACTAGTCTCTTTTACAAATTGAATCAGGTGATTAACTTCAGACGGTCATTAGTTTAGATGATGGAAAGCTTATGTAATTAGAGGTCACCAAGGCAAGGGTTCTAAAGAATTGACACGGACTACAGTTACTTAATTACAATTTTAACTGCTCAGTGATCACAATATTTTGTTTATTTTAGATCATTTTTGTAATAATCACAGGTGTAATATTGACATATTGCGTTTGTGAGATGGAGTAATTAACCTGTCAAATCACTCACCTAAAATTTTTTAATTTCAATATCTTATTGCCAAGCTTGAAATGGAAAACTCCATGCTTTATTAGGTTTTCAAATTTGATTTTTGTTTCTATTTTTCTAAATATAAAAATAAGTAACAATAGTATAAAAATAAAAAATAACATATAAATATAACACAAAAATTTTAAAAATAATATAAAAATCGAAAAAACATATAAAAAATATTAATAGAATAAAAAATAAAAAACTAAATCAAACGACCTCTTATATTACAAAGGACATCTATTAAGGATATATGATTTTAGTATTTATAATATTAGGTCAAGAAATATCTATCAACTAATATTTAATATTCTATATATATATATGAAATATTAAAATGAAAATTATAATCAATTTGAAATTTCATATTGATTTGAATATGAATTTCATTACTTAAAATTAGTTTAGTTTGTGATATTTAATTATGATTTTCATCTTTTATTTCTGACATCTTACTTTTTGAACTACTAATATTTAGTATTCTTCATTTTAATCAATTTGAAATTTCATGTTGATTTGGATATAAAATTCATTACTTAGAATTGATTTTGTTCATGATATTTATTTATGATTTTCACCTACATCTTACTTTTTGTTGTTGTAGGTGCATTTATGCTCAAATCCAAAATCTTACCGCATGGGTTTGCTTACTTATGTGATGAGTATGGTGATTGATGAGATGATAAAAGTTCCTTTCAATTCTTCTAAACATTCGCTTAATTATGTGATTCTGTGTGCTCTCTAGTCTCTTTTACAAATTGAATCAGGTGATTAGTTTAAATGATGGAAAGATTATCTAATCAGAGGTCACCAAGGCAAAGGTTCTAAAGAATTGACATGGATTACAGTTACATAATTAGAATTTATCTGCTCAGTTGTTCGCTAATTTGATCATAATAGTTTGTTCGTTTGAAATCATTTTTGTTCAGTAGCCACGGGTAAGATTTCAAGTTACATGTTGTGTTTGTGAGATGACGTAATCAACCTGTCAAATCACGTACCAAATATTGTTTAATTTCAATATCTTATTTCCAACCTTGAAATGTAAAACTTTATATGGTATAAATTTGGTATTTAATTATTTATAATATTAGGTCATGAAATATCTAACTCTTGATATTTAATATTCCATATACTTTTTATATTAATGTATATATATGAAATATTAAAATGAAAATTATAATCATTTTCAAATTACATGTTGAATATAAAATTCAGTACTTAAAAATTATTTTTGTTTGTGATATTTAATTATGATTTTAACCTTTTATTTCTGATATCTTACTTTTTGAACTACTAATATTTATTATTCTATATATATATATATATATATATTAATATTTAGTAATCTATATATATATATGAAGCATTAAAATGAAAATTATATTCAATTTGAAATTTTATGTTGATTTGGATGTAAAATTCTTTATTTAAAATTAATTCTGTTCATGATGTTTAATTATGATTTTCACCTCTTATTTCTGACACCTTACTGTTTGTTGTTGTAGGTGCATTTATGCTCCAATCCAAAATCTTGTTGCTTAGAGTTGCTTACTTATTGTTCTTAAGAACTCAGATATCATATGACATTGATGATGGACATAAACAGAAGTAATAATTAGGAATCGTTTGATATTATTGTTAATTGTGATTTTTAGTTGTAATTTTGATATATTTATATTAATTTTTGTATATTATCCTTAATTTTTATGTTTAAAAAAATAAAAAATAAAAACACAAAATTAAAGCCATGCTAAACAAGCCTTAGAAATATACTAGTATAGATATAGGAACTGAAGATAAAGCCCCTTACACTGATGATTTAAGATGAAAATTTACAATTAAGGTCATGTTTTTGTATGATTTTACTGTGAAGTTTTGATTTTTTGTTTTATTAAACACAGAAATTAAAAAAAATAGTATTGAAATCAAAAAAAATATTAATACAGTATAAAAATCGAATAAAACAGCATAAAAACTAAAAATAACACACACAAAAATTAATACAAAAATATAAAAATTACAATTAAAAATCATAACTAACAACAATATCAAATGACCCCTAAATTAAACAGAGATAATATACATTTGATTTATTGGTGAAAATGACATAATCTATATGCAAGAAAGTCTAGCTAAAATAAATCAAGGTTTTTTATTTTAATGAACTTTCAGTCAATTTCAAGTATCTCAAACATTATGCAAAGTTGTATGTAATATGATAAAAGGGCACTCACATTTGTGGATAAAGATGTATAGACACATGTGAGCTTTTGAAGAACAGGGTAAAGATTTCACCTTACCAGTTGCAGCAGAAATCAAAAGGCTCCAATAAACAAACCAAGCCCATGTAGCATGCCCCACTGCTTCGCATTTTCCCACAATATGGGGATAAATTATAAAGTATAAGCTACTGTTACAATATCGGAGTACTCTAAAACAGAAGAATAGGAAGTGGATAATAGCGTATGTAGATAATGAAGGAAGCAAACTGGTTCATTCTTACAAGAATCAGTCTTTTATATATGGTGTGGTGTCGTAGGATAGGTTCCAGTAGCCTGTAATGCAAGATTTGAAGCAAAATGGAGTAGTCAGATATGAAGGCATGTAGGGTACAATATTGTTAGTGTTCTTTATTGGGGTTTGCAAGTCAATGGAGATCAGAGTTTCAACAATGGTGGACCCTGAGCCATTTCCCCATTTCACGCTTTTTCATGGCAGTGTTACTTTGATTTTCGCCAAGGAAAAAAAACAAGGTGTAAAAGAAATGAGTACAGTAGCCGTTCAACTTTAACATCACATGCCTAACAAGTAACTAGTGGCCGACTGTGCATGTCTTTTTATTGATTGATGCTCATTGCTCAAGCCTCAAGAGATACAACTTTGTAAGATTGCTTTTTGATCGTTACCAGCTTTTATTTTGCTTAATTTTGGATCATCCTTTCGTCATCTTTCTTTTATAACAAAAAACAATTTACCATTTAATAAAAATAAAGAAAATTTGGTTCCTGTTAATGCTATTACAGAAAGTAAAATTTTTAAGAGCTCAACCAAAGTTTAGAATACCGTTTCGTATTTTAAATACCGGTCGATATCGATCGGTATTATCGGTACCAGTTTGTACTGATCAGTACCGAAAAAAATAAAAAATTTCAAAAAAAAGGAAAAATTTTATATTTTGACATTTTTAAGTTTAAAATTAAGTTAAAAACTATACAATATAATACATATAGATTATTTTACAAATTTTATAAAATTCAAGAATTAATTTATAATTTTAAAAAATTATCCGAAGCGGTACCAATATTAACCGGTACCGATACAATACTATTTTAAAGATAAATTCAATATCAATACCTGTACAGTATTTAAAACCTTGTTCAACCCCTTTTTCTCGTAAAAAGTTGTTAGAATGCTAAGTTACCAATTAACCAAGCATCTCGTGTGTATTGTCACGGGACCATTACCCTCTCCCCCAAAAGACGTCTTGAAAGGGTGTGCAGCGTCCACACTTATAAACCCAAAGACTCTCCCTTGTCTATCCGATGTGGGATTAATGCACTTTGCTTACTCTTCGTTAGAGCGCTCGGCGTGACATTAGGGATAGAGAGAAAGAAGCATTTAAGGGAGATTACGGTTGGACATGGAAATAGTTCCAACTTGTGTTACGTTTCCAATTCTGCCCTCTACACATCTGTCCAAATCTTTAAAATTTTCACAATTTTTATTCAAGTTACGTTGGACCTGACTATTAGGGCTACAAAATGTCGGGCTGCAAAAGTTTTTTCAATTGAAAATTTCCAACTCTAAAACCCTAATTTTACGTAATCTCAAATTTGATTCAATGTATATACATTCATATCAAATTTAACTTCTATAATGCTTAAATTTGATGAATTAACACTGATTAACTATTTATTAAATGAAAAATTAACGAAGTTGAAAAATCTCAAAACTTATGATTAAGAAATTTACCTATTGATGTAAATGGATCTAAATGTTAAAATAATGCTATGGTTCCTACCATTTTTCAGAATTTGAACTGAAACTTGAAAAATTATTAAAAAATAATTTAAAAATTAAATATGTAAATTTTAGTGTTTTGTAATTGTTTGGTGTTTTAAGAAATATTTCTAAATTGTTAGAATTAGATGAAGGTAGTTGGTGACCGAAAGAAAAGAGGAAAAGACTAAAAAGAAAAATAAAGAAAAATGAGACTTTAATAGATTTTAATGCATCATAGATCGATCGATGTTAAAAATAAAAATGTATATAGACTGATGCTAAGAACTTTTCGGAATTACATATTACTCCAGTTTGAAGTCAATAATTCAAATTTGGTTCAAATCTATTAGTACTGATCAATTTTACAGGCACAAATTAAAATACTGGCCTCACACAATATTTAACCAGTTCGTACCGAAGGTTTTAAATCAATGGTTGTCTCTTCCCTGGTATTCAACGTCATCTTCTTCGTCCATTTCCATCGACTTACTATTTGGTTCTATTACCTGAGTATAGTTTGAGCTATAGAAGTCAAGCCAACATTTGCTTGCCTTAAAGAGCATTAAAGTTTCCCTTACAGACCCTAATGGCTACCTGAATTCTTCGCGGAACTTCGAAAATACTATTGAACGGTTTTTTTTTTTGCAAGTTTATCTGGCTGAAAAAAAGGTCCCCAATATCAAACTTTCTGATACGGAGCTGAAGCGTGGTTTCCCCCTGGTCTGGAACTGCGCAAGCATAACAGGTATAGATCTCTCGAACAATGAACTTTCCGGAACTGTTCCATGTGATATTTCCCACATGATCGACTTTATGACATCTTTTGATCTCTTATCCAACTTCTTTGCTTGGACAATTCCTATGGTACTTCCCAGTTAAATCTTTTCAAACGACCCCGATGGAGATAGACGAAGGAGATGACATTGAAGACCAGAGGAGAGGCCATTTTGAGGGGCATTTTCATTAATACGGCGCCGTTTTGATTGAGGAAGGGCAGCAATAAAAAAACAAAGTTTGTCTGAGAATGTTTTAGGTGGTGGGTCCCACCGAAGTTTAAATCAATTAAAATATGGCAGCACACAGCAGGATAATAGTATTAAAGGATTAAATTTTTTTAATACTTTTATAATTTATTCTAAGCGTCTTAACTCTTAAAGCATTAAGATTAAATTTAAATTTAAAAATTCTTTTTATCATATATTTTTTAATGTTTCTAATTTGAATTTTGTCCTTGTGTATTTGCTTATAAATTTTTGGTACTATAAAAAAGAATCATATGAAAAATAGTTTTAATTTTTCATCAATTTTAATTTATAAAAAGTCTGTTGCTATTATTTTAATACTTAAAATTAATGAAAATTAGTTATGAAAGTTAAAATACTGAAAATAACTTAAATGAGCCTTTACATATTTTTTTCCAAAATTTTTTTCATACTTATCCCATTATTGTTGTAATTCTAAAAAAGATCAACTTTTTTTAATTTGTGATACTTATTATAATACTTAATGTCTAAAAAAATATATAATTAATAAATAATATTTTATTAGAAATTCTTTATATTAATATTAATTTTGTAGAATTTATTGATAGACTTGAATTTTATCACAATTTTACCTCTATTTCAAGTTAAATTGTTGTATAATTGCTCATATTTGATCTTTATAAGGTAAATTATGTGTTTGATGGATGAATATTGCATTTGGAATTAAATCATCCCAGAAAATCTAAGAAAATGCTGTTAGAATTCGAGAATTTGGATTAAAACGGTGGGTCTAAAAAAGTGTCGTTTAATCCTACAGAGTGTCGTTTTACTCTCGTATCAAAGACTAAAACGGCGGTGTTTATAAGGAGTCTTTTAACTCCTTGTAAGTGCCGTTTAAGTAATAGTTGACACCTTTCCAGTTGGATCTTCTTCTTTACTTACTACAACTTGCCCTAGTTGCTCTCCGCTTGCAGCTGACATATATAAAGACTCAAAGAACCCAAAAACAAAAGAGTTGGACGAAGAAAAACATGAAATTAAGAAAGAAATCAAATTGAGAGAACTGTTAGGGTTATTTTCTCTTGTTCTTCACGATTTTCACCTTGTTTTGAAGATCTGAGTTGTATTTCGGGGTTGTTGAAGCTCATACATATAATTCAAGCTTGTAAACGTGTTTAGAGCCTGATATTGGTGGACTTTAACCGATTTTATCTATTAAATTCATCTTTCCTTATCATTTGTGTAAGAGTATAATGAATATCATAAGATTGATTTGTTTCTTACTTAAAATGAGCTACTAAATCTGTTTTGGTTAGGAAAAGTCTCTGAAATGATTTGAGCATGTGCTAAATATGATTCCATATGTGATTAAAGGTTGCTATTTGCCTTTGGAAGGGATTAATACTTATTTTACACTAAATATGTAAGATAAAGTTATGAAACAAGTTAGGATCCAAAAAATCTACCTAATTTATTAGATAAATCCTTAAGCAACCTGATTTAAGTCATTGAATAATCAAACTTTGGTTTATCTTGAGAGTCATAATCTAATATTTAGAATTTTTTTATTAAACTTCTTAGTTTTAAAGCCTTATGCTTAAGATTGTGACATAACCAAACTCCAACTTAAATATTTGAAAATTAAACTTTGTCTTAACCATAACATTGCTTAGATTGAGTGAAGTAATCCTAGAATAAGTCTCTTAATCCACTTTTAATCTATTTGGGTGGACCATTTCCTAACCAATTTTATCTATTAGACAACCCTTATTATTAACTAAGTTATTCTGCATAACTTGGAGCTTTTAAGTTTATTTGGTAATTTAAGTTTATGCTTCCATTCGATTAGGATTATCTAGATAATTGTGACCGAATTTTCCATATTA
>JAOXYD010000004.1:16556347-16571696 GCA_028565735.1 Pinacopodium congolense | reverse complement strand
TTTTGTTGGCTGAAAATGTGTTCTTTTGGTTGTTGTCCAGTTGGGTAATTTCCTTCACTACATGGCGACTTTTGCGTCCGGATTTGTGGTGGGTTTCACTGCCGTTTGGCAGTTGGCGCTGGTCACTCTAGCAGTGGTTCCTCTCATAGCCATTATCGGAGCTGTGCATACTACGACATTAGCCAAGCTTACTGCAAAGAGTCAAGATGCACTATCAGAGGCAGGGAACATTGTTGAACAGGTAAGGGGGTGTAATTCAAGTGTTTTTTTTGACAATTTTTCCTCTGTTTTAGCACCTGGGCATTGGGTAATTCGAAGCTAAATTGCAGACAATAGTTCAAATTCGGGTCGTTATGGCATTTGTTGGGGAATCAAGGGCACTGCAGGCCTATTCATCGGCGCTGAAGGTGGCTCAAAGACTTGGATACAAGAGCGGATTTGCAAAAGGGATGGGATTAGGTGCAACT
This sequence comes from Pinacopodium congolense, assembly GCA_028565735.1. NCBI lineage: Eukaryota > Viridiplantae > Streptophyta > Magnoliopsida > Malpighiales > Erythroxylaceae > Pinacopodium > Pinacopodium congolense. Next base: position 16,571,229 of record JAOXYD010000004.1, on the reverse strand, counting down.
TATTTTGTTGTCTTCTGTTGCTATGCTCTTCTTCTGTGGTATGGAGGTTACCTTGTTAGGCACCATTCCACCAATGGAGGACTAGCCATTGCCACCATGTTCGCTGTCATGGTAGGAGGATTGTAAGTGACAATGAACTGAGATTTTGATTCCTATTTTTCCCTTCTCTTTTTGGCAATCGAAACTTGTTCACAAGAATTATTGTTAAATTTCCAGGGGTTTAGGGCAATCTGCACCTAGCATGAGTGCATTGGCAAAGGCAAAAGTTGCAGCTGCTAAAATTTTTCGTATAATTGATCACAAGCCTTCTATAGATCGTAACAATGAATCTGGGTTGGAATTAGACTCTGTTACTGGGCTAGTGGAGCTCAGAAATGTTGACTTCTCTTACCCGTCAAGACCTGAGGTTCGGATTCTTAACAATTTGTCCCTTAATGTCCCCGCCGGTAAGACTATTGCTTTGGTTGGTAGCAGTGGCTCTGGAAAAAGTACCGTGGTCTCCCTCATTGAGAGATTCTATGATCCTACCTCTGGTAAATTTTACAACACTTGGGTCTTCAGTACTCCCTAACTATTCATCCTGTGAAATTGCTCAACTTTTTCTTGGTGTACATAAATGTTAGCTTCTTGAACTCCACCGAAGCAATATTTGCTTTGTATTAATGCTGTGTTATATTAATTACTTCTTTCAGGGCAAGTTCTTCTCGATGGTCATGACATCAAGACATTGAAGCTGAAATGGCTACGACAACAAATAGGCCTTGTCAGTCAAGAACCTGCTCTATTTGCTACCACCATTAAAGAAAATATACTCCTGGGAAGGCCTGATGCAGATCAAGTTGAGATTGAAGAAGCTGCAAGAGTTGCAAATGCTCATTCATTTATTGTCAAGCTACCCGAAGGCTTTGACACACAGGTAAGTTCTTCTGAAGACATGAACTAACGAATATTCTCAAAAGGAAAGTTCTCTTTTTTACTTTTCAGAAGAGTTTGGGGTGTAATCATCTTTACTTGTTAGGGTTTATCAGCCTCCTGCTAACATCTTAAAAATCTAAATAAAGTAAATTTTTTTGAGTGGTGTACTTGTGATATCTATCCATTTTAGCACACAGGTTAATATTGCCTTTAAGGCAGTTGGGGGAAGGTGGGACAGTGGGTTTAAGTTGATTGTCCCGGAAAATTTATGAAATGATGGATCTTGACTAATGGAATCGAAGTTGGCTTTATTTTATTTTATTTTGTTATTTTGTTTTTTTAACGGAGTTGGTTTTATTTTTTTATTGACATATAATTGCTATTTCAGCATAGAGGGTCCTCGAGATTGAATGGTTTATTTGGTCAACAACCCTAACTTAAACATTATTCAATTTGTTTTAGAAGTCAACACGAGGATGTATTCTGGTCGTACATAGTTTTTAAAGAAGGTAACATGCTCCAGTCAACAATGCATGTGCACTGGAAGGTTTTTATAAGTTTATGCAGATAAGTATGGAATAGATAATATTGAAGAAAGGACATGATAGATGCCAAAAAGAGTACTAATTTTCCGAGGGGCATAAACTCTTAACTAATTATGATAAATTACTTTGATAGCCCTTCATTTTGTGGTCTTCTTGATGCTGACAATTGTGGACAATAACTTGAACATGCCGAATGGATTTGCAATTTGAAATGATTTTTCCTTCTTTTGGATGGAAAAAAGAATTGGTCATCATATTCCATGTATAAGTTCTTAATAATATACCATTTAGTATTTCCTAATAAGAAGATGAGCTCAAAACTGTTTCTGAGAAGGTTATGGCATCTCAAACATTCAATTTATGAAGCGCCACTAGATTGAAACAAAAAGCTTAAATTCAAAGTGAAAATGGCAGGTAGGGGAGAGAGGACTGCAGTTGTCAGGAGGGCAGAAGCAGCGAATAGCTATAGCAAGAGCAATGTTGAAAAATCCTGCAATTCTGCTCTTAGACGAGGCAACAAGTGCTTTGGATTCTGAATCAGAAAAATTGGTGCAAGAGGCCCTTGACAGATTCATGATCGGAAGGACAACTCTTGTGATTGCTCATCGGCTATCCACCATTCGCAAAGCTGACCTCGTGGCAGTACTTCAGCAAGGTAGTGTCACTGAAATTGGAACCCATGATGAACTCATTTCTAAGGGTGAAAATGGTGTGTATGCAAAGCTCATAAGAATGCAGGAGATGGCACATGAAACAGCTCTAAACAATGCCCGAAAGAGCAGTGCCAGGTAGCTTCATTGATTTTGGTTCTTCATGTTCTGGTACACATCCTATATTTAAGCCTTTAGGTATTCTAGTTATCCCTCCAAAACACTAATAGTCTTGTGGATTGAATTCTTGATTCTTAACTTGCATGATTTTTTGTGTACAGACCTTCCAGTGCGAGGAATTCAGTGAGCTCACCAATAATTGCTCGAAATTCTTCATATGGCAGATCCCCATATTCACGCCGACTATCTGATTTTTCAACTTCAGATTTTAGTCTCTCTCTTGATGCGTTTCATCCCAGCTACCGCCTTGAAAAGCTTGCTTTTAAGGAACAAGCTAGCTCCTTTTGGCGTCTCGCTAAGATGAATTCCCCTGAATGGGTCTATGCATTAGTTGGTTCTATAGGATCTGTTGTTTGTGGCTCCCTCAGTGCTTTCTTTGCTTATGTTCTCAGCGCTGTCCTCAGTGTCTACTACAATCCTGATCATGGTTATATGATCAGAGAGATTGAAAAATACTGCTATTTGTTAATTGGTCTCTCATCTGCAGCACTTATCTTCAATACACTTCAGCATTTCTTCTGGGACATCGTTGGTGAAAATCTTACAAAAAGAGTAAGGGAGAAAATGCTAGCAGTGGTACTAAAAAATGACATGGCGTGGTTTGATCAGGAGGAAAATGAGAGTGCTAGAATTGCAGCAAGATTGGCACTTGATGCAAACAATGTGAGATCAGCAATTGGAGACAGGATTTCAGTTATTGTACAAAATACTGCCCTCATGCTAGTAGCTTGCACAGCAGGATTTGTTTTGCAATGGCGTCTTGCGCTTGTCCTCATAGCTGTTTTCCCTTTAGTTGTTGCAGCTACTGTTCTGCAGGTATGCATCCCAACCTGCCTCTGAGGTAGCATTTTGTGTTTAATGTTGGAAACACACTAGTCTAATTTATAACCGGTGATAAATTCAATGATTTCATTGTGGAGATTTCTGAATAATTCCACCAAATATAGACTATTTGAGCTGGAAGTGCAATGCATTTTGAGGAGTAAATTCATACTTATTTGGTCACCGAACTATGATTTCCAGTCGGTTTCTTGCATATTATTTTTCTCCTTGAATTTTGCATCAAGGATATTCACTATTTTTTTTGTGTCAAATTACTTGCTACTAATAATGTTCGGTCATTTCCTTTTTTTCTTTCAACAGAAAATGTTCATGACTGGTTTCTCTGGAGACCTAGAAGCTGCCCATGCCAAGGCCACACAACTGGCTGGAGAGGCCATAGCTAATGTAAGAACAGTGGCTGCCTTCAATTCAGAAGCAAAAATAATCGGCCTTTTCTCTAGCAACCTTGAAGTGCCTCTTCGACGCTGCTTTTGGAAGGGACAAATTGCTGGAAGTGGATATGGTGTTGCACAGTTTTCACTTTACGCTTCCTATGCTCTTGGTCTTTGGTATGCATCTTGGCTTGTGAAGCATGGAATCTCCGATTTCTCAAAGACAATTCGAGTTTTTATGGTCCTCATGGTTTCTGCCAATGGAGCAGCTGAAACCTTAACCTTAGCTCCTGAATTCATCAAGGGTGGTCGAGCCATGCGGTCAGTCTTTGATCTACTTGACCGCAAAACTGAGATTGAGCCTGATGATCCAGATGCCACCCCAGTTCCTGACCATATTCGTGGAGATGTTGAACTGAAACATGTGGACTTTTCTTATCCAACTCGTCCAGATGTTCCTATTTTCCGTGACCTTAATCTTCGTGCACGAGCTGGGAAAACACTTGCCCTTGTTGGTCCTAGTGGCTGTGGTAAGAGCTCAGTGATTGCACTGATACTTCGATTCTACGACCCATCATCTGGCCGTGTTTTGATTGATGGAAAGGACATTCGAAAATACAATCTCAAGTCCCTGAGGAAGCATATGGCAATAGTCCCTCAAGAGCCCTACCTCTTTGCTACTAGCATTTATGAAAACATTGCCTATGGGAACGAATCAGCAACTGAGGCTGAAATTATTGAAGCTGCTAATTTGGCCAATGCTCATAAGTTTATATCTGCGTTGCCAGATGGGTATAAGACATTTGTAGGGGAGAGGGGAGTTCAATTATCTGGTGGACAAAAGCAGAGGATTGCCATTGCTCGTGCTTTGTTAAGGAAGGCAGAGCTCATGCTACTTGATGAGGCAACAAGTGCACTTGATGCTGAGTCTGAGAGGTCTGTCCAGGAGGCTCTGGATCGTGCCTGTACAGGAAAGACCACTATCGTTGTTGCCCATCGGTTATCAACTGTAAGAAATGCCCATGTCATTGCTGTAATTGACGATGGGAAGGTAGTGGAGCAAGGATCTCATTCACATCTACTAAAGAACTATCCTGATGGGTGTTATGCCCGAATGATACAGTTGCAAAGATTCACCCATAGTCAGGTCATAGGAATGACCACAGGATCTAGTTCCACAGGTAAATCCAAGGATGATGATGAGAGGGAAGCCTAGAGAAAAAGGAAACACAAGTAAGAGTATATTCCGTATAAACTCTTGAGATTTTTCTTTTTTTTTTCCTCTTCTTTTTGCTCGTCAGCTTTGTGGTATAGTATATAAGCATGTGTATCATCCCATTTTTTTTGCCAATTATATTTTCTAATATGATGAATCACTTTTAATGTTTCCACGAGGCTCAAAACCTACAGTTTTGATATCTCAATCCTCGTCACGAGTTGAGCATGGCATTAATCATCCTCTTCATATATTGCCGGATCTTCTTGCATGTATGTCAATAACATGACGGATAGAAGGTGCCTAATGTTGGAAAATGACTTGAAATGAAAGCTGCAAGATGTCCCTACACATCTCATACAAGACTTGTTTCTTGTACAAATTTGTTCAAGCATCTGTTAACCTACTTGGTAGACATTTTAACCATATTTATACGAACAGCAATCAATGAATATGTTAAGAGTCCTATCACTTTCTGAGACTCTAAAAGCGAAAATAATGGAACCAAGGCCCCCATGAATGTAGTAGTAGTAGACCTGAGAGAAACCATCTTGGGGTAATGGCCTCTGTTAATCTTGATAAAAACACAGAAAGGTGGAGAGATGCTTTTAGCAAATTTGTGACCATCTTCTTAGGATATTAACTGGGTATGAATCCGTAATTAATGAAGAACAAAAATTATAGAGAGTGAAGCTATCAGATGGTTGTTGTACATGTGCATAAAAGACATGATGGATGGAAACATTGGAACACTGATAGAAAAGGAAGAAATGAAAAGGACAAATGACATGGAAACGAAGTCAACAAATAATGAGGGCTTCCAAAGCAAATATCTGGTAGTAGACAGGCGTGAGAGAAAAGTTAAAAGGATAAGGAAGGTAGTGGAGGGGTACAGAAAATGACAGGGATGATGGTGTTGGATAGTGGCCTTATAGGATGCTACTGTATGTTTGTCATTGTGTTCATGTGTTTGTGGGGCCACAAGTAATCTCTTTGTAGTTAAAAGAGACGTAAGAGGTGTTAAAAAAGAAAGTGGTCACAGGTGAGCTTTGATGATTATTGGTGTTGTTTTGGACTGCTCAGAGCTTGCTTTTTTTTTTTTTTCCTTCTCTTTCTCTACTGACTTAACTCTTGTTCATTGTCTGGAATGGAAGTGGCAAAGACTAGAAACCAACAGTAGAGACAAGAATACCTGAAAGTTATGATGATATTTCATTCGCTCTGCAAATAGTGTACTGCCCATGAACACGTACACAATGAGTAGTTTTGAATTCACATGGCGCTTGTATCATGAATTATTTCCATGCATAATGGACCCATATCGCACAACCAAAAGTTGGGGCATGCTTTCATTTCTTTAGCTCCATTCATCTGTTTCTCTGGCTTTAGTTAATGGTTACAAGAATTGGTTAATTCTAGAATATAAACTTGTAATATGAATGGGAGAGCAAAGTGTAATAAATAAAAAAGGGATAGACTCCAAAGTAGCTAAAATTTGCTCACCCGTGCCTTCGGGGAACATTTGATTATTAAGGACTCTTCGTTTGGGTTTTTTTATTTTGTTTTATTTTTTATTTTTTTAAAACATAAAAATTACTTAATATAGTATAAAAATTAATGTTGTAAAAATTAGTCTGAATATCGAACCGGTAAAAAAAAAGGGTTAAAGGTTTAGAAGTTCAATTAGTATAAAATCATTATAAAATCGATATTAGACCGGTATAAAATAATAAGATCTATTTTTTATTAAAAATTTTACTAAAATATAATATCAAAAATATATAATGTTATATAAGAATTAAATAAAAATAAAAATAATAAATTTAATAGAGATTAAAAATAATAAAAAAATAAAAAGAGTTGGAAGAGTAAGATTAAAATTAAAAAATTAAAAAAAGTGAAGAGAAATGAATTGGATTGAATTGAGATGAAAAGAGTTAAATTGAAGAGTTAAATTAGGTCGAATCAATCGAATTGATTGATCTAATTCTAATTTTTAAATCTAACAGTTTTTCAAAAAAATTGAATGAATAAACCAACCGGTTTCAATTTAATCCAATCGAATCGATCGGCCTAATTTAATTTCTCTGATAAAAATTGAAAAAATAGTAAAAAATATTAAAAGAAAGACGGTAAAAAAGATTTCCATGAAATTCCCATTAATAACTACTCACATGATATTTTTTAATATGTTTATTTCACATTAGCAGTTTAAGTGGCACCCAACTAGGTAGGTATAGGGACTTGATTTGGGGATTTAGGATCTAGGATCCTGAATCCCTAAATCAAACAAGATTTGGGATTGATTATGTCTTCCATAATGTTTCTCCGACAATTGTTCGTGCATTTTTGTGTGTCTGTCCGTCTTCATCGCTATTTTCGTCTCTCATTTGAGTTCTCGTCATTGTGGCCCACTATTTTCATCTTCCTACAGTTTAAAATTTTTAGTGGGATATTATTGTCTCATTAGAAGGAACGTGGTGACCAGTTTTAGCAGTTGGTGGAGGTAAACACTCAAAACCGTGCATTACTACTTGAATATCTGCAAAGGTTAATTATTTCTTATTGTAATTATTACTTGAATATCTGCAAAGTGAACTATTTTTTATTGTAATCGTTGACTTGGATGTGATCTTAATTTATTTTGCAATGGTTGTTAGGGTTATTAGTCATAATATCAATGTATGCCACCGTAGTTGCAGCAATAATCAAGCTTGTTTTTGTTATAATATTTTAAAAACCAAGCCAGTACTCATAAAAGTAAATAAATTGTGAAACTATAAATGCAGTTTTTGTTCCTAGGCCTTGATATAGTGAAAGGACTGATATTTAAGAGGGGATGAATTACATATTTTAAAATTTTTCTAAATTTTAAATCTAAACCGATTTTGTGATAAATGCAAGTTTTTAACTACAATTTAATTTAAATGTAATGATGATGATACCAATTCAATTTAAATATTACTCCAATTTAATCACAAACACAATATTATATAAATAAAAGAGTATAAGAATAGAAATTGTAAATCGAATTTTTATAGTGACTCGGCAACTAACTCTTTGCCTAAATCCACTCTTTAAGACTATTCTTGAATATTTGCTATTAAAATCTTTTTTAGGGTAAAAAAAAATCTTTATAATCTTATTTCAAAGATGAAGAGAAATTAAATCTTGTTTTCAAAAGTGAAGAACAACTCGCAAAATCTTGTTTTAAATAGATGAAAAGTAACTCCTAAAACCTTTATTTCAAAAGGATAAAGAGTAATCCATTAACCAATAATCCCATAATTAAAATTCATACCCTTAACTCAAGCATACACAAAACCAATATCAAGTTTGATCAAATTAATTTTCAAGGAACTCATATAACACAATGAATGACATATAACACAACTCATAAACACGACAATTGCAAAACTTTTCTCAATGCTCATAAACTCATCTTCACACCAATCAATACCCATTCAACTTATTCAAAACTATAAAACTTCATAAAAATTGTTCGATCACCTTTAGGAATTTTATTTATATTCTTCTTAAACTAAAAAACTTTGTTAAAAGTCCTTCCTAATTGTTAAATTCATGAAAAAAAATGTCGTCATACAGTAGTTAGAACTAGTCATTACTCATCTATAACCTTGACTGGTTGAGCATCAAATTGCACTCCTTGACCATTGTAATAGAATGATCGATTAGTTTGCTTAAAATCTGCACTAGTCAACCACTAATCTAGGACTGATTGACCGATCAATCTTCAAATAAAAAATAATTATCCTAAATCAATTCCTTTGTACCAAAAACATCTTTAATCAAGATTTTAATATTCACTATAAAGATTAATGATCAAGAATCCTCAATTAAACTTAAAAACTTAAAATGTCTTGATTAATAAAACTTTATGTATAATTTCAAACTTTTTATTCCAAAATTAATTACAAAAAATTCCAAACATTAAAAAAAATTATTTTCACTTGAAAACTAATTTATAAAAATTTCATAAAATCCCTAAAGTAATTTTGAATGCCAAGACCTTTCAATTGAATCAAAAGAAAAAAAAGTTTTGGTTTATGAATATTTAAACACTTTTTTAAACTTTTCAAAACTTTCTTAATCTTTTAAAGTTTTCTAACCTTTCCAAAATTACTTTCCTCATAAAAACTTAACTCCACCAAATTTCAAAAGTTTCTTAAAGTGATTTTAGATACTAAAAAACAAAATATGTCTTGGTTATAAAAGTTTATGCATTTTTCAAAGTTTATGCAACTTAATATGAAATTTAAAACATTTTCAAATAATTTTTAAACTTTTTCAAACATGTCAAAACCAATTTTCTCATTAATCTTTGACTCAACTACATTAAAAAGTTTCTAAAACATTTGGACACATTAAGAGGGTTTTCCTTAAAACCTTTCCTAAAACTTTTTCTTGATTATGAAACGTTGTATGCAAAGATCTAATATACAATGCATATGTAAATGTTCTATGAAAAGATCTTAAATGATCATGTAATATCTAATTAAAAACAATTCACACATGCATGAAAAGCCATTATGAATATTGAGAAGATCAAGACGAGAGTTACAAACTACATTACAAAAATAAATCTATTCATTCTCAACCATCTTGATCTTGATCACCTCCTTTATTTTGCTCTTTATATCAATTTCTCTTGAACTCAAATTTTCATCAAAATATATCTTATCCTATCTTTTAAGATACACTAATAAAGTAAATTATTAGTAACAAGTATTTTTTTTTATCATCATTAAAACCATTAATTAGAACCTCCTTTGGTTCTATGATCTCCCTTTTTGTGATAATGATGAAACATATGATATTAAGGAAGTACATAAATATGTAAACAAACCATATTGCTCTTCTTTAATACATGCATAATGAAATGCTTAAATTTTGATATCACTTTTCACTCCCTTAATATCACTTTTTTCTCTCTTCCTTTTTGACATCATAAAAAAATTATTAAAAGATTGCATAGATACCAATTACTAAATGTTATTTCCCCCTTTTTGATATTAATTATTATAAAACCAATAGTTATGAAATAATTGACACAAATTGTTATAGAGGGGTTCACCATAAAGTATAAAAACTTACATAGTTACACAAAGATACCAATTGTTATGAAAGAAATCATAAGGATGTCAGCAAGCATGTACAATGCCATTTGATTTTTAAGGTGATCTACCATCAATCATTTTAAATTCTCCTTATCATGCAAAAAGCTTTCCAATTCACTTATCTTTCTCCTTAATTTTGTGCGATATTTAAATATTGTTCCCCTAAATCTATGCCTTAATGTATCATGAAGCAGTAAAACATGGAGGGGATCTAAATATACACCATGCATCAAAACACAATTCCAATCTGACAAATAATTCATTTATCACAAGAAAATTCAAATAACAACTCGCCCCATATAAAACATCTAGTACCATTGAACTTCTTTTCTTAGAAGCTTACAATAATAATAGAAAGATACCAAATGATGTAATTCTCCTAATTTTATACATCATGAAAATCTTGATCACATAAGGGAAAAGTACTCATGCAAAGCATTTTTCAAAACATGTTCCAATTTAAAAAAGATATCAATTTCAAGCATCATTCTATCTTATTAATGTAATAGCTTTTTTTAGACACATGTAACAAAATTTAACCTAACCTACATACGCATGTCAAGGTAAGGCTAATTCATAGCCTTAGTTGTATTAATAAAAACTGAACTGATCCTTATTTGTTGGCTTAGCAATCCAAAATGAAGGAGTATGATGACATCTATTCTTCTCAAAATTACCTTCACTTTGGAGGTTTGCTTTCTATGGAAAGAATGGAAATTTAGGAGATATCAAGGTCATAAGAAAACCTCTTAGTAATTGTGGACTGAGATTTGTTCAAATATTAATAAGAAAAATCTATTATGGCACTTAATTGCATAATAATTTAGTGGGAAGGAAGGTAGGCAATCTCTCTCTTAAACTTCTGCTTAATACTACTAAAGGTTCACAATAGGCCTACTAAAGCTTAATCAATATGTTGGATGATGTTTACAATTAAAGATAGGTGCTAGTAGCTACTTTTTTTAAGAAGATGCAGCATGAAACTAACGTCAGCTCTCGCTTAGCTTCATTGATGGCTTCAAATAACTGATGTGCCAGAAACCTTGAAATCAAATCCAATTGAAGATGAGATTTAGGTTATTCACATGCATAAGGATTTGGTGAGAGGATATCCAAAACCTAAATAAAAGGAAGGATCTTACCTTCATCAGTGAGTAGTTGAATCTATTCCATACTAACCACTCAATTGATTGATGAATTGAATGTCGAACATTGGTGTAAATTAATCGACCATCCCTTGTTGACACTAAGTTCCTTCATCGAATTAGGCCGATTGTGTTTTGATTGTGGATAATGGGAGGGAAGAAGCATTAGTCTTTCCTTTTGTTTCTATTGCTCTTATAAGCACGTGTTTCTAGACTCTCCATTTTATTTTCTTTATTATTAATGACTATTTAAATTTTCAAAAAAAGAAATAAATATAGGAATAATTATGTATCTCCTTTTTGCCTCAACCATGTTACCTCATTTCCTTTTCTCACTTAATTCAATAACGTGTTTGTTTGCTTAGGATATGTAAGGACTCTTAGTGAATTTTCCTTTTCAGCTTATTATTAGAGATACTACTTGTCGATTCCTTAGTTAACATTCACTTGACACTAATTGATATTGACCTACAAAATAAAGAATTCAATGTTCTAAGTACCCTTACGAATTTGGATCCTTAGGGATTAACTCGCATGCCTTTATTAACCCATATTTTTAAAGATTTTCTAAAAAAATATTTATTTACTAAAACAAAAATTTTCTATATGACCAAGATCACTAAAAAAATGATATGTCAAATGTGTATTGTATGAGCGATAATAAGTCTTATAGTTTTTTTTTTGTACAATAAGCATTCCAAAATTTTCTTTCATAATGAACTCTCTTAAGATAATGATATGTTCTTTGATATATATAAGGTGTGATCCTGTAATTGTGTTTATTCATGAATGGAGCATAAGAATATTTCATGCCTTTATATCTTGGATGAGGTATACATGTATACATTTGAGAATGCGTGTTCCTATAGTTGTATTTATGCATGTGAGAAATGTAAGCATATGTGAGAAATGTGAACATGTATCATAGCATTTTGTCTAAAATGAGGCCTAATTAAATGAGTGTGAATGTAAAAGTTGTACCTATTCCTAGTTGATAACTTTGTGATATAAGCCTAAATGAATGAGAGTAAGGTTATGAATTTGTATAAAATTTATGTGTATTTATACATTAATGAGATTACACTATAGACCTAGACTTTGAACTATATGATAATGCACGAAACTTTCCCTTTGCTTAAGACTTAGAAGATGATGCAATATTTTCATAAGAAGGCCTTGTTACATCCTCATCATTCAAGTTCTGTCCTTTCACAAATAATGTTTTGCCATTGGATGGCGTACCCCTATGAATAAAACCAATCCTTTACATATCATTTGATGCTCTTTGGGCTCCTAGCATGTTATTCAAAATTTTAATTTGAGTGAATTTTGATAATGATTCCATTAGAATATTGATCTCCTTATTCAATAGCTCATTTTCGTGTGTCATGGGCTATTGTAGATATTGATAACATAGAGAAATATACTTCATTTATGGCTTTATTGGCATCTAACTTAGGGATAAATATTGGAGATAGATTGATTGTAATTTCAAATATACAAGAAGTAAGTTGTAATTGAGTATCATGTTTTTATTTATGATATGTCATAGTTACTTTCACTTATTACTTCTATTGTTTACAATTTTAGGGTCTTATATAAGCTATTAAATTGAGAATGTCAAATGCTACCTATATAATAAATAATAGACACATTTAGTATATTTTCCAAGGGTTTTAAAGTGACAAGGACTTGAGGAAGTAATTTTGGCCATGGGCATAATGAGCGTATATAGAGGATTAATGAGTAGTTGAAGAAATTAGAGAAAATAAAACTAGATTATGCTTCCAATTTGCTTAAGTATATAAAAAAAGTGTTATGCTAAGGGCTACCAATCATTCGAATTTAAGTTCCTAATTATCAATAATAAATTTATGAGATATTCAATGCGTGGATACCATTAATAAGAGATCAACCATTAATACTTTAGCTTATAAAAGCTTAGAATCCCATCTTAACGTTGTCTTTAAATAAAAGCTATTTTGGTACAAACAAGCCATTCCTAGACATATTTTACAAATATACCCTGCCCATCAGGAATATGCTTGTTTACAACTATACCCCAAACATATGTCTTTTATACACCTCAGACTAAGAAATATTCACCACCTATTTTTTAGCTATCCATGTTCTAAGGAGCTGTAAAACTTTTTACTAAGGAAAATCTCACTAACTTGGACCCAATCACTCATCGACGCCATAATCCAATGGCTCCATTAACTAATAAACACCAAAAGAGCAGTCCCTTCATTACTTAAAATAATCCTTTCAATTTGTGTTTACACCATTTGGCATGACATAAATAATAGAGTCTTCATAGACTAATCCCTTAGTTCATAAAGCATCAGTTCTAGAATGCTCTAGCTCATTAAAGAAATATATCACTTAAGGATAGATGACAATTTTAAGTTTGTAAACTTTTAAATTAGTTAAATAGGAGTTGATAACTAATGGTTTTCTTACAGGGATTATCAATCTACAAGGAAGTAGCTTAGATAAAAGATAGGGTAGGAAGAAAATACTATAAGCAATTTAAGGAAATATCGCCAATAATTGACCTAGTTTAGGCAAGGAGATAGAATTAGAAGATTAACTAAAAGGAAAGATTGTAACTCAAACAAGAATAAGGTAGAAAAGAGGCCTGAAAGAAAGAGACTTTTAGAGGAAGGAGCTCAAGAATCATAGGTTTATCAAGGACAAGCACCGAGAGAAGCAAATACCACAAAACACAATGGCACAGTAGCAATAGCATGTCTAGGGCAAGGAACCAAGTCTAGAATCAATTATACCATATTAGTTAAGGAGGACAAAAGCAATAGTGAAATCAAATTCAAATTAGATAAATATTAACCTTAAGAATCAAGTAAGCTTCAAAAGGTAAAAAATGGAACAAAGAAGTCACCAAACCCTAGGTTTAAAAGTATATCATTCAAAGCACTTGATCAAGTGGAGATTAATTTCAATGAGATATGAACTTTAGTCAGTAGTAAATGCAAAGCATGGGGCAGCTGTAATAAAACCAATAATGATGATCCACCTAAGAGTAAATAGGAAGAGATCAAGTCACATAAAGGGAAAGGGAGGAAAATTTAAAATGGTAGCTAAGATAAGGAACTCAACGAGCATAAATAAGAACAAAGAAAAGTTTAAGCCAGTATTCACTAGTTTGAAAATTTAGTAACATTTCCAAGAAAGTCAATAAATCTCTTCTTGCATTAGTTCTCTAGTAAATGTTTATCCTTCAAATCCTTCTACTTGTTCAACCTTTATTTCTAAATACCTTAGTTTTTACTACGCTTTAAAAATTAGTCTAGGATCTTATTTCTGGTTATTTTTTAGTTTTGTATAGATCTTTCGTTATTCAGTATTAAGCTGCTTTCTTTTCTAATAGAAAAATAAATAGACCATTAATAATTATGATTGAGACCATAAGGATCACAAAAATTAAAATACATGTAGACATGAGGATATACATTAAAGGATGGAAGATAGAAATAACACCTGTTATAATCAGGAAGTTAAAGAAGAACAAGAAGGACATGTTGGCCTTATATAGCACTTAAGAAGGAGTGACTTAGGTTCTTAAAAAATTCTTTTGAATATTATTAAATCTAAGTTTTTTTTATCAATTTCAATTAAACGCGGAAGTTACACAATCATTTAATTATACAAATTAAATAACAACAATAAATTAAGCAATTAAATTAAATGCATAAAAATAAAAGAGAAAGGAAAGAAGAGACATAACTGATCTATTTTGGTTCAGCGCAATCCACTTGTCTTACATCCAGCCCCTAACACCACTGTTGAGATTTTGTTCTTATTGCAATCAATAAGAGTACACAATACAATCCTTTTTACAGGCTCAAGAATAACCTT
>JAOXYD010000004.1:16511884-16550366 GCA_028565735.1 Pinacopodium congolense | reverse complement strand
AGCGACTACTTGATTTTTGTTGGAATTGAAGAGTGCTCATCTCCAAATTCTCTTCAATCTTCTCCAAGGACATCCCATAATCTTGTGGTTGCAATAAAGAAGGTAGAGGTAAAGGCATAAAATAGACTAGTAATGTAGATTGCAATCCATGAAAGTCAATATATAGAGGATCGCGAGGTATAAATGAAGGATGAAATATTTTGCTTTACATGCTTATTCTATTGTATTATTACCAATAACCATTATACTAAATTCAAAAGCATTGATACAAATCAGCAAAAGTGTTTTTTTTAATCCTAATATTTTTGTTCATATTCAAATCAAATCCTAATATTTTAAAATGTTTAAAAAGAACTTAACATTTTAGGAATATTTAAAAAGAATTATCTTAACTTCTATTAGTATGTTTTTTTTCATTTTTTGTACTATTTTTATGTGTTTGTAAAATACGGGAACAACTGAATGCAAAACACTTATAAACATGAACAAAAAATTACTTAGATAGTACATTATATGAGCTAGTACATTATGTGAGCACAAAGCATGATATAATAAGAGAATGAACAAACCTAAAGCTGGGTGGACAAGGCATCCAAGATAATTGTCAACTCTGACAGAAGAGATGGAGGAGAGAAATAAGAAAAATGTCGTCATTTTTAGTTAAGAAAATGACATCATTTTTTAGCTATAATCTATGTGGTTGTATGAGACCCACTTAAAATTTATGATAACTAATGTTGTATAATGGAGGGATTAACAAAAGTTAAGGTTATTTCTCTTTTTGATCTTTTTTAAATGTTAATTTCTTATTGAATGTTCTTGAAATATTAGGATTCTTTTTTAATATTTTGAAATATTAGTATCTAACCTAAATATGAGAAAAAACGCTAGGGATTAAAAGACACTTTTTATCATACAAATAAGGAGAAATTATGTCTAGGATTAAAGAAAAGAGTAAGTGACTTGGGCTTGGGGACGTGAGCTTCCAAGCGGATTAATTTAAGTTGCCAAATCTTAATAGTTTAATATTTAAGTTATAATGATAAAGTTTACTAGAAATCTACGTTTCTAAAATGATCTATCTTGCCTTAGGTGGTGGTAAGTTTGACAATCTTGTCTTTTTTAGTAGTAAATTCTGTTCAAAATGCCTATCTTGTCAATAAAATAACACCTGATCTCAAACTTTATGCCATTTTAATTTTAATACTAGTTAAACCATATGACTATATACTAATATTAGACCAAAATAAACCAATAAAAATCTCAAAATCTGTTGCAATAGCCTTGAATATAATGAATTTAGCTTAATCATTCATTTAAAAAATAAATCATTCTCTCTTTTATGAAATGTGTGTGCAATTGCGACTTGGAGCCTATTGACGTTTTCCTTCTATACTGGTAATTGACTTAAACATAATACCAAGTGATGTAATGTTTTTCTTTGAGGGTACCATTTCATATGTGGATTCTTGATACTTAGATCTGTGGTATGGGCTCTTGATATCTATGTCTTTAGAGATTCTAGGCCATCCATTCCCAACCGTACAAAACTAAATGTTGAAAATTTATCCAACATTTAACTTATAATGATAAAATTAATAAAAGAGAAAAAGAGAAAAATATTGGTTAAAAGTTTGTTTTACCCTTTAATAAATGAAAAAAAATCTTAATATTTAATATTTAAATAAGAGAACAACTTTTGCAAAACATTTACTAAAAACCCTAATATTTGTAAAATATTTAGAAAAGATCATAAGGCCAACATAAACCTAATTTTTCATTAGATTTTTGTTAACTACTAGTGATGTGGTATTTTTGAATGGGTTTATGTCACATTAATAACTTAGATATAACCCTAATTCTATTTAGTTTGTTTAATTAGAAGATTTAGGGATTTAATATCTCGATCTACATTTGAAAATGTTAGTTAATGCCTTCTCACCAACTTTCCATAGATCTCTCTCTATTGAATTCTACATTGTCGCTCTTTCATCCAAATTGCAACACCTAAATTGTGACATTTTCATCTCTTTCTATTAGATTTCATATTCTCCGTTTCTCTTCTGTCTTACAGTCGTTACCAATGCTACAAAAACTTAATATCCTAATAAACTTGTTTGGTAAGTTCGACAGGCATGCTCCCTAATTGTTCCATCAAATTTGTAGAACTTACATGATTTTATTGTTTTCATTTTCCTTTTTCATTTTGAATATAAGAATAAATGGTCTTGAATGTGTTAATTAATGATCGGAATGACTATGGACTTGAATACAATGTACAATAGCCATTATTTGCTTTTTTACGATGTAAACTATTGTTGTTTGATTTTTCAACTCTTAGCGTTAGTTTGCTATGTGAGACATGAGATGAGAATGGTAAAAAAATAACAAATAGAGAGATTATCCAATTACTATAACTATAAAAAAATGTATATAAATGTATAATAGGGTGATGATGAAACTTTGGTTTATGTTAATATTGTGCAAAATACATGAGGATTTCAATATCCTATATCCAAGTTTGATAACTTTGATTACTTATCTTTTAGGAAATTTTGGGAATGAAGCTTAAAACTGTTACAATATCAAATTGAAAATCTTATTTTTCTATAAAAGTTTATTTTCTTACGAAATTTAGAAGTTATGTTTATCTACCTTGTTATTAAAATGTAAAGATAATATGTGTTAAAGGCTTAAGTTTATGGCGTAACGATTCTTCTAAGGTGAATGAAAAACTTTACAAAGGTTATTGAAAATGAAATTTAGGGGGAAGATCAATGAGATAGTAGTAGCTAGACCTTCCTCAACTTGATATCATGATTTTTATGATTTATAGCTAAGTTGATTGTGCAAGAAAAAAAGTTTAAAAAATCAAACTTATTAATTTGTTTAAACAGTTAGATCAAACTTGTTTCTGTTAACTAGCAAGCACATACAACTGAAAAGAACACGATTGAAAAAAATATCCCTACTAGATATTTTATTTATTTGAAAAACTTTATGTATAAATGATAGTAGATGAGTAGTTGAAGATGAACTCAGTTCACTTGTAGGTTGAAAAGAAACATCAACTATAGAATTACTACTCCTTCAATTTGCCTTTTAGTTTTTCATTAAGAGTTTTGTATAAGAACGTACTACTATATAAAAGTTAGATGACAAAGTAGAGTTCTAGTTCAATGAAATTTAAAACTTTAAGCTATGTTTGGTATCATTGTTTTTTTTTTGGTTTCTGGTTTTTCTAAACACAAAAATCGGAAAAAAAAACAGCACAGAAACTGAAAAAAAAAACACCACACTAATGTAGCACAGAAACAAAAAAATAGCACAAAAATCGAAAAACACAAAAACCATAATCAAAAACCAAAACCAACAACAATACCAAACATCCTTGTACTTATCTTTGGTAGTATTGGTGCTAAATTTCTGTAACTTTGAATCAATAGATGGTTATTTATATTTTTGTGAAATTTTAAAGAATCAATTCGTGAATTTTTCCATTAAATGAAACAACATATAGGTTCTACTTTTGCTCTTCACTTCTATATACTGGCAAAAATTTCAATAGATATTTATTATCTATTATAGCAATAAATGTACCTTGGTTGTTGTACAATTATTCTAATCTCTTAGGAATAGTTGACATGGCTTTGACTGTATAATTAGAATATAGATTTTGTATTTTCGTCTTCATCCACCAAAAACATAAATAGTGTCATCTATTATTATGTTTTAAAATCCTCAGCTGAGGATTTCATAAAGTAAAAATAACATAAGCATAAGGTTTTTTAGTTGCCTTAATTATAGCGTTGAACAATTTTTTGATTATTCGATTTCTATTATTGAATTGAATTTCATTAGATCACTAACTAGTATAATTAGTTACATAAATTGAAGTTCATTAGATCGCTAACTAGCAAAATTTAATAACTACAATGAGTAGATCAACATAAGATTACATCAGAACTTACAAATACAATAATCTATTCATTCCATCTTGATCTTCATCTCGATCCTTTTTACTTTAATCTTCATGAACTCTATTCCATTTCATGCTCCTGGACTACAAATCTCCAAAATACATCTCCACAACACGTTTTCAATATGCTTTTCTTTCCAACACATGAAATATACTAAACCTATTAGTAGTAATGTTTTGATATCATGAAAACATAGGTAGAACCACTCTTAATTCAATAATCCCCTCTTTCTTAATGATGATAAAACCATGTGATATTAGAAATATATAACAAGCAGAAACACATACAAACTAAAAACCATATATAAATATTTTACTCCAGTTAATAAATATTACACAATTTCTTCCTTTTTTTTAATCATAAAAAATTTCACATACTAAAATGTATATTAATCAAATTCCAATCAATCTTTCTTAACGTCACTTAAAAATTTTCAAAACCCTTTGAAAAATCTCTTAAACATACTTTCCTTTTATGTAACACTAATGACAATTTCATTCAAATTCAAAACACAATATCATCAAAACTTTTAAAAAAACCACCATATATTTAAAAATTCATAAAGCCAAGACAAGTACCAAACTATCACTTAACAACTTCAAAAGGAATATTTCCCCCTTATATTACATCATCATAACTCAAATATCTAAAAGCTTTATATCAAATCATAAATATCCTCAAATCTCAATATTAATTACAAGACATTAGTATCACCAAGGATTCAAACTTATTACAAAATTTACAAAAACTCATTTTAAAACCATAAATCTAAAACAAATGTTGAATTTGTTCCAAGTAAACCTTAATACCATTTAAAGATTTCAAAAAGAGGCATCCCTCTTTGTATAAAACCAAAAGAAACAAAGCAATCATATCACAATTTCATATTCAAACTTATTTGAAAATAACATATTCATTACAAAGTAATAAATAACCATCAAATCATCTAATTTTTGCTAGATCCCCTTAAATTAAATAATAATTTAACAACTATTTAAACAACATCAAATTTTTTCAAATTCAACATTTAATAACCAATAACAAGCTCAAATATATTATAACTTTCCCTAAGTTAATTAAACAATATTACCCCCCTTAAATTCATACATTATCATTTGCTAAACTTTCAAGCTTCCCCTAAAACAAGACATAATATCCCAATGGATGATTAAGGAAAGGGACTTATCAAAACTCAAAAGCTTAACCAATTAAAATTCTACCTTAAGTTATATATTAAAGTAATGCATAAACAACTTAACAATAAGACTATTAGCAACATAAAAATCAAACTCAATTTCAAAACTTGAACATTTAAGCTCCCTCTAAATTTATGCATTAAGAATTATTTTTAAAAAATCTCAACAATATAAGACTCCAAAATAGTACAAAATTTCTCAATAATTTTATGAAGGCAAATTCAAGATAAACTCTTCAAAATCATCAAAACTCATCAAATTGTCAAAACTACCTAATTTTATGGTTTTGAAAACTCTCCCCCTTTTTTTAAAATAATCACAAAAATATAAAATTATTTCAATGACTCAAATAACATCAATATTATCACATCTTGCAAATTTCTAACTTAAAATACATGCACTTTAACTAAACTCACCAATTAAAACTTTTTAAAAATTCAAACAAAGAAGGGGTATAAATGTGTAAGTCTATGATCATCCAAAATTTTCTAGTGACATGTGAATCAAAAATATCAAATTTCAAATTTCATGTGCAAGTCCATGAATCATTCAAATTAAAACATCATCTATCAAGATATCAATATTGATAAGGAAGAAAATCTAATTCAGGATACTATCTCTTCAAAGGAAAATATCTTGTCTTGAAATATGGAGAACAATATAAAATATAATCAAATATTTAAATTAAAACTTCTCCACTAATATATGCCTATAATTAAGGTAATAACATTATTATACAACTTGTATCTTTATTACCTTCTTGTATAGATAATAACTTTGTTGTATACATTTTGATACAAGAAATAATAATAATATCAAATTGCAAATTTTTCATGGTATTAAAGCATTGAAACTCATAAGCATATCTCTTTTCATCATATTAGCTATGGAAGAACCTAAGTTTATGCTACAATCATTCCACTAATGTGCCAATTTGGTGTCTATAAATTAGGCACCAATAACTACCTCATGTGGTGATAACAAATTCTTCATCTCTCTTGGAGTCTCGACGTGCTTCATCATTTGGAAAAAAAAATGATGAAAAACTAGAAGCCAAATTGGAAGATGGGACTATAAATCCAGCCTATAACTTATGGCTAGTAAATGATGGTCTTATAATCTCATAGTTGCTTGACACATTAAAAGAAAAAGTCTAGCTATTTTTTAACAGAAGATGCCACTGCCTATGATGTGCGGAGTTCTTTAGAAGAACAATTATTACCAATAACTATTGAAAAGGAAAGTCTTTTGAAAAACATGTTAGTGACCATCAAGAAAGGATCAAAATCCTTAGATGATTATGTAAAAGAATTCAAATCAGTCTATGATAATCTTGATGTCATCAGGAAAGCAGTTGATAATCTTTATAAAATCTTTCAATTTGCTCTTGAGTTAAGTCCAAAATATGAGGATTTTTGTCTAGCTATGGTAACTAAACCTCCTTTTCCTACATTTAATCAGTTTGTGCTTGCTTTACAGGGATATAAGCAGATTCTTATCACTAAAAAAGAAGAAGAAAATGTTATATTAAATATAACGAAGCTCTTGTTAGCTGACGTGGGCATAAAAGGAGTAATAAAGGAAATTGAGGAGGCTTTAGTTTAAGAGGTAGAGGTTACACTTTGGCTTGTCATTATAATACAGATTCAAATACTAACAATGCCGTAAAAGAGAAGCCTAAAAATGATAAGCAACATCAAGAAAGAGGTGATAAAATTATCTGTCATATTTATGGAAAAATGAATCATGATGCACTTGATTGTTGGTATAGGTTTGATTATTCATATCAAGCTAAGGATCTACCACAAGCATTAACAACTCTCACCATGAATAATAATGATCCTGCTCTTTATATGGATTCAGCAGCATCATCACGTATGACCAACAATGCAGGTATGTTATCTCACTTAAACCATATAGAGGTAATGATATTGTCTATGTCGCAATGGAAACAAACTTGGTATAACATATACAGTAAAAACAACATGTGTTGGAAATTTAAATTTATAAGAAGTCCTAGTGGTACCTGAATTGAAAAAGAATTTAATCTTAGTAAGTAAAATCACCACTAATAATTCTTATACTATTGACTTCTCATCTTTTTATTTTGTTATTAAGGATTAAAACAGGAAGACAATAAGGAAGGGGTATAAGCTAGGAAATCTTTATGCATTGGATTCAAATTTTCAAGAAGCTTTATCAGCAATAAAAGGGAGCAATTATTTTTCTTTGTGGCACAATGTCATGGACACCCCATTGCAAATGGTTTATGTTAGCTAAAGGGAAAGAAAGTTATTGATGTTACTAATTAGCAAGCTAAGCCATCAGTTTGTGTTACTTACTAATCTAGAAAGAGTTGTAAACAACCTTTTGATTTAAATAATAATATCTCAAAATTTCCTTTGCAAAAAGTCCATTGCAATATTTGGAGACCTACTCTTATTGCCTCAAATCAAGGTTTTAAGTTTTATGTTATATTTATAGATGATTTTTCAAGATTCACGTGGCTATATCCTCTAAAGGAAAATTCAAATTTTTATTCTTGTTTTGTTAAGTTTCAAAAACTTGTAGAAAATCAATTTGATAGAAAAATCAAAGTCTTATAGTGTGACGAAGGTGGAGAGTTCAACTCCTCCTTAATCATGTCACAAGTTGTAGAATTCAACTATAAGTCTCATGTCCTAGAATACCATAATAAAACAACTTGGCCTAAAGAAAGCATCATCACATTGTTGAGACAGGTTTAACCATGTTATTTAATGCTAATTTTTCCTTGTTTTTATGGATTGAAGTTTTTCTTACAAATGATTATTTGTTTAATAAAATGCCAACATTAGTTCTACTAAATAAATCACCATATTCAAAGTTATATGATAAAGAGCCAAATTATAAAAGCTTGCGAGTGATAAGATGTTTATGTTTCCCTTCTCTGAGACATTAAAGAGGTAATAAATTTGCTAAGAAAATTTATCCATGTATGTTCATTGATTGTAGTCACATTCATAAAGGTTAGAGATGTTATAAACCTCAAACAAAGATATATTGTCTTTAATGAAGGGAAGTTTCTCTATAGTCTGGCACCTCATAAGTCAATTCCTTTACCTTTAGAGCTTGCTAAATTGCCAACTATGGATGAATGGTTCAACAATTCAACAATTAAAGCAAATTCACAATTTGAAATCTAATAACCTACTATGAATTGTCTTAATGAAAGCATTGGTAAATCCTATGATAATCAAGACAAATCAACTCAAATAATTGATGTTGAAGTGTTTCCTAATATAAAAAGTATTTAAGGAGCTGATGGTGAAAGTGAAATTGATAACACTCATAATAGTCCAAGTACTACAACCAATATTCAAGAAATTTAAGAAAAAACACCGTCTGAACAAATGGAAATTCAAGAAGACTTGCCTGGTCATGTCATTATAACTGATGTTAATGAAAATATCAGTAATATATATAATTATCCTCAATGTAACAGGCAACCTTTAAGACATCTTTAAGATTATGAGTGTTATCTATTATATTCTACTTTACCTATTGAACCTCAAAATTATCATTGAGCTTTAAAGGATCCTAAATGGGTGGAAGCCATGGAAGAAGAATTGAAAGCATTTCACTTAAATTAGACATGTCACTATTTCCACTACCATAAGATGTAAACATCATTGGATTAAAATAGATTTTAATGTTAAGCAATACAAAGATGGTTCTGTTGAATGACTTAAGGCTCTTCTTATAGCTTGTGGTTTTACTTAAGTTTCAGGTTTGGATTGTAAGGAGACTTATATTCCTGTTATTTGACACACCACTATTTTCTTGGTCGTTGCTCTTTCCACTTCATTAATTTGGTCTATGAGACAATTAGATGTAAAAAATGCTTTCTTACATGGAAAAATCAAAGAAACAGTGTATATAGAGCAGCCTCTTGAGTTCATAGATCAACATAAATCTAATCATGTTTGTCTCCTTCATAAGTATTTTATGGGCTAAAACAAGCTCTACGAGCCTAGTTTGATCGTCTATCTCAATTTCTTCTTTATCTTAGTTTTTATTACAGTAATGCTGACCCTTCTTTATTTGTTTATTGTCAAAATTCCCTTATAATGTTACCTTTAATTTATGTAAACGATGTATTGGTTACTGAAAATAATGACAACTTCATTTCTAAATTGATTCATAAATTAAGTTCAGAATTTGCAATTAAAGATCTTGGCTTTTTAAGTTTGTTTTTAGGTGTTGAAGTTAAGGGCTTCAAATAAGAAGTTATTTTGTCAAGAAAAGGATATTAACTATCTACTTTATCAAACCGGTATGGTTGATTGTACTCCTAATTCAACCCCAATAGTACTCAAAGACAAATCCATCAAAGGAAAACTTACAAATGCAACAAATTATAGAAGTATTAGGGGCACCCTTCGATACCTCACCTTTACTCATCCTAATAATTAGCATGCATCAATAGAGTTTTTTAATTCTTTAATGCTACAATGGAATCACATTTTAAAGCAATTAAACGAATTCTTCGTTATATAAAAGGGACACAAGACTAAGGTTTACACTTGGTCTCTCTAAATCCTCCCTTATTGTATGCTTTTTCAGATGCAAATTAGGCAAGCTATCCATTAACACAATGCAACACCACTGGCTTTTATGTGTTCTTGGGAGTTAATTTCATTTCATGGTATTCTAGAAAGCAACCTACGATTTCCAGGTCTAATTATAAGACTGAATACAAATCCATGGCCACTACTATAACTAAAATCCTTTGGTTAACATTCTTACTTCATGACATTAGCATTATCTGATCTTATCCTCCTCAACTCTTTTGTGACAATCTATCATCACATCAGATAATATATCTTTTCAGTAAGTCTTTGTCCAAATCTTCATTTCTTTTTCTTCACAAAAAGTTAAGACTTCATTTACATTTTGTCTCCACTTTAAGAGGGGCTGATAAGGAAGAAAATCTAATTAAGGATACTATCTCTTCGAAGGAAAATATCTCTGCTAAAACTATGGAGAACAATATGGAAAATTCTTAAAGATTAAAGTTAAAAAATACTCCACCAATATATGCCTATAATTGAGACAATAACGTTATTATACAGTCCATATCTTTATCACCTTCTTGTATAAATAATGACTTGTTGTATACATTCTGATACAATAATAATAATTGCATAGTTTTTCAAATATAACTTAGGGATTTTATCAAATAGAAGCCATTGCATAAATTATCACATATACAAATATAAATTATATCTAGCATGAAACATCCAAATACATTATCAAACGTGTACGAGTAATTCATTAAAATAATAAAAAACCAAGATTTATCAAAATTATCAAACCTCTTTCTTTAGTAAATAATTTTGTAAAATCCACCATTTTATAAAAACATGAAATCTTCCCATTAATAAAAGTAATAATTTTACATATACAATTTTCAAAGCATTAATATGAATAATAGTTATAACAGGGATCAATATATCATAAACTCAAATAAAGTAAAAAAAAATCATGATCAAAATCTATCATCCAAATATATAATAACACATATATATGTTCCCTTATACAATACATTTAATTTGTTCTTAAAAACCTATTTTGTTTAAATAATTAGGTGATCACTAGATCCAGGCACCAAATATTTTATTTCTTTCAAAATTATTGAACTCTTTTTTAATCATGTAAAAACTAATCATGCAATATCAATGCATTATGTAAATCATCATCTAAAAACATCAAGTACCACTCAAATTATCAAAAGACATCAAATATGTATTTCATATACCAAAGACATTGCATTAAGGCAATCGTCCATAACATCAAGAGTCATTCAAGTTCATTTTATACTCTAAAAGCATAGCATAAAAGTGATCGTGCACCTCCCTTTTGTGTATCACTAATTGTAATTTCACTTATTCTCTTTTTTGGTTTAACAATATGTCCATATGATTTTCCTTTACTCTTCAAGATACTCTTGAAGTCCTTTGATCTATAAAATAAAATTCAACAAAATTTTCTACCCTTAATAATTTGAGTCCTTGGAGTTTAGTTACTTTTAACCATTCAAACCTCTTGGTATAACATTTAAATTACTTAATTTATCATAACAAAAATGTTCAACTTGTTCATAATGTTTACGGTAATTGCAAAACAAGGTTGCATGAATCTTGTATATGTGTTTAATGTTATACTTAGGTCTTGATTCATTAAAGCTTCTCATGTAGTAGTTTTGTCTAAGTTGAAAACATTATCTCCTAACATTATATCCAAGTTGTGGTATATTCCTAAGTCTGGTATCACTATATGTCAATTTTTTTAATGAATAAGGGACCTAGGATATGTATAAGATAGATTGCTAGACTTTTGTAAATGCATATGAGAAAATCTAAAATATGATGATTACTTTGCCTGACATAAGGCATAATTGCATCATGTTAGAATTTTCCATTTTTATAGAATTTATGCACTCTCTTCCAAGATTTAGGTCTTAGGAGTTTCTATATTCTTTCTTAATGAAGCAGTTTCTTTTCTTAATTCACTCTTCTTTCCCTCTGCTAGTTTTTGCATACTATTTTTATTTACACTTAATGAATCTTATTCATGTTTTAACCATTCATTTTGTATGTATCTAGTATTTTCAATATTTCCTTATATTTAATAGACTCCTTCTTCTATTCCTTAGTCAAATGTTCTAAAAGTTTAACTAACTCATCAATACAATCATCATCATCACTATTAAAAATAGAACATGTAGGGGCTTCTTTATTATCTATAAGAATTGATTCGTACCTTATTAACTAGGAGGCATATCTTTGCTACTTCATCATGCTCACTCTTATTTTCTTCACTTTGATTTGTTCTTTCATAAGTTTCTTCCAATATGCATTACATATCTGAATCAATTTTACACTTTGAAACTCTATCAAATTCCTCCTTATTTAAATCACAAAGTAACATATGTATAACTTTACAATTTAGAGAAATGAAAAATTCATCTACTTCTTCCCATTCATTCTCATTCGTAGGTATTATGATCTCTACATTATTTATAACTATAATTTCCATAGGGATGTGTGGTGCCGCATTCTCTAAAATTTCTCAAAATTCTACTTATATAGACAAAAGGAAGATTATTATTTTAATTTTCCATTCCTTATAATCATTTCCATCAATAAAGGGTCTACCTAAACTATTTAATTGTGCCATTTTGACCTTAAACTCACTATTTCCTTAGAAATATTTTTATATGAATTCTTACTTTGATACTAATTATTAGTACCAAAGCAGCATTTAAGAGAGGGATAAATAAGGTAATACTAAAAATTTTTAAGTTTTTCCAAGTCTTTATGCCTAATTAAAAATTTCCTCTTAAACTCTATGTAATGTGAAAGCTATCCAGTTGAATTAATCAAGGTAATAAAATGGAAAAAAAAACTTAAACAAATAATATAAAATTTAATAATAAAGATATGGTGGAAATGATATTAACTTTAAAAATAAAAATAAGGGAAGAAAAAATGTAAATCAATTTATAGTGGTTTGATGTGAAATCTCACACTTAAATTCACTGTTAACTCCTTGTAGGGAATTTCCACTATCAACAATTCTTATGCGAATCCCTTTTTTACGGGCTCTAAGATAACTCTTACAATAATATCTTTTTCTAATATAATCTAGGATAACCCTAGTAACACTAACTTTTTTTCCAATAGGTACAAGTGTAACCCTTCACAATTTTCATCCTTACAAACTCACAACTTTGTAAATACATTTCACAATGTATCATTGTTAACTAATTTAAGTGTTTAGAGACTCACAAATAAATTTTGAGAATGAATGTCTAAATAAACTCCTACAAACTATAACAAAAACAATCAAAAAGTTCACACAACACACAAAATGATCCAATTCATTTATACTTGTATTTTAATATTCGCTTGATGTATAAACAGCAGCACAATAGTCCTATTTATAAATGAAAAGCACCCAACTAACCATTTATATCTATTGTACAACATTATAATATATTTAATTCATTTTACAGTTAAAAACTAGTCATTTTTTTCTAGTTGTTTGCCACTATCAATCATCATGTATCATACACTAATCGATCGATAACTGATTGACAAGTGTGCTTACTAATCGACCAATATACAACATTGGTTGACTAGTCTCCTTCTAGGCTGGTTTTTCAGATTTTAAAACACATCTAAATCAACTTAAATCAATCCTTAATACATTTATACACATCTAAATCTTCTCAAAATAATTCCTACATCGTCAAACGCTTCTTTAACACATAATTCACAAACTTTATCACATTAAAACAAATTAAATTCAAAATAAATCCCATTATTTACAACTATTTCATTTCATATTACCTTTAATCCATTCATTTAACTAAATCTCTGTTTCACACAACCTTAACATATTCATTCACCTTAACTTCAACAACTTTAACATAAATGCACAATGCATAGTGTGAATCATTTCAACACAACAAGTGAATCAAGATAATAGGGTAGCAAAATTTAAAAATACAATAACACATTCATTATATCTTGAATTTCATCATGAGTCTTTTTCCTTTAATCTTCATAAGCTTCATTTCATTTCATACTCCTAAGCTTTATGGTTTCAAGTCTTCAAAATGCATCTCCACAACAGACTTATTTTTTCAACACATCAAACATACTAAAATTATTAGTAGTATTATTTTGTCATCATCAAAATATAGGTTAAACAACTCTTAATTCAACAAAAATGTTTGGCATTTTAAAAGGGACTGAGATCAGCTATGGGCTGTAGCTAATAAATATTTGAGGAAGAAATTGATTTTTTTGTTCCTGAGCTTACAACAGATTGAGAATGGATGTGTTGCTTTAATGGTGAGTTTTGAGTTACTGAAGTGGAGGAGATAGACCTACGATGGCTAGAGGGAGAGATAGAGACAGAGAAAGGAAAAACAGGGAACTGGATTGTCAATTTTTTGCAAACCGAACAAATTAATTGACTAATCAAGGAAAGAGAAATAGTAAAGATGGAATCTACAGAAAATCTGTGGCAAAAGAATAAAGGAGAGGGATAACAGAAAGAGAGGAACGGAAACAATAGATACATGAATATAGACGTGAATACAACACCTTTCAGCTACTTGAAAAAACTGGTAAGTCAATCGGTTCTCATTTGACTCATTTTAGTAACTTTTTTTTATGTAAAATCAAACTTATTAATTGATTAATTTCTAATAAATTTAATTGCATTAGCCGATCTGCTTCGATTTTTTTTTTCTTTGATTTATACTCAACTACGATGCTCCTTTTGAAGCTTGAAATTAACTTCGTTATATAATCTTCCTTCTAATTGCACCAGAAGCAATACCAGAGTTTGGCTTGAGACCGTTACAATACTCCACACCAATGATTCGGTCAGACCTTCACGGCTTGGCTATGCTCACCAAAAAATCAGTATCTTCAGACCAAGGCCCAAAATAAAAAGAAAAAAACCAGCATTGCCTAATATGAACACAAACCATGGATAGAGTAGAGCTCAAAGAGAACTCAGAGAACCCAACTAGTCTGCTGGGAAAGAATATAGCCAAATTGAACAAACCGCATAAGCTACAGACTCTCAAGGCCTATAAGGAAATAAAGCAAGGAAGCTTCAAAATCCATTGCACAAATGATTAAGGGGATACCCCAATCGAATTGGACAGGGAAAACATACACGATTTGTCCGATATAGCCCAATTTCTCATATTCATCCTATAATTCCGCGTGTATCGAGTCTGTTCTGTAGCCTAATGATACACACTACAAAATTAATTCTTTACTACACTGAGAAATACAAAAGTGAGAAAAAAAAAAGAACATTACAACATTAGACCATTATGGATCTTAAAATAATAACTTGACTGAACCAAAAGTTGCACTACGAGGGCTGATCTGCTTGTTACCTATATCCCTACAACTGATGGCAAAATCAGAGAAGGTGAATGCACCCTAATGAAATTACTTTACAAGATATACAGATGTAGCTAACATTACATCCTTCAGGACTAATTAAGGTTGGGACCAGAATTAGTGCTCATGCTTGACACGTGCTTTTATAATTCCTGGAAGAGGGGGTGAGGCGGGAGGCCTAACTAGGGTGTTCGAGTTTTGGGGAGGACAGATTTGGGGTTGGTACATATTGGACATGCTAGTACCTTCGCCTGCATTGCTAGACAGATTAGTAGCCATGTCAGGGCTCTTTGGTCTCTCACAAAATTTCATTGCCTTGAGAACATAATTATCATCATGCAGCTCAAAAGGGGTGCTGCAAGTAGAATGCCAAAGAGAAATTTTTGTTAGTTCTGATTAAGGCAATATGACTGTAGCATCATCATATAGCCATGAAGCCTCCCACCCAATAGCATATGCACCCTTCCAAGACTAACATTTGATGCTCTTTGCAAATTTCAAATTGGGAAGCATGTGTTATCTAACTGCCGCTAGGCCAACGAAGTGTAAAGTGACACAACATAATAGTTGATATAGCCATTGTGCAGTGGCAGACAGTCAAAGAACATAAAGTAACTATCAACATCAGTTTTGGTTAAAATATCCACATCAGTTTTGGTTAAGGCAATAAAGTCAAAGGGCTTTCCCTTCTTAATGAAGTAAAGCCAGCAAGCTTGCAGATGTTACCTATTAAAGTCAAAATGCACAAGCTGCATGTCTTCTGATATTTCAACTTCAACAGTTGCATGAGGGCGAGTCTACAAGCAAATATCAGGGAAGAAATGAGAAAGGTATCACACAAACGAGATAAATTCCAAAATCAAAAGGATTATTGGAATATAAAATTTTCATGCTTAGTTCACACAAGGAAAGAAGGATGATGTAATCAGCACATAATTACATTAAGAGAACTGAAAATGGAATTTATTTTGGATACATTCCAATGCAGAAAGACATTTGAGCACCTCTGTCATACTAAATCAATGTCAAGCTAAGATGAATTTAGGCTTCACAATGGAGATCAGTTTAGAAAAAATCCCAAGCGCTAGTGGATGCACAAAAAGAGAAGAGGGAATGCTACCACAGTACAAGTTTTCACTTCAAGCCCAAGGATCCCCGTGATGGCAGAGGTAGCATCACATCCTTTAAACTCAAAGTACGAGAACATGATATAACATCAAAACACCTCCTGACCACTCCATTCCAAAATTACACTTGTAATTGGAACCACGTCAGACTATCAGGCACACTTCATCTCTCCCCCCTATAGAGCTTTGTGTATTGGGTTTTGCAACATGAGATGAAAATATGGTATATCAGACGTATTTCAGAAGTAACATCAGAAAAAGAAAACTCAACTAATTAATATCGACCAGAAAATCCTAAGCCTTGAGCTCCGATTAATGGTCTACACGTCTGCTGAACTCAAGTATGCCTATCATCCATGACATCATTCATTTTCCTAGTTTAGATAATCTCTTGTACCAAAGTAAAAAGTGTAGCACTTTGACAGCTGGTAACCCATCCTTGCATACGGAGAGAAGAATTTAGTTGTAGGACCAGAAACCACATTACTCTTCCAGCAGCTCAAAAGAATTTATGAAAGCATTACACTTCTACTCAAACTTCACCACTTATGATGAGAGCCTCATACTGGCTGTTGCATTACGTGGAATATAATGTTTGTAGAGGAAGGATGGTACTTCAAAAACTTTTTAATTGTTTTTTTAATACAAATATCTGGGCAGTGAAAAAAAAAAACATCCAAATCAAAGCTTATGAGAAAAACCAGCCAAACACATTTTGGGCTAGCACCTCTAATTGGAAATGGCACATATGACCATAATACCTTACTAAGGGACCGATTGGTATCCCTTCTGTTTTTTTATTGTAGTTTTTGGTTTCTATTTCTTGTTTTAGGTTTCTGTTTTTTTTTTTAAAGAAAAACATAAACCTATTTAGTTGACATTTTTTTTATTAAAAACTGAAAACCAAAACCTATTTGGATGAAACTTATGATTGAAAAACTAATTTAATGGTAACAACTAAATATAAAATAAATTCAAATTCTTAGACCAAAACATTCTCATAAACCTTAAAAATACAAATTAGTTAATAAATTATGTCAATTATTTAATGTATAAAAATTTGTTTTGAAAACAAGAACATAGTTTTTTTATTTCTCTATTGCTGTTTTGGTTTTCTGATTTTGAAAATAGAAAACCAAAACAAAATGTAGTAAACAGGTTTTTTTCCTTAGTTTTTGAGTTTTTGAAAACAAAAACAAAAAACCAAAAACATAATCAGTACCAAGCAGACCCTAAGTCTGCCATTTAATTTTTTGTGCAAATAATCTGTATACCAAAATTTGAATTGAAAATGACAAGCTCAATCTTATACCAAAATTTGAATTGAAAATGACAAGCTCAATCTTAATAGTTGGACACAAAAACCATTTAGTCTCTTATTGTGTAAAAATATATAATCCATACAACTATATGCAGTCAGCCACCAAAACATCTCCTTTCCAGAGCAGCCTAGTCAGTTACTACTTCAGGAATGCAATTGATCAAGACTAATTTTCATAATTTTTTACCAAACATGAAACTCTGAAAATAATGTACCTCCACTAAACAACACCAAAGCATAGTTTCTTGGTATTCCCATTCACAAAATGTCCAAATGTGCAGACATTTACACTTCTCAAATTAATCACAGTACTTGTGTTATTGATGACAGAACTCTAGAAATAGGCATAATTTACCCATTGACTTTCACCCCAGCCTTTGTGCGCCACCTACCTTAACTGACACTCTTAAAACGAGAATAGTCATACCAATCAATCAATTGATGCTGTACAAATCAAGCCTATCAATTGAAAATATCCAACCCCAAAGCATCCCACTTACTTGGGGAAGTGTACAAAAATGAGAATAAATACAAGTAAGCATATATACAAGAATACATAAGAGACAGTAGTACAATATCCATACAAAAGGAGTGCCTTCTTAATGTCCCACTGGGTGGGAATCTTAACTAAGGAAAGGAGTCAGTCCTACCCTTCAGCATTTCTGCATGAAAGGACTGATCTTAAACCTCATGTGTACCAATCATTGATTGAAAGACAAACTTCTCCACAGAAAACAGCCATAGCATAAGCAAATTGAGAGAAAGATTTACCTGCACCAGAATGAAAGGTAAGGACACACCGCCGCTGGGAGCATTCCCCGAGTTGTATAATTGCTCATTACGTTGAATCAGATTCTGAAGACCTATGAACTTAATTAAAGAAGTAAGAAATTAGTGCACATATACAGATTAGCTACATATTCCAACATAAGAGTGTCCCAACCTAAGTGCCTGCAACTAGTAACTGCATGTTGGAACCATAGAACTAAATCCTTACTTGTTCCTCCAGTTCTTGCAAATAAGCAGCCTTTTTTTCAATTCTGTTTCTCAGACCAAGACGCTCTGCCTGCTTAAATCACATTAAAGGAGATGGATCATGGCATATGGGATCCAAAACAAGGTCAAGAAAACTATTTATTTAATAAAATGTGAAAATGCATAAAATGAAGGTGTACCTTTAGTTCTTCAATATCACTCAGGCTAGTTCGAGGAAGGCCTTTCCACTGTATTTCCTTTTTATCCTTGGATATGATATCCAATGCCATGAGTACATTAAGGGCATCATATACCCTTCTCCTTATGTTCTTTTCATCATATTGTTGCTGAAAACATAAAATTCAAGGAGAACTACATATTTAAGTTCCTTTTTCCTTGAAAATCAGTAATGGTAGTACTAATCATATTTAGTTCAGAAAAACCAAACCTGATCTGGGGATGAAAAGCTGTTAGTAGGATCTGCAAACTCTGCTACAAGTTCATCTGCAACCTAGTAATTGCATGAAACTCTTAGCCAAACCATAGAAAGTCATTGAAAAAGAAAGAGAACAAGAGAGTACAGCCTTTGGTATATATTAAAAAACATATAGTCCTAAAATTTTTGTTTGAGGTTGATGAAGGAAGCATGACATATATAAATCAACTAAAAAGGATTTAATCAGTTGACATCATACATCCAGCCAGTGCATTCTATGCTTAACGACTATGACCAGTCGTGTGAATATGATTCCACACACAACTCCTCTATAATGAAAATCCTTGTGGAGACAAATTCTTGAACTATCTCAAATGTCAACATGGTGTGTTATATGAGAAAAAACACTTTTGAGCGTTACCAACTGAAGTATTGAAATATGTGCTTACAGATCCACAATTCTAATTGAAGCATAAAAAAGAAAGACATATTTCATTCTCTCCATCTGTCTCCACTCCGGTTCTCAGACTACATCCATTTGTCCTCTCAACATCCAAAGTGGAAGCAATGTGTATAAACTCTTCACCCACAATTTAAAAAATAGTACCAAAAAGAATTGTAAAAATGATTGTGAGTAAATAAATCTTGGGCATTGAAATTAAACAAAACAAGTAAAACTGAGCAGTAAAGCGACTTGCACGAACTCTAAAGAATCATTTCAAGAAACCACGAACCTCATTGTAAGTGGTTGTGCCCTTACTTTCCACCTTTTCACACACTGAAAGTGCCCAAAACAGTTAAATAGTTCAGTTAAAATGTTCATCATGGAGTGCAAGAGAGGAAGGCATTCTGTTTACACGATTTCTCAAGCTGCGACAGGAAATGGGTATTAGGACCAAACAAATACCTTTCATACTAAACTGACGAAGTCCTCTACCAGTCTTATCAGCTCCGGCTGCCCTTTGACCTCTTCTTTTCTTCTTGTTACTGCTATATTATAACAAAAGTAGAAACAAAAATAAGATTACACCTATATAATTCAATGAAATAATTAAAGGAGATTTAGAGTTCTTTTTAAAAAATAAAGAATAATTAAACTCCAGCCAAAAATTTATTGGAAAAGAATGACATAAGGCCACAGCTACAAGATACAAATAAATAAAAGAATTAGCAAAGTTATGAACTTTTGCAAAACTTGCATTTGTAATCAAGCAACTAAATTCAAGAAGTAGACGAAGTTCAAAAATGCAGAATTACGATAGAACAAAATTCAGCTGTTACTAATTCACAGTTGACGAGAAAGTATCAGCTTTCATGGGTATTATAAACATTATAACTTGACATCACGCAAATTTAAACTGAAAGTAGGCATTATACAATAAAAATCATCAAATAATTGTAAATGGCATCAAAAAAGAGAGAATGACCAAGAATTTAAGACAAAGACAAAAGCCAAGAGGCCCCCAAAAGCATAAGATAAGACTGACCCGGCAGCGTCTTGAGTAGCAGCGTCGTCGGTGTGATTCAACCTTAGAAAAGTGCTTTCACTAGCCGGTGTAGCCATGGGAGAACCGACGCTGCCACTAGTCGACACCGATTGGCCGGACACGGTGGTGTTACCCCATGACCTGGTGGCCACTGCAGCCGCCGATCCTCTAGATGCCGGTCGGTTCTTGTCGCCACCATCATCTGGGTGGCCCCCTCCACCAGTCACCATTTATACCCCAGAAAGAAAAACCCAAGAAAGTCAAAACCACAAAATGAGTCAAGCGGGAGAGAGATTGATTTTAAGAAGACTGATATAAGGGTAAGAAGAGGAGGGATCGGTTGATGTTTGATGAAATGTAAAGGAGAAAGATAGAGAGACAGAGAAAGCTTGAGACTTTGGCGATGTGAGACCTGAGAATTGGAGGGAGGGGTAAGGAGAGAAGATGAGAGAGTTGGGGGTTTCAAAGCGTTGCAAATAAAGAGGGAAAATTTGAGGGTTTAATTTAATTAAGACACCAGTTTATTAATTTTATTATAATGATTATTTTACTAATTTATCATGTCTTTGTTAGTTGGGAAAATAAAGTTATTAAAGACCTGCTATGGCGACCTTTTTCCTTTGGTCCTATTAATTAAACCGACTAGTTAAACTTTGGTCTTGACCGACTAGTTAATCTAATTCTTGATTTGTATCCAAATAGTATTTAGACATGATTGATTTTAGCCTTTTATTGCAATGTCACAATTTAGACCATGTTTCTGTCTTTCTCTCAATTCTTTTTTTTTTCACTATAAAATTATATTTTTTTTAGTTGTGGCTCAATCGACCGTTTTAATTGTTTATAAAGCATAGGATTAAATTGAGTGAAAGGACTAAATTAGGAAATTCACCGAATAAAATTATTTTTATATTAGAAAAAATTAAGGAGTCATTTAATATTACTGTGGGTTGTGGTTTTTAATTGTAGTTTTGATATATTTATATTGATTTTTGTATTTTATCTTCAATTTCTGTACTGTATTAGTGTATTGTCTTTTTCAATTTTTGTGTTAAAAATTAAAACTAAAAACACAAATTATATCAAATAACCCCTAAAGAGTTGTCAAATTATAATTATTCATAACTTATCAGTTATATTATATTATAAATTATTTTATTATTTTTATATAAATTGATCATGATCAATTATAAGAGGTCGGTTATATATTCAGTTCTTTTCTACGTTGCCCTTAATTACATTTTTAATTGAATGAAAATATATCAAAAGGAATTGGTGCTATGCTCAATGGTAGAATCTATTCTACTAATGTCCATGTGGAGGAAACCATCAATATAAGTACATTGCGGGAGTAAAATTACAACCGTGCTAAAGAATGCGACTTAAATTTCATTCATACCCACTTGGTATGATGAATGAATTCACTTCAAGCACTATACTTAATATTATAACCAATCCGAATGTGGACTTTCCACATTCTTATGTGAAATAGATTGCTAACGAGCTACATAATATTTGGCTACCGTCGTCCTCATGTGGAAGATAAGCTCTATTACGTCTTTTACCAAAGCAGCCAAAAAATGACCAAGAGGGCATGTGAATTCATGGCTGCAATAACTTGGTATGTCAATGTCGCATCCTATAGATGTGCTTTTATTTTTGTTTTTATTTTTTTTAAATAAAAAATTTTAAAAATAATATATAAATTTAAATATATATATATATATATAAATAAAAAACTAAACGAAACGAATTATATTTGGAGATGATTAGAGAAATCACACCTTCCCATTTTGTTTACAGGAAGCTTCGACCTCACGAAAAGGTTAAAAGATTTAAAGGACAAAGCGGCCTCTGATTTTTCTGAAAGTTTGGTGCACTCGCCCGATGGAATGAGTACTCATAATTGAAAGTGGGACATGGAGCATAGGATTTGGACTCGGGCATTGCTAGTCTCTGCCACGTGTACCAAGCTCATCTCTCTTTTGTTGGCTCACCGCATCCAACTTTGGAGTTGGCTTCCACCATATATGTACTTTCACAATCCATCAGTTGAAATTTTTACTTTGTAATAAGAACACCCCTGTTCCAAAGTTGCTCATTCCATATAATTACTATTCAACTTTGGTCGTCTAAATTGAAATGCTGATTATTAATTAGATCATAGTTTATAGGGCGGCTTCGTCAGGATTTGCCATTGTATACCTGCTGGAGAAGGGCTCTACATATCACAGGTTAATGTGGGGATGCCGAAGGATTTTACTGAGCTTCATAGTCTGTGATTCTGCAAAAGAACAGATAAATTTTATTTTTTAAAAACAGGGGAAGAAAAGGAAAGTGAAAGCCTTGTACTGCGTAGCTTTGTTATCTGAGTACGTAATGTTGTTTATTACCTTTTTCGATATCTAAATTTCAGTGAAAACTTTCTACTTTTTAAAGCAACAAGAGCGAAAGTAAGATGAGAGGAGGACCTAGTTATTCAATAAGAAGAGAACAATCATTATAGAAAAGCTTTGAATTCGTAAGTAATATGTCTTGGACTGGGCTTGATATAAAGCCTACACTTAGTCCTTGACGGCTTTGCCGTATCAACAATGCACTGAGGGTTGGCATTGCAGAATCCGTTGATAAGTTTCCTAAATGAAATTGGAGTATTCGTGCTAAAATGAAAAATCTATGGGAATTTGGTCGACCCAACTAATTCAAGCTCCTGCACAGTTTGTTTGAATCCGTTGATAAGCTGCCTAAATGGACTATTTGTTCTAAAATGAACATTATATAGAAATTTGATAGACCCAACAACTTCAAGCTCCGGCACTGTTTGTTTGATCGAAATCTCTAATGGGCAAAAGATGGTTGGCAGGAACACGCAATTGTGTGTTGCTTTGACAGAGATTGCTATTTTAAAAAAAAATTGATTATACAATCCCTCCTTAATTGATC
The DNA here is from genome assembly GCA_028565735.1 of Pinacopodium congolense. Lineage (NCBI taxonomy): Eukaryota > Viridiplantae > Streptophyta > Magnoliopsida > Malpighiales > Erythroxylaceae > Pinacopodium > Pinacopodium congolense. The sequence continues at coordinate 16,526,924 of JAOXYD010000004.1, read as the reverse complement.
TCTCTTATGGTCTCATACAACCTATCTATATAATTCATACAACTTCTATAAATAGATTTTATACAACACTATAACATAGTTCATATAATGATATATTCAAAAATTACAAATTGTATATAATTTAAAATTCATATGCGTTGTGTTTATATAATTTATACAACTTCTATAGATATGATTCATACAATACTATAACATAGTTCATACAATAATGTATTCAAAATCTATATATTATATGTAATTTAAAGTTTATCTAAGTAGTTGTATAAACTGTATTATTGTGTTATATAAACTCTGTTTATATAGGTTGTGTGAATTGTATAAATGGGTTGTAAGGGGGCCAATAAGAATGATCGTGCAGTTTTTTTTTTTGTTGATTTATATTCTAAAGCTAACCGATTGATTGTAAATTTGTGATATATTTTATTAAAAGTGTTATTTATGTTATTTATACTTGTATAATTATTAATGTATACAATTATTTTCAAAATATTATAAATAGAATCAATTACTATTAATAGTGAACTAATATTATTGGATTTAAATAGAATAGGTACTAATTCCATACTTTATATCTAATTAAAGCATTGTATGAGAACGAATTTAATTATACATAAAAATCATACATGGACAAGTAGTTTAAAACTACCTTAATATTCCTAATATTTGAATGATTATATTGTATTGGTAAACATCAACATTGATCTATGGTTATAAATTGTTTAATTTGTAATGACCTAAATTTTTTGTTAAATTACCCTTAAAAGACTAATAAGGAGAAAATCCTTATAAGAGTATAAGTTAAGTTTAAGAAAACTTAGAAGTTGTTTGGATATGTTTCTTATTTTGGCTTCTAGTTTCTGTTTTTCTAAATACAGAGAAAAAAATAGCACAAAAATAAAATAAGCACACTAATAAAACATAAAAATCACAAAAAGCATAACATAAACTTAAAAAATATACGAAAATTAATGAAAATACACAAAAATAGAAATAGCAACTGAAAATGGAAAGTTAAACCAAACGAGCCTTGAAGTTTCATTTTTTAAAACCTTCTCCTTATATTTATGCCTAACTTTTAACACTCATATCTTCACTGTTCGACTACTGTTTTCGACAATTTAAGATTCTACAGAAAGCTTTTGAAATGTTTTACCAAACCTTTAAAATTGTTTAATAAAAAATAGCTTAGATTTGGAGAAATACAACTGAAATTTTTAGTTTTTATAGGTAAATCATCATTCTATCATTTCTAATTGTTTTTTAGCGAAACTAACATCACTATGTCTAACGGTCCTTAAAATATAGAAAAGGAGGGGAATCAGATGTCAATTGATCCATTTTACTAATGAATGGAAATAAGTCTCTTTTAACCCTCAAACCTTCAATTCTCACAAATCAGGAGAAGTTTATATACAAGATCAGTGTCATTAGATTTCTAGAGATGATCTCTTCATTTTTGTGTAGGTGGTGAAGATCACCACTACTCAAATGGTGGCATGTGGTCCCCACACTTCGACGAAAATGGTATTTTTTAAATAGTCTATAAATAGGTGAAAATAATTTTAAAAATTTTGAAATATTGTGAAGATAAACTTTTATAAAAAAAATATGTATTAAATTCTTCAACGTTTGTGAGAAACAGTTTGTGAAATGTTTGTATTCTTATAAAAATAAATGAAATTGATTAAATTTGAGTCGTTATTGACTAAAATTGAGACTATTTGGATGTATTGAGTATAAATGAAAATGTTAGGATTAGAGTTTGGTATACTTATAAATGAAGATTTTATGATTAGAGTTTGGTATACTTAAATTATATATTAGATTTATTATGGATTTTGCGCTATAAATATGGATTTAATTGGGATAGACATGTAGTTTGGAGGCCCAATTCAAGTTGTGATCACTGGTGGATATAAAAGTATATTTTTATTGTAGGAATGACCCTTATTTCGGAAAGGAGATGTTTGTTTATAGGGAAACTTTGTCAAATTTTTAGTAGATTTCTTGTAAAACATGAAATCAAAGTTTTAAGTAAAGTATATAACTCTTTAGAACAAATGATGAATTATATCATGGTCTTATTCTTTAGGTAATATAAAACTAGTTTAGGCTTTATGTGCTAATGATTCTTTCTATTTTCTTTTTATAAATCAATAAGAAACATGACCCTCCACTTCGAAGCATTAGGTTTAGCACGGAGGAGCGCATTCTACTCGTGAGTTAATATTCATGGTTATGAGTATTTATTAGGAATTCATTCTCATATTCATCATTAAAATCACTATCATTATAATATGAACACATGAGACTTATCCATATGATTTGGCATATGTATGTAAATTTTTGTTGTACTATGTTATACTTTTTTTCATATGTGATGATATGGAGAATAGTTGTGGGATAAGCTACCTGGAGGGCATCACTAAGTTGTGCGTACAGTGAGTCAATCAATCGGGTATGAGATTGATTTATGTATTAATGGATTTATTAATTGAAATACTGATTAAGATATGGCACGATTGTGATGGTTCGGTGGAGCTTGATCTCGGATGCCATATGATATATAATACATGATATGGTAGATTAGTTGTGGCGGTCCAATCAAACTTACTCTCAAATGACAGTCATGTCTTAGTGAGGCTGTGATAATTCACTTGAAGTTGCTCTCGAACAACAATCCACTACATTTGGATCAAGTGATCCATATGAAATAAGAGAGTCCTTATGGATACAGTTTATGGCTATGGGGCATTTCATAGGGTCTTTCATCAATCCTCCACAATTATTTGTGATTTTTGATAATTACATGACATGATATTAATTTGAGAATACATGCATACATATTTATGAAAAATCATTATTTTGTATAGTTGCATTTATGGATGTGTTACACGGGATATATCATTTGCAATCCTTAGGTACACAACATAACCATAATATTAATTCATTCAGTACTCTGACTCCCTTTAACTATTTTTTAGGATCTTTTATTCAGGCTATAGTGACAAAGGATTCCTCTAGTCTTCTTCTTCTTCGACGATTTAATGTATATTTGATATTCTAGTGACCTTCGACTCTAAAGCTGCACTAGTCTTATATTTGATGGATTTCCCTTGTATTAACTATTGCAATATTACAACATATTTATGGATTGAATACTGTTGTGATTGTGTTGATTGGTATGTGTATAAGTTTAATTGTTCTATATTATAAATATAAGTAGTTAATAGCATTTTAGGCTTACTAAAGGTCTAGTAGGCCTTGAGTTTATTGTACCTTTAACGTCGATTACAATCCAAGGATGGAGTCATGACATAATTAGATAATTAAAGATAAATTAAAAATATTTTTAATTTATTTAACTTTAATTGGGAATTATAATAATAATAATTTATAATTATTATTTTTACATTTAGGAACATGATGAGTCATATGTAAAGGTCAGTTAAATAGAGAAAAATTAATTTAGATTTAACTGTAAAATTTAAGAAACTTCAAGAATTAAACATATGATATTTAATTTTATTAAGACTAAACTAAAGTGGTAATTAAAGTGATACTTTAATTTTATTTAAGTTTAATTATAATATTTAAAAAGTTTAATTTTCTTATATATAGAGGAAGAAAGCATTAGAATAGCTAACATTTATTGTTTTCTTCCTCTTAAAAGCGGAGTTTCTATATGAGAAAATGTATACTATAGAAGTCTTGATGATTTCTATTCATACAAGAGAATATATACAACCAAGTTAAAAATAGTAAATCCAAGAGAATAATTACGACATACCTCTAATAAATTAAAAAAGGATTCACAAGATTACAAAATTAATCTAATATACATAATATAGAAAGAGTATCAAAATATTTGGAAAAATACAGTTGTAGATTATGTAGAATATATGGCAATAATTATGCTAAATTTTATAGTTGTAATACTCCCCCTCAAGTTAGACCATGAAGGTTATAAATGACCAACTTACCCAAAAGAGTAAGAAAATGATCACGATCAAGGGCTTTGGTGAAGATGTCATCAAGCTGTTGGGAAGATGGAACACGGTTAGTAATAAGGGAACCATCTTAAATTCGTTCTTGAATGAAATGATAGTCAATTTGAATATATTTAGTTCGTTCATGAAATATTGGATTAGCGACCATATAGAGAGCCGTATGATTATCACAAAATAGTTCCATGGAATGATTAACATTGACACCCATATCTAAAAACAAAGCTCGTGACCAATATAATTCACTACTAGCATTTGTCACAATGACACGATATTCCGCTTTAGCAGAGGAACGCGAGATAATAGCTTGCTTCTTTGATTTCTAGGATATTGAAGAGATGCCTAAAAAGATGACATACCCTATAATTGAACGCCAAGTAGTGGGATAGGCAAACCAATCAAAATCAACATAAGTAGTATAATTACAATTACATTTAGATGAAAGAAACTTCCCTTTCCCTAGGGACTTTTTGATATAATGAACCAATCACATATCAGCTTGTATGTGTGGTGAGCATGGATCATACATAAACTGAGATAAAACTTGAATAGAATAACAAAATTCAGGCTTATTAATTGTTAAATTAACCAACCAAACAGAATATTAAGAAGGATTAAACAAAGGAGAACTAGTAGCAGCAGACAGTCCATGGTTTTGTTCTATAAAAAAATCACATGACTTACTTCCAAGAAACTAGCATCATGTAACAAGTATCATATAACAAGTACTATGCCTTTTGAATTTAGAGCAACTTCAATACCGAAAAAATATAAAAGGCATCCCAAATCCTTGATATAGAAACAACTATTTCAAATAGTCCTTAAGATGTAAAGTGTTAGATATGTCATTACCAACAATAGCTACATCATCAACATAGACAAGTACTGTGACAAATGTGGTACCGAGTGTATGAGTAAAAAGAGAATGATTTGTTAAAACCAAATTATGTTAAGACTTCAGTAAATTGTGAAATTATTATTTTGAGGCTTGTTTTAGGCCATTAAGAGACTTTTAAAGTCAACAAACTTGAGCATATCTAAAGTTGCTAAAGCCTTGAGGGATTCGTTTATAGATCTCTTAATCCAAATTACCATAAAAAAAGACATTATTCACATTGAACTGATGAAGTTCCCAATTTTTAATGCTTGCTACGACAAGAAGACTTTGAATAGTTGTTAATTTAGAAATAGGAGCAAAAGTATCACGATAATCCATACCTTCAACTTGAATATAGTTTTTTTTTTTAAACAAAGCAAGTTTTGTAGCACTCTATTATACCATTTGACTTATATTTAACCTTATAGACGCACTTTGAGTCTATGACGTGCTTGCCTAAAGGAAGTTCTTCTGAGATCCAAGTTTGAATTTCTTTTAATACTACAATTTCTTGTTACATTTCTTGACACCAACATCCACTTTTAATAGCTTAAGCATAATTGGTAGGCTCATCAATGCTTATTAAAATAGCTAAAAAGGCTTTATGAGGAGTAGAGAAACAATTATATGATAAAAGGGAGGAAATAGGATGAGTAATACCTGGATTGATGATAGATGTAGTGGCTGGCTTTAGGGTTAAAAAGGTTAACATGTGATAGTTAAAACCTTGAAAGTTTGTGGGCATTTGATGTACATGGGTAAGATATAGTGACTTCGTAGATGTGGTATTAGGATCAGTATTTTGATGATAATAATTAATAAGTGAATTGTTATTGGTTTCAACTATATGTTCTTCCTTCAAGATAGGTGGCAAGATATTGATGGAAGTGTTTGACATGGTGTCATCATTTTGAGTTTGAGTATTTGTTTGTGTGGGTGTATATGGAAGGTAGGATTAGTTGCTTACTGAAATGCAGAAAAGGAGAATGTTTACTTACAAAAGTTAACGTCTCGTAAGGCGAAATGCTTATTATTCTTAAGATCAAAGACTTTATAATCCTTTTAACTATTAGGATATCCTGAAAACATGCATCACAAAACCTTATATTCAAATTTATTTTTGGATTTACTATTATTATGAGCATAACATAGGGACCTAAAAACATGTAAATGGGAATAAAAAGGCAATTTATCAAATAGGATTTCATATAGACATTTACCTTAAAGTTTAGGTGTAGGTGTGATAGTGATCAAGTCTGTTGCAGTTAAAACACACTTTCCCCAAAATCTCAAAGGAAATGAGGCTTGAAAACTAAAGGCACGTGCAACTTCAAGGATGTGTTTGTGTTTATGCTTTACCCTCCTATTTGTTATGGGGTTCCTATACAAGAGGTTTGTAAAAGATGCCATTATTGTAAACATTCTCTTACTGCATTTGATGTGAACTTTGTCTTAACACTTCTAACCACCTAAACATAAGATTCAAATTATGTTTTTACCATGTTATAAGAAATAGTCAAGTAATTATAAGCCTCAAATTTATGTCTTATTAAATAAAACCAAGTTCTATGAGAAAAGTCATTAACAATGGTAAAAAATAATGGGCACCATTTAAAGAAGGTGTAGCATAATGCCCTTAAATATCAACATGAATTAAAGAAAAAGGTCTTGAACTTTTAGTCATACTAATAGGAAAATGCAATCTAGATTATCTAGCCATATGGCATGCATCACAAACATAGTCTAAAATTTAAGGTAAACTAAGTCCAGGTACAATTTTTAGACGTTGATAATAGGGATGACTCATTCGCATATGCCAAAGCATTACACTTTTATTGCAAAATCCATGATTAAGCAATGCTTTCTTGACTAACTTCATTTGATAAACCCCATCACATAGATCACCTACTCCAATTTACCTCATCGAGTCTAGGTCCTGAAAGATATAATAATTAGGATAAAATGTTACTGAACAATTGAGATCCTCAATGATTTTGGCTACTGATAAGAGGTTGTATGTAAAATTTAGTTAGTATAAGACATTGTCAAGTTTGATGTTTAGAGATAATTTCATTATACCAATATATGTCATTGGTAAAGAACTCCCATATGGAATTTGCTTAAGTGTATGATTATCCACAAGATGGGCTGAATCAAGACATTTATCACCAGCTATATTATCTGAAAGCCTACTATTTATAACCTATTTACTTGTTAAAAAAGTGCACTTACTCACAAAATTTGCTAAAGAAATAGTGTTACCCTTATATAGTTGTCTGCGAATAGTGTTAAGAAGTTACTAATATTGCTTATTCATAAGGCCAGTAATAGGAGAATTAGGTTGTGATTGTTATAAACTGTCATATTGTTCATATATAATTGATGCAGGACCTTCCATGTTAGCATATAACATATGCATGTTTGTCCCATGTGCTTTGTTCCCTCTATTGTAATTTTGAACTCCTTGTTATCCTCATCACTACCAATTTTAAGGGTACTTGATAATCTGAAAACATTCTTCTTTTAAGTGTATAAGTTTTTTGCAATGATCATAATGCTTTAAATTATGATTGGAATTAGCATTTTTTTATCTATTCTGCTTGTTCTTTTCTACAAATGTTGCTTCTTCAATTACTAGTGTGTGATTATGAATCACACGTCTTTGGATTTAATTTTATATATCTAGCACATAAATTTGACTTTGGTTAGGCATTAGAGTCATGATAAGAATCTATAATGTTAACAATTTATAGTTTGTATTGAGACAAAGTAGAAATTCATATGCCTTTATTGCTTCTCACTTCTCAATGATTTATTTGCTATCATCGCATGTGCATCGAAGTAGAGGTTCATATGCTTGTAACTCATCTCATAAGGTTTTAAATTAGCCATAGCACTACGCAATACTTTGGTTGTCACCATGTTATAGAATTGATAGATCTCACTTTAGTTGACGAACTCTAGGAGCATTGAATGGCAAATAATCTCTATCCATATTTCTACATATGTACTTATTTTTTATCCAAGATAACAACATCAAATTACACTTTATTTGTCGCATATTATATAGAGATTATTCTTCTGGCTTTTGCAATGTTACATCAAGGAATTCTATTTTGGTTTTGACATTAAGAGCATTAATTGTTACTCTTTTACATGACATGTAATTATAACCTATGAGAATTATTGTTGTTAAAGGTATTCTTGTTCCATCTGATGGATAAAGGTAGTAAGGTGAATTAACACTTATCATTATTATAGCAACTCCCCTATCCTAGTAGATATTGCAATCGAAGTTTTAACCAACATAGGTTTGGCTCTCTTTAAAAGAGGTGAAGAAGATTAAGGTTAATTTGGGTCTAATTCTGATACCATGAGAAATGTATACTATAGAAGGTTTGATGATTTCTATTGATACAAGAGAATATATACAACTAAATTAAAACTGGTAGACTTAAAAGAATAATTATGAAATCCTTCTAATGTTGCTAAAAAGAATTCACAAGATTACAAAATTATTTTAATGTTCCTAATATAGAAAAAGGATTAAATGGAGAAGTGATTTGAAGTTTAAGGATCTAATAAAAGATCCCCACCAGATAGATTCAATGCCTTCATCAAATTAGTCTGAAGTTAGGCGTTCACTTAATCTTCAAATTGCCATAAGGTCATATCTTTCTCCCACGTAGCTTCCGTGAAAAGCTTTCCCTTCCACTAAATCAAGAACCCATTCCTTCGATTCTTCTTATGTTGACCCATTGTCTGATGATCTAGGATCTTCTCTACTTAATCATTGAAATGTTTCCTCACAACTGATGGAGCTCACTTGACTTGACTTCTATGCGGATCTAATGCATCCTTATAGTAAGGTTTGAGAAAACTAACATGAAAAATAGAGTGTACCTTTAATCTCTCGGGCATTTCAATATGTATGCCACGTTTCTCACTTTGTTGAGCACTTCAACGGTCCATTATACTTTAACACTAGTCCTTGATATACTTGCTTACTTGAGATCTTCTTCCAAATATGTAGGCTTAGTTTTAAAAAAACTTTATTACCTACATCAAATTTTAACAATCTCTTCCAAAAATTTGCTTGCTTCTTCATCCGTCGAAAAGCTTTTCGAACACTATCCCTCACCTCGTCCAACAAGTCTTGCTTCTCTATTGCAAACTTATGCGTCGCAAGACACTTGCCACTTGTCTTTTATTGAGTAATCTCAAGAGAAGTGATAGGTTATTGACCCAATGCAATCTTGAAGGGACCTTTCTCTGTAGCAGAAGATCTATGCAAGTTATAACAAAACTATGTGGTATCAAGTAAACTTAACCAGTTACGTTGACTCACATTTACATAATGTTGTAGGTATTCCTCCAACAAACCATTGATCTTCTCAGTTTGGCCATCGATATATAGGTGATTTGCAGTCAAAAACTTCAATTCACACTCTATCATATTGAAAAGAGATGTTCATAATTAACCTGTAAATTTGGCATCTTGGTTACTCACAATATCCCAATAACTCTGAAATACTTGACTACTTTCTTATAGAATAACTAGACTACAATATCCAAAGCGCGAAGATATATGAGCTAGCACAATAATAGAATACTTAGAGAATATGTCAATCACCACCATGATTAATACCAAGTTGTCCACCTTTGAAAATCCTTTAATGAAATCCATTGAGACTGATATCCACGATCTTTCAAGGATTGATAAAGATTGTAGAAAATTGGCTTCCTTCTTCCTCTCTGGCTTATCCAATTGACACACAAGGTATGTTTTAACGTAACATTTCACGTCATTCTCCATCTTTGGTCAAAAGTATGAAGTTTCTTTGAGTATCCCACATTGAACCGCCTATAGTAGTTTACCAAGCAGAGAAAACTCCGCAATTCTCTCACCGTAATAGGAACCTGCCACTCAGCAATTGCCTTCACCTTTCTAAGATCCATCTTGAGCTAACCCTTGCTCTCCACATGACCTATGAATCTGATCTTCAACTGGGCAAACTAACACTTCTCCATCTTCACGTAGAGCTTATGCTACCTTAGTTATTCAAAAACCCACCTCAAGTGTTCCATATACTTTGCCATTTTAGTGTAATACACCACAATCATCAATATATATCATAATAAACTCATAATATATATCATAATAAACTCATCAAGAAAATCATACAGCACATCAATAATAAGGTTGCAAAATGTTGCAGAGGCATTAGTTAATTCAAATGGCATAACTAAAAATTCTTATGATCCATATTGAGTTACGTACATTGTCTTTTACTCACCGCTCTTAGCTATCCACATTTTCCAATACCCACTCTGAATATCAACACCTAAGCCCTCGACAACATGTCCATCAAGTCTTGAACTAAAGGCATTGGATACTTGTTCTTGATCATTTCCTTATTCAGGACTCAATAGTCCATGCATATCGGAAGTGTACTGTCTTACTTCTTTTGAAACAACATCGGAGCACCGTAAAAGGTTTTGGATGGTTGGATGAAACCCACTTCCAATAATTCACCAAGTTATTTATGAAGTTTCGCCAATTCCAATGGAGACATCTTATATGGGGCACATACAAGTGGGATCTTTGTAGGAACCAATTCGATCTTATGATTTACCTCACAATGTGGTGGGAGAATTTTTGACAACTCCTTCAACATTACCTCCTAAAAAACTTGCAGCTGCATTAGGAACTTCTACCACGTGGTCTTTATAGATCTTCCACTTGATAATGAAATAGGTCTTCATACCTTTTTTCAACCCTTTATCAATGCTTATGGCCAAAACATACCCTATTGCTATTGTAGCCTCTGTCATTCCACCATTGGACCTACAATAATTCACATAGAAGGAATTTTGTTTATTCATTAACATCAGACCTCCCAAACTCATATACAACACCATCTTTGCTACTCTAAGGAAATTGATCCTTAATATCATCTTGAAATCCTCCAATAATATGATTATGAAATTTAGCTTGACACGCCAACTTCTTATATTGATTGGAACATTGTAAGTAGTTTCAGCAACTGTATATGCCTTGTCTACAGTGGTTTTGTTTTCATCAGGGTCTTGAACGCCTTAGGATCTAACGTACGCACCATCTTTTCCAATATGAAACAATGTGTCACATTCGTATCTAACATTGCACTCAAGTCTATCTTATTAACATGTATACCTATGTACATTAGTTAATTGAAGGGAATAGATTCACCACTAATTTTATTTAACAAGTCGATCAGATTTAAAGCTGTATCTTTTGAAGATTCTCTATCTTCTTGGGCTATCAGAGCATTCAACTTCTCTTTTCTCAGGCATTTTTTCTCAAAATGTTGACTATTGCATAAGTAACAAGCAATCTTGCCCTTTTTCAAGGATATCTCCCATTTATTCGAGTCATCATTGCTTACTCCTGCCTTTGAAATCCCCTTTCTTGGACATGACCTTTGCCTTCTAAATAATTAGAGGAGTCTGCCTTCGATTCTTTCGGCATTCGAAAATCTACTAAGGCATTAGTGGTCGTCATTGCACTAATCACGTCCTTTACATTTTACCTCTGCAACTTCATTTATGTCCAAAGTTGTAACTTGGATAGAAAGTTAAAAAGTTTATCCTCATCAAACATATTGCCAATATTAAGTGCTAGAGAACTAAATTGGTTAACATAGTCTCTTACCAATTCGCCTTACTTGAGTTACTTCACGGTGTCTCTCGTAAGCTAAGAAGTATTTAACGGAAGGAATTGATCCTTTAATTCCCTCTTCATTTGAGCATGCCTTAAAACCGTAATCTCGAATTGAGAATCCTTGTGTGCCTTTAACAAATATACCATTTATTATTGCAATATTCGAATTTGATCTGCCATCATCTCGAACCAAGATTGATAGCAAATGACCTCTTCCTCCCTTGCAAGAATTGGTCTAATGAGTGCCTTTACCCTATACATTCATTTCGCCAAGTTGCTACCTCTTGCCATACTGAAGTTGGGCTCTGATACCAGTTGATATAAAGGTCTCCTTTAGGACTTAAACTTTCGTCGAATTTTATCACTAATACCCTTGTACGACAATCTCACTTAGGTTTATTTTAGAAGGGACTAAGTCTTCCAACCACCCTCGAAGTGTTTTGCTCTCACAAATATAGGCAACAATACACAAAAGAGATAATGTAAAAAACCAACTTTTATATTACTTTTCCTTAAAATAATACAAGGAATGCTCTCTTAAATGGAATGAAGAGAGTAAGGCTCAAATGAGTTACATATAGACACTCTGGCTTGGAAGTCAAGTTACAATCCAAATCCTAATTGAACTGAACAACCTAAGATTGTGCTAAGATTACATCTATCTCTATCAAATTACATCACGTTGGCTAATTGAATGACACCACTATCTAAATAGAATTCTAACCGATAAGATAAGATTACGTCAAGATAAGAGTTTACATATGATTAGGAAACTAACATCATTATCCTCAAAGATTGCTACTATCTTCCGATGTTGAGTCCCAATATAATTCTCACTCTTAGTGTCGTTACATCATCCAAGTTCACCCCATTTTCTTTATCTCGTGATGATTCTGAGTGATCCTCGCCGAAGCCCGCATAACACATTGGTACGATCTAATATTTACCCACAACAAGTATGCTAGTTGTGGTCCATTCATCTAGGCATATGTCAAGTCCTTAGTCTGTCAAGTACTTTCTTTGGATAAGTCAATATCTACAAGATCTGAGACTCAACCGAAATTCACACTAAGTCTGATCTCACTTGCCATGTTTGTTTTTAGCATTTTCGCATGCCTCCCTCATGCATATAATCTAATTATCCTTCTACCTAAGGTCCAACTTGAAGGTCGATGAGAAGTGCTTTGAAATTTAAGGGTTTAATAGTTACCATCGATCGCCATTAGCAATACGTAAGAGTAACAAATTTGGCAACAATCAGATCTGTAAACAATCAACAAATATGTAAGCCCTATGGCACCTAAGAGGGGGGTGACTTGGGTATTAATTCTTTTTCACAAATTTAAACTAGCAACCTAAATCAATTGGAAATTAGATACAATCACTAAACCAAGATTCAAACTAAGATGGAATGATAATGCAAATATCAAAGTGAATGCAATAGGTTGAGTTAAGAGAAAGACACACGGCAATTTAAAGTTCACCTACCCAAAAGATAGGCTACGTCTCCTTTCCAACTACTTGTTGGATGATTCTATACTAATTAATCAAAACAAGTATAATCTTCTTTCAAGGTGAAGAGTAACCTTTACAATCTTACTTTCCAAAGGTGAAGAGTAACCCAACAACAACAATCTTACTTTCTAAGGTAAAGAGTAACCTAACAACAACAATCTTACTTTCTAAGATGAAGAGTAACATATCCTAAATCTTTTCAAGGTAAAGAGAAGCCTATATAATTCACAAATAACCAAAAGATATAATTCCCCCAAATTCAAGTAACTAAATACACTTTGAAAATCGTTTCACTTAATGGACAATGCAACTAAGGGCTTTAGCTTTCAATAAATGATATGAATGAATAATAAAAATCTTGAAAGTCTAAAAAAACTTAATATGGCATAAAAAAAAGATAAAAATGTGCATATGTTCAAGCAATATGATCAATATAGGCTAATCTCAAAATCTGGACAGTTGAAGCACTTTATGAATATTCAGCTCAAAACACAAATATAAGTGCTTAAAAATCAATCCAAAAATACTAGAGCACTCTTAACATCTTATGAGAACTAGCCACAATAAATTTATGCACCCAAAACTAATTTATATGATGAAAATTGAGATTAAATGAAGAATATCAAAAACTAGACAGTTTTGATGCCTAAGTGAACTAATGCACACAAATGCTAAAATATTCAACCAAAAATTCTAAACTAAGATTAATCTGACTCCTAAGATCTTAAAAAACCATTAAAAAATAATAAAAAGCACAAAGTAACAGGTTAAGCAAGTTAAAATTGGATTCAAACTCAAAAATATAAAAACAGAAGCTATCTTGAAGTATATGAAAGTTCTAGCTCAATAATAGCCTAAACGAGTCTCAAAAATTCGAAACAAGGTTCAATCACAATCTAGAGACCTTAGGCCAATTGAAAACTCCAATAACACAATTTAAGAAATAGGTTTGACCACCTGAAATTGAGATTCTAGCTAGAACAATCTCAATAGAGACAGTTTTGATATCTGAATGAGTTCTAGCTTTAATCTAATGAAATAACACTTCTAAAATGTAAAATATGGATAAAATAAACTCTTACACACTCAAGCAAGGTATTAAACACAAGTTTGCACACTCAAAAATACAATTTGACACCAAATGATCGAATGAAAATAAGTGTAGTGAAAAAGTGTGTAGCTTGAGGCTTTTGAAAGATTCAGAATGTTTGATCTGTTTTTGGAGTGTCTAAAAGATAAAAATTCATTTCTAAGGACTATATATAGTGTTAGGAGGCTTAATGAGGGTTTAGGAGGGGATTTAAGATGTTAGGATGAGGACAAAAGGAGTAAGACCCAAAAGGGGAAAACTAGCCATTAGAGTCTGACTCTTTAACGGCACCCTCTGGGATGATCAACGGCGTCGTTGAGCTAAGAACAGCCCGCTGTTGATGCCTTCTAGAAATAGGGTACAACAGCACTCAAGCATGGTGCCATTGATGGATGATCAGCCCGCCATTATATGTCCAGAAAACACAGAATATGCTGCAAAACTGACTCCAATCAATTTCAAACAAGTTCCTAATGATAATTGAGACTTCAGACACTTTTGAAATCATGTATTGAGGCTATATGAATGATCAAATACCTTAAAACAATTCAAACACAGGATTTAGCCTATGAATTGAGATAATATGCACTTTTGACATTTCAAATGCAATGCATGATCAAACTTAAGCCATTATGACAATTGAACATAGAGTAAAACTTACAAACACATTTGAAACAACCTATCTAAGGTCTTGAAAATTCCAATTCATTTGAATTTCCATTATCTGTAAATTTGACTTTCAAACGCAAAACTTTCCATAATGTATTCTTCTTCAAACATACCTATCTTTAAGATTAACATCATAAACTCAAACCATTAGTAATCAAACATGTTTTGTTATTATCAAA
>JAOXYD010000004.1:16487994-16502140 GCA_028565735.1 Pinacopodium congolense | reverse complement strand
GGGATATATTAAAAAATAAATATAAATATAAATAAAATTTAAAATTTAAATTTATTCTAAATATAATTACGAGGAATTTAATTGAATTAAATATTTTAAATAATAATTAACTAAATAAGAAAATTTATTTACAAATAAGCTTCCAAATAAATTTTATATATCATTTGTTATAAGGGCTAAGACTCTCTCTCTTTTTTTTTCATGCTTAAAAGGGCAGTTTCTTCCGTGGTTTATCGCCATTAAAATTGTCTTGCAGTATCCCCGAGCCCTATGTTGCATGCTTTTCATCGAGCCCAAGAGAGTTAAATGGTCTGGGGAACAAGCGGTCCTCATTTTTCGTCATGGATTTGCAAACTTACTTTAATTTAACGTTGGATTTGAATTCGAAGCTCAAGTAAATGTCCAGTTAATCAGCATTTTATATAATTTTTAAAATAGTAAATCAATGAACAAGGGTTGTAAATTCAAAATTGGTAGATCCAAATAAATGTTATCAAGATTAAAAAAAATTATAGAGAGGGACAAAGCAATTAAGTGACAAAATCGACTGATGAAATTGCTATTCATTCCTGAGATATAAACTGCCCGTTCAACTAAAGCACACACCATTGTGTCCGGCCTTACCCTTGGAAGTTTTTCATATTTCTCTGCCATTGAGATCATGTGCTGAAGCATCTTTATTCTCCCCGACAAATAAAATTGTTGGCTACAATAATAACCCCTCCACTTCTTGAATACAATATGCCGAACCAAATCCAAGGCCTCAAGCTTTGGGCTTGAGAAGCTTCACAGTCTCCCAAGTAAAATCGGCATCATCACGACCAAAATGACCATATGCAGCCGTCTTCTGATACCTCAAGTTTCCTCCCCTTTTCAGGTCAAGATTGATAGCAATCATACCAGGCCTAAAGTCGAAGTTCTCCTTAATCAATGCCAAGATATCCTTGTCTGGAATTTTTCCAGTTTTATAAGAGTCAACAAAAACTGATAATGGCTCTGGTACACCAATTGCATACGAAATCTGCACAATGCAACGCCGGGCAAGTCCAGAAGCCACCACACTCTTTGCAGCCTGCCTAGCAATATATGCACCACTCCTGTCCACCTTTGTGGGATCCTTCCCGGAGAATGCACCTCCACCGTGAGCACCCCATCCACCGTAGGTATCTATAATAATTTTTCTACCAGTAAGTCCTGCATCTCCGTGCGGTCCACCAATGACAAACCGACCTGAAGGGTTGAGGTGGAAGATGGTCTTATCGTCAAGATACTTTGCTGGGATGACAGGCTTAATCACATGTTGTTTCAAGTCTGCTGCAATTTGCTCGTTGGTAACGGTCTCATCATGTTGAGTTGAGATTAGAACGGTGTGAACCCGGATTGGCACCATGGCTCCACCTTCATTATTGTATTCAATAGTAACTTGAGTCTTACCATCGGGCCTCAACCACGGACAAGTCTTGTTCTTTCTAACCTCAGTGAGCTTGGCACCAAGCTTAGTGGCAAGGACATGAGTTAGGGGCATGAGCTCAGGTGTTTCATCCGTGGCATAGCCAAACATGTGGCCCTGGTCACCAGCTCCAATGTCCTCTGGTTTCTTGGTGAGATGGCCGTGAACTCCTTGGGCAATGTCAGGGCTCTGTTGCTCAACATTAACAAGTACCTTGCAATTGTCAGCATCAAGGCCAACATCTGCAGAAGTGAATCCAATGCCTCTGCAAGTATCACGAACGATCTTCTCGTAATCTACTTTTGCCTTGGTAGTGATCTCACCAAAAACCATAACCATGTTAGTCTTAGTACATGTCTCACAAGCAACTTTGCTCTCTGGATCTTGCTCTAGGCAGGCATCAAGGATTGCATCTGACACTTGGTCGCAGATCTTATCGGGGTGGCCTTCATTGACAGACTCAGATGTGAACAAGAAGGTATCCATGCCTATACGATAACAAATGTATTAGAATTCAACCCAAGCAACATCAATCAACGCAACACAGATAAACAATATTCGTTTGTAACGCAACAAAAATCTATATAAAGTAGAGGACTGTGGATGACACTCGGCGATTGAAGTTATAACGAACCAAAATAAGTCAAAATAGCTGTCTTGCTAAATCGAAACATCACAAACACACTGCTGTTACAATCACAGTCATAAATTAAAACCATGATCAGAAATAATAAACAAAGGACAATTTCCTAAAAGTCTGTAGTTTCAAGTCAAGAAAACCAGCTCCATTTTTCAGGATATGAATCAATCGAAGTATCCTAATTCACAGAATCTGAAACGGAAATGAAGCAAACATGCGCTGGATAAAATTAAAAGTAGAAATGGACTAAAATTAATGATTCCGTAACAAGACACGAATCCAGAAATTCATGAAAAACAAGAAAATGAGGCAAACCAAACACAGATACAAAAACAAGCAATGAAGCAAATTAGAATAAATGATGAATCAAACAGAGGAAGTTACAAAGAAGACGCACCTGAAGCTCCTAGAGAGAAAACTGTGAGCAGTTGCAGTAACAGAAAGAGAGAAGAGAACGTGTTTGTTAGTTTATAATAACCATATATAGATGTAGATATAACTGTCTAAATGAGCGGCGTCGTTTGACTCGCTCTGCATCGTTCCACGTTCTCTCTCCTTGTAAGCGCGCTTTTCGGTGGAAAAGATGATTGATTGGTGATGAAGAGAGGGGCTGGTGTGGTCGTGGCTGTTGGTGATATGGATCTCCCAATCATTGGGCCCCACTTGTAAATTTCAAGCCCACTTTACACTTAATCCTTTAAGCTTCAACCGAAATCGGATCGATCTCGGATCGAATTTCACCGTCGACTTGCTGTTTGATGCTTGTGAAAAGAAGAATGATTAATTAAGGCCTAATTTAGTTCGATTTTGATTTTTAATGTTTGATATTATATTTTTTAAATATAAAAATACATTAATACATTAATACAATATATAAATAAAAATATAAAAAATAATATAAAAACTTAAAAATTACAACAAAAATCACAACTCACAATTCAATTAAACATTTTTTGTGTGTGTCTCAAATCCCATTTTTCTTTAAGTTGTAAAGGTAGCAATCCTAACTAATCTATGAGAACATGAAAATCCTACGCTGCACTCCTTCATCTAAGTGCCAAGTTCTTCCTTTATGCTAAAAAAAAAAAAAGAGTTGTAAAGTAATTTTTACATTTTTTTGAAATTAAAAGAAAAGATACTTTTTACATTATTTTCAAATTCAAATTCAATTCATTTAAAAAATTTTCATTTTAATAATAAAATTCATATTTTTAAAAATTTAGTCCATATAATTTTTTAAAAACAAAACATTATAAAAATTATTTTAAAAAGTTATACTATCTTATAATAATATTTATATCATAATTTATAATTAAATACAAAAATATTATAAAAATTCATAATTTTAACAAGATTCAAATAAATAAAGTTATATATATATAATTAATATAAAATAATTATTAAATTATTATTTCTAAAAAATTAAGTAATTGTAAATTACTTTTTAATTTAATACTCAAATTTAAAGATCATTTTTTAAATTAAAATTTATATTATAAATTTCATAAAATTTAAATTTAAACGTGATGTCCTTTAATTTTTAATTTTCACAAATAACACTGAAATTAAGTTAACTTAAAACACTAAGCCATTAAACGTTTCAAAGTAATTAAAATTTTAAACTTAAAATCACTGTCTTTTAATTCTTAATTTTTGAGATTAACAACAATAAAACGGAAAGCCATAAAGTTTAATGAACTTGGCATTTGATAAGCCAATTAGGGACTAGACTACAATGGAGATGAATTGAAATGAAGAGATAGTTTGAATTAGGATTTCGAGGCTGCACTAGGCCTTTGCAATGACAAAAGTAATTTAGTATCATGTGGAACAACATTTTACAAGGATCAGGTATTAAACTAATAAGAATTGTTCTACATTATCATTTTTTTTTGTAAAAAGGCGAAATTCTATTAATGAATAATGAGTTACAACCTAGCAAACAAAATTAGGGAAGCCAACAAGCCAACCAAAGCCAATAGAGTAATCTAAACACAGAAGAAACTCATTTTCTAGAAGGCTAACAGCTAACACCAAGCAAGATTAAGCTAGATACCCACAACACACCAATCTGAAGCAATATGCAGCATCGCCAATTGTAGAGCAGCAATTAAGTAGCAGAGGAGTGGCATGATCGGCTGCCACAACATAGATCACGAAGCAACAACTTTCAGACAAAACTTGGCAAGAACATAACAGCTAGCAAGTAATAAATGAGATCAGATACCCATCAGCACAAACCACTTCGTTGACCTCGCAAACTCCAGTTCATGGCAGTATTAGCAGAGAGAGCATAAGTCTAGACAGGAAGTACCTCACGAATGCAGGTTAGAGTGTTTTAATTAAATGCTCGTGAACCCAGGTCCACACCTTTAAACAATCTGTTGTTCCTCTCGCACCGGATGGAGTAGACAAGACATCCAAAGGCAATCTTAAACACCTCGTTGTCTTCTAAGTGTTTTCCTTTCGTCGAAATTACCATCCACTCTATCGAGTTTGCCTAGCTACAATGTGGGCAGCATTTCTTACATTTCTGTTGAACAATAGACCATATGAGACGCACGTAACTGTAGTAAAAAAACAAATGGTTTAAGTTCTTAGGATGAGTTTGACAAAGGGGACAAGTAGTAACATAGATCCCATATCTAGTTGTTCTGTTCAGAGTAGAGAATAGCTTTCACAAGCTATTTTCTGTTTGCATAGGATAGTTTCCTATTAGATCAGGAGCCTATTTTCCTTTGCAACCTTTCCAAGAGAGGAGAACAAGACCTAAAGGTTAATTTCCAGCTGACACCCCTAAGAAAGTAAATGGCAACTCACCTATCTAAATTCCCATAGCTTGGGTAGTTCTGTTGTTAAGTGGTGAGTATCAGTAGATAGATAAATTTGGCTCTTTTGTCGGTTGATAGACCACCCAGATATTCTTAAGAACTCATCATGAGCCTCCTTTATAGTCAGGATGGACAGAATGTTAGCTGCACAAAGAAGCAAGGTGTCATTAGCAAACACAAGAGAAGTTATTCTTAGCTCCTTACACTTTGCATGATATTTAAAGCACAAATTCATATAGATACGCTTAGTAACAATCCTATTAAACACTTCAACACCCAGTGTAAATAGATAAAGGAAGAGGGGATCCCTTTATCGTAGTCCACGTTGTCCTTGAAAGCCCTTGAAGAGTTACCTATTGATCAAGACATTGAGGGAAATAGTGGTAATACATTGCTCTATCTAGCATTATAATTTCATTGGGAACCTGAGCACTTTTAGTAGAATAAAGTGCCAATCTAGGGAATTGTAAACCTTTTAAAGATACAGTTTCATTGAACATCACTTAGGATCATTGATGTTGGAGTAAGTTTTGAACATTTCCTGAGCAAGAATAATATTATCACCAATGCATTGCCATCAATGAAAGCAGTTTGCATAGAACTAACAATAGTCTTTAAAGGATTCTTGCTCAGTAATCAAAATCTTGGAGGATAATTTTATAAATGAAGTTACAACATGCTATAGGACGAAACTTTGACATAGACGAGGGATCATGTATTTTAAGTACCAGGCTTATGAAGATCCAATTAAGCTATCGTAAGATATTTCCTTCGGTAAAAAATTCCTGCACAGTTTAGACAATCATTTCCCTCGAAATAAGCCATGCATGTTGGAATAATGTCCTATTCCATCCATCCGGTCTAGGAGCCTTATCGGGGTAGAGGGCCTTAAATGTTGTCATAATTTTATCTCTTGAGACTGGCCTATGTAACAAAGTTGCTTGTGACTCAATGGGTATTTGGAAAGACATTCATGTAGAGTCACTTTTGAGACGTGATTAAAAGAAGGGGTCCATATAATTTCCAGAATTAGTTAGCAACCTGTTCTTTAATATCGTGAGGCTTTCGGTACTCTATTCCTTACTTATCCACTCTAATCAGAATCCTATTCTTTTTTTTTTAGATAGGATGGTGCTCTGAAAAAAGGTCGTATTATCATCACCCTCTTTTAGCCATTTGAGTCTAGATCGTTGTTTAATAAGTGAGTGATGAGCCTCTAAAGCTACAACATAATCCCTTAAGGCATTTTGCTCCAGTAGTCGATTGGCCATGTTACCAGGGTTTGAGCTCATATTAGATTGAGCCACCTCCAACACGGCCTTATCTTGAAGGATGTCACTTTTGTTACTAACCTGAAACACTGTATTGGGATTCTTAATTCTACTTTGATAGCAGCCAGTTTTTCACAGCATATATATTGTTTATGTTCTTCTACTTAAACATTAATCTAGTCTACATAGCTTCAAGGAATCCTACCTCTTTAATAAGGAAATTGTTGAACTTGAATGGGCAGTGTCTATTGGGCATAGTAGATAAGAGTTGGACTGCGATAGGACTGTGATTAGATATAAGGGGTTGACCAAATCGAGCCATATTATCAGGGAACTCAGCCAACCGGTTAGACTTTACTATGGCTCGGCTTAGTTTTCTTCTTATCAATACGGGCATAATTTGTTTGATGCTCTAAGTGAAGTGTTCCCCTTCATACCTGAGATCAAAACCCCCAATTATAATGATGCATTATTTGAAATCTTGGCAAGGCAAATCAGAGGAGATTAAGCTGTTAGTTTCATACATATATAGAGTTGCATTGAAGTCAGAAACTAGTAGCCAAGGTAGAGTAATTATGCTACTTATCTCCAGCAGGTTTCTCAAAAGATCACGCCATTGATAAGTAGAATTAGAAGCATATATGATCGAGATGCACATCTCCTTCTACGTTTCCTTCAGTCTGGCCATAATATGTATCATCTGATTAGAGGCAACATGGTTAATGAGATCCACCACCCTTAGATCATAGCCAACAATTATCCTGCCATAACTGGTAATCATGTCCCAGTTGTGGTTGATGAACCACATATTATTGTAGTTAGCTTCTTTGATTTTTATTTCCAAAAGGTCCACAGTACTAGGCTTTAAGCTTTGAAAAAAAAAAAAAAGTTCTCATTGTTTGATGGCTTTATTCAAGCCTTTAACATTCCTTATCAGGGTAGACATAAGATGAGAAAAAGAAAAAAAAAATCCCGTTAAGTCTAGATTTTCAACAGCCAGGCTGCCACATATGAATAACATTATTTCTCCTCTCTCCAAATTGACTAATTGGAAGATTGTGGAGAATTCTTAGTAAGTTAAATTGAACCATTTGAGTGGAAGACGTTGTCGAATTCAGATAATAATGTTGCTGAGATTTAGAGGTACTTTCATAAGGGGAAGAGGAGGCCACTCTAGCAATAAGTTATAGATTAAGATTGTCCTTATGGGGAGGTGTTTACTTTCTCAGGTTAGTACTATCCCTCCGAGTCTACTCCATAAAAGCATTAGCTTGATCTCCAACTTTCCTGCAGGGAGGGGATGCTTTAGTGGAGGGGTATTCGTTGGATTTGATCTGTTTGAGTAGGGTTTCCTTGACAAGTCTGAGCCACTAAAACATTAACCTCGCTCTTAATACTGTTTCCCCTTCATACACGACATTGGTTGCATTATCCATTTTACAACTTTCATTTGGAATCCTATTAGAATGGTTTGCCTACACAATTGTCTCATTCTTATCAAATACAAGCTTTTCAAGTGGGCCTTGATGACCATAAGCTCTGTCAATTTATACCTCCACTGGGTGCAACAGGGTAGGATAACCCATTAGTTTCTAGTATCCACTGTCATGAATAATTTTCTGGTTGGTCTCCATTCTTTGTCATTAAGTTTAAGGCTTGGTATTCATTAGTAACTAACTAATACCTCATCCTTTATTAAACTCTCGTCATCTAGTAGCCTCATAATAGGGATAGCATCTGGCAATTCTTGCTGTAATTTTGTTTTAACACATATTTGTGCATATCCCAGGTGCTTTAAAGAAGCTGTGTGGACACTCATACACAAGGTTTTGCTAATGTAGTTTGTAATATAACTAAAACCAACAGTGGATCAGTACTCTAAAGGCATATTATGGAAATTGGTCTAAATGGGGATATGATTGGAGTGCTTCTCCTCTAATTGCAGGCTAGGCTTCCACTTCTGTAAGAAGATAGGGATGTTTTACATATGCCATGGACCCTTCTCCAGCATCTTTTTTATCTACTACTTTGATGAGAAACAAAATAGGAACAAATCCTAATTTTTTAGAATGACTTTCATTAAGCCAAATCTGTTCTAATAAGTAAGAGCTTTCTTTTGCATAACCTAATAGGAAGGTAAAGTAAGTATGACTAGCAAATACTCTTCAAGAAAAACCTCTTTGATATCTTGGTCTTCTTCTTTCTCTATCACCACTTCATCCAAATTAGATAAATGATTAGCTACAAAATTTTCTTTTCCTTTCTTATCTCTGATTTCGATGTCAAACTCCTGTAAGAGAAGAATCTATCAAATCAAAAGTGACATGGGTATTACACAAGCCAAAAGGCATGTCTATATGTAGCATGCATCTATATGTAAAGGTGCTATAAGGACAAATGAATGTCGTCTTTTCTTGGTCCTCAAGGGCAACAAGAATTTGCAAGTATCCACTGTATTCGTCTAAAGTGTAATGAAAGCTTTTCCCAGCCAATCTTTCAAAAACTTGATCTATGAAGGGTAAAGGAAATTGATTTTTTTTTGTGGCGTCATTCAACTTATGATATTTAATATACATACACCAACCAGTTACTTTTCTTATGGTAATAAGTTCAATTTTGTCATTCTTCATGACATTATTTTTCCCTTCTTTAGTATTACTTGAATTGGAATAACCCATATAGAATCAGATGTTGGAAAGATAATACCAGTATCCAGGAGCTTAATTACTTCATTCTTTAACACTTCCTTCATATTTGGATTCAGTCTAAACTGTGGTTGGACTAAAGGTTTACTTCTTTCTTTCATGAATATTTTATGAGTACAAATAGAAGGACTTAATCCTTTAATGTTAGCTAGGGTCTAGCCTATAGCATTCTGATGCTATCAAAGCACTCTCAATAATCTTTCCTTTATCATATCAATTAATAATGATGATATGATCACAAGTAATTGTGATGGAGGTCACAAAAAGGCATATTTCAAATGCAAGGGAAGAGATTTCAACTCAAAAGTTGGAGGCTCCTCAATTGATGGCCTTGGAAGGGATTAAATTGGCTTATCTAGAGGTTCAAACGTTGTAAATTTTGAATCCAATTGGAAGTTTCCTTTCTAACTTCTAATTAATCAAATGTTTCTTTGATTTGCTCTTCCTCTACTTCAAAAGAACTTGAATGAATTAAAGCCTTATGTAATGAATCTGAATAAAGATACTTGAATAGATCAATTGTAGTATAATGAATTCCAATGAAGTTACATGACTTCATGGTGGAGGGATTCTTTATTGCTCTAAAAACATTAAACACATTTTCTTCATCTTGAAGTCTGAGAATGAGTTTTCCTCCATAAACATCTATCAGTGCCTTAGTACTAACCGTGAATGGCCTTCCTAAAATGATATGAACTATGCTATCTTCTTCCATATCCAAGATAAGGAAATCAACAGGGAAGATAAATTTATTGACTTTCATTAGAACATCCTTAATGATTCCTCTTAAGTAAGTAACTGATTTATCAGCTAACTGCAATGATACTGTCATTGGTTTAAGTCCTTCTAATCCTAATTAAGTTCTTCTAATCCTAATTTCTTAAAAATAGATAAGGGCATTAAATAATGATTACTCCAAGATCCATCAAAGCCTTATCAGTTTTTAAGCTACCAATTGTATAAAGAATGGTGAAACTATCCAGATCCTTGAGCTTTGGAGGTAACTTCTTTAACAGAATAACATAACACTCTTTATTTAGCTTTACAATTTTATACTCCTTCAATCTTCTTTTTTTGGACATGATTTCCTTAAAAAATTTTACATATGAAGGCATTTGACCAATTGCCTCAGCAAATGGGATATTGATATAAAGTTTCATAAATATTTTCAAGAATTTCCCAAATTGCTTATCACTAGATGTTCCGACTTCTAAAGGATCGGATGAGGTCACTCGAGATTCTTTTTTTTTCCTCCTTAACACGTGCTCAAGTTTTAGATCAAAGTTTACTAGCGCAGGATTGCATCCTTGAGTATGCATACAAAATTTAATAATATAATAAATAAAAACAAAAAAATAAACAAGGAAAATAAGGTAATATAAAAATAACTAAAGCACACAAACTAAAACAAATAGTAAATAATTACACAAAATTCAAAAAAATTAGAAAAATAATTTGTACAAGTTATAGAGTAATTGACACTAATTTTCCTAATATTAAGATTGTATTCCCTGGCAATAATGCCAAAAACTAATTGCGTGTTAGTTATATGATTATGAAAATTGGTTTACTTTTAACAATTTTACTTTAAAAATCAATGCGATAAGGTAAGTGTACCTATCGAACAAGTAAAAAAATAGAGTATTTTAAACCCTAAATGTCGATCCTATAGGGAAATCAGTTAATTAATAGGTTAATTAGATCACAATTATCTAGGAAAATCGAAATAATTTGATTAAAAGCTTGAAAAATGCTAAACTAGTCTAACTTGACTTAAACACTTCAAAATTAATTTTTAATTGCTTTAAAAAATGTTTGAAAATTACCAAATGTGAAAATTAGATAATGTTTGGTGATTGATTATTTAATTGAGCTTTAAACAATTTTAAAAGCTAATTAGAGTTTCTTCATAAAATCAAAATAAAGTTATAGTTAAGACTTTGCTTTATCTCCATTAAACTTAGTTTAAAGTTTGGTTATACTTTAAATCTAGTCAATGGGCTTTAGATTCAAGAAGGTGACTTCTAGATTTTTAAACTTAGAACTATAACTGTAAAAAAAAAAAAATCAAGGTTTGGTAATTCATTGATTAATTTGTATTGCTTATTGATTTTTTCTAACAAATTAAGATGATTTCTCAAGCTTAACTTGTCTTAAACTCTAATCCTAGGTGGCTAGCCCAAAATTAAATCTTTTAAACTTTCAATAAACAAAACTCATACCCTATAACATGTCTTTAAACTCTCTTAAATCATAAAAATACCAATCCTTAGCAATAAAATCAATTTAGCCATACATTTTGATCAAAACATACAAGATATACATTTTAAGTAACATGCTTCGATAAATCTGAAAATATAAGCTATAAAATAAAGTTTAGAGGTTACAAAAATATCCAATGAAGACTCTTGGATGTGTCTTGAACTCTCAACTTGATTTTGGAATCCAATAGAGCTCTCATCCATCAAGATCTTGCAGAAAAATCAAGGAAAATTAAAAGATAGAAGCATAAGAACACAACTTTGATTAATATGAAAATATAAGAAAGTACATAAGTATTTTGATTTAGAAAAAAACTCAAAAACATGTCTTAACAACAAGCTTGAATGATTAGAAAGTCAAAAAATAACATTGAAATCGAACATAAAGTTTTTAAAGCCTATGAACTAAGGAAGAGAGAAGGAGGACCTTCTCTCTCAAAACTCTAGATCTAAATCTCCTCTCTCTTTTTTCAATCTTGTTGATTTTCTTATGTTTTGCAGGTTTTATATACTCTCCATATGTGCTAGTAGACAATGACATTAATTAGAGACACACAAAAACTAAAAAATTGGAGATTTGGATCTGATATTGTTGATTGATGTATCAATGGCACCCTAGCCGATGCATAGCGGTGGGTTGTAGACCACCATTGATGGTCCAATTTTGACTTCTTAACCTTGGGACGGATCATCCTTAAACAGCACCCCATTCATCCTTAACCTTAAGGCTGCAGCCCCATGTTAATGGTTGACAATTGAGTTAAACTTTGATCCTTTAGCACAATTTCTCCAATTTTGATCATCATCCTACAAATTAAATAAATCAACACATAAATTAACTAATTAAACATGTAATTAAGGGTATAATTCATCAATTAATCAATCAAAATGCAATCAATTTGGCCCTTAACACTTTTAGATCTTGTATTTGTAATATCTAAAGTTATAGGAATTGTAGAACCTTTACAAGAGTGGAAAGCACTAAAGAAAAACTATTGCATGAATTAATTTACAAGACCAAAGAACAACTGTTAATCAATAAAAATAATCATAATGGCAAACAAGTAGTGGAAACATAGAGGCTAGAATTGGAATAGAGATTAGTACCTATACAAAAGAAGTAGTAATTCAGCAGGGCTTTCGGACCACTCATCTCACATGTAAACATTTCACTTGGTATTGATGAGAATAATTTATAATAGGTTGGAATAGTTATGGATCAATAGTTTTTTACAATTATCAAAATCGGTTAAAAGTAAATCCAACAAACGCATGTAGGCTAGAGATAAATGAAAGAGCATGGCTAATAAAGTTGAATGGAGGTGTTTCAGTTCCTAGAAGCACCTATGTAGTACTTAGGTGAAAGAAGCGATAATTCAACAGGGCTCCCATAGCAAACTTGTCTCATAAGCAAAAATTCATCTTACTTTTGATGGGAATGGATCATACTAGTTTGGAATTTCTGTGGGTCAAAAGGTAGTTTTAATTGATTGTTAAAGAGAAAACCAAAAGGTGCAAGTGAACTATAATATAGCTGAAGAAGATGGAAGGAGACGTTGAGTTCCTAGAATGTTCTATAAATCAGTAGAGTAATTAGCTTGAAGGGATACATCAATTGGGAAAGCGGTTTATGACTTGGTTTTTTGTTGTTTGATGTAAGGATGTATTTCGAATACCTTTGCAAGTGTTAAACTTGTAATTTCCATTATTAATTAATTCGTTTTATTTTCTTAAAAATAATAAATTCTAATATACCATCAAATTTTTAATTCTTAGTATGTTAAAGTTACTTGAAATTTCTGTATTTTAATTATAATATAGTATTAAAGTTAAAAATTTAGTAAATTTGGATATTTAAATTAAGAAATTCAAAATTAATTCATATATTCATATGTGTTACAAGTTTTAACAATTATATAATAATAATGATATAAATTCTTACTTGACTATATATGTCATCCATATAAGGTAGACATAGGTGTAATATTTAATAATAATATATTTATGAATTTTGTAAAATTTATTAATCATAGATTTATAATTTTCATCTAAAGTTTTAAAGATTTCTTCTTACATAAATAGTTTTAGATAATAAAGAATATAAAGCATCATTTTCTTGATTTTTTTCTTTGAAATATGTGCACTTTTTATTTACTTCTCTCTAAAAAAAAGATATTAAGAATTAAGAGAATATCTAATTCTTCCATTTATCTGTTGAAAATACAATATCTTTAAATATATGTTTCATTCTAGATAATTGGTAGAAAGAATCATTTATGTGCTTTGAATTTCCATAGCTTTTTAAGATTTTAATACTTATCTTAGTCTTCACAATCTCTATTTCTTTCTCTTGTTTTTATACTTGAATCTAGATAAATGGTAGAAATAATCATTTATCGAGTATTGAATTTTCATAGATTTCCAACTCTTTAATTATATTGTTTTAAAAAAAACTTTAATTATGTTTTATCCCTCTCTCTCTCTCTCTATATATATATATTAAAGTAAAAGAAACTAACCTTGTTTATGGTTTCATAAATTCTATCAAAACTCTTTGTACTTTAAAAAATATCATAAAAGCCCCTATAATTTATGAAAAGTTTGGAATAAATCATTTTATTAACTTTATTCTATTAAGTTTTACTAACATTTTATTTTTAAAGTCATGACACCTTTTGCATATAGCACATTAGAGAGGAAGACTGAGATAACGATCCACAAGAGGTACATGTTAAACAAATTGATTGATTGTTTTTATTAATTTATTATATTTACATGTAACTAATTATATTTAAAAAATTATATTTAATATTAATTAAATTTTAATAAACATAAAATTTTATAATATGTTAATAATATATTCATTAGTTTAATATAATAGTCAATCAAGTCTTTTGTTAAAATTTTATTTATTATGTAATAATACTAATAAATAAAAATATTAATCTCTTATTTTTATTTATATTCAATATTTTATAGATAACTAAT
>JAOXYD010000004.1:16457133-16481211 GCA_028565735.1 Pinacopodium congolense | reverse complement strand
AACTAAATCTAAATATCAAAACGGAATCAAACAGACAGGCTTTCTTTAGTTGAGTTTTTGTTTTTTATTTTTGTTTCTTATTTTTTAAAATATAAAAATAAAAAAAGAACAAAATATTATAAAAATAATACACTAATACAATACAAAAATAAAAAAATACACAAAAATTAATACACAACAATCACAATTAAAAATTACCGTTAATAATTCAATATGCCCTAGTTAGAGAGAGAGAGAGAGAGAGAGCGCGAGGGAGAGGGAGAAGAGAAGAAAAGGGAAAGGGATTCTGCTTTTCCATTGGAGTTAACCTATGACATGGCCTATAATTCAGGAAACATAGGAATAGGCCATCGTTGTAACTTCAACATATTTTAAATGGTTTGCGTGTCATTACTTGATAGTGGACTTTAGTTTCAGTTTTATGACTCAGTAAAAAGAGGGGCAGCCATGGAATCAAACTTACTGCTGACTTGTTTATGAGTGAAAGTTCTCCCCATAAATCATAATACAAGAGCTAGAAGCTGATAATTGAAATCAAGGCGGCCTTTGTCTTTTGACTTCTGTTAACCTCTTAATAAATATAGCCCTCCTGGTTTCCAAATACACCCAAGTCTTCCAGAGGAACAAAACCAACTTCCCTACATCCTTCAAGCCTGTTGGTCTTGCAGACACAGACAAGAGACTGAAGACAGAGATGGGGCGGGCACCTTGTTGTGACAAGGCTAATGTGAAGAAAGGTCCGTGGTCACCGGAAGAAGATGCAAAGCTGAAGGAGTATATAGAGAAACATGGGACTGGAGGAAATTGGATCGCTCTACCACAAAAGGCTGGTAAGCCATTTTAGTTATTGTTCACTTCTTCTGATGAACCCTTTTGGGGCTTGGTACTTTGGTTATCGCTTACAATCAAGCCTGAATCATTATGTGGAATTGTTACAGGGCTAAAAAGGTGTGGGAAAAGCTGCAGGCTAAGATGGCTGAACTATCTGAGGCCTAACATTAAACATGGAGAATTCTCTGAAGATGAGGACAGGATAATCTGCAGCTTGTTTGCTAACATTGGAAGCAGGTATCCTCCGTCAAATTCCAATCTTTTGTTCAGAATAGTGAACTGTATTTGTTGAGTTTCACATATTTCGCTGTCCTGTCGTAACCAAATTGATAGTTTGGTTCCTCATATCATTCATCCCGTTCTTTCCTCCCCTTCTTCAGCCACACTCTGCAAATCATGTTATCTTCTTTAAACAGAAAAGTGGAGATAACTGTTACTTACTTGACAAAGCTCGCATGGTCCAAGAATAAGCAAAATTCATTGATGTTTCTACAAATGCAATCCAAGCTGAAAACTTTTCAAACTAAATGGATTAAGTTGAACTCTGAAGTGAAGTTCCTTCGTTTCTTTGTCCTTACGGATCCTTTTTCAATTTTTTAACAAGCAGGTGGTCAATCATAGCAGCCCAATTGCCGGGCAGAACAGACAATGATATTAAGAACTATTGGAACACTAAGCTGAAGAGGAAACTGATGGGGATGATAAATCCTGCATCTCACAGAGGACACCATCACAATCAGGCTAATAATAACTTTTCATCTCTTCTTCAAGCTTGGTCATTATCATCATCAACACAACTGTCACCTTCTTCACTGACCTCAGACAAATGCAACAACAACACTTATTGCCGTCAAGCTGGTTCTTTGACTGAGCCTATTTCGTTTTCATCTAGTCCTCTGAGCAACAATTCTTTTACTTCTGCTTCCGTACTTCAACCCCATGAAAGTTTTT
Source organism: Pinacopodium congolense (assembly GCA_028565735.1). Classification (NCBI taxonomy): domain Eukaryota; kingdom Viridiplantae; phylum Streptophyta; class Magnoliopsida; order Malpighiales; family Erythroxylaceae; genus Pinacopodium; species Pinacopodium congolense. The sequence goes on along the minus strand of JAOXYD010000004.1, from coordinate 16,479,429 downwards.
CGGGTCCTAGTCAACATAATTACCAAGTTAAAGAAAATCTGCTAATGTTTGGAAGTGAAGCTAGCTGCAGTTCCTCTGATGGCAGCTACAATGACCAGATGAACCATGTTAAGGAATCAGAGCATGATAACGTTGGAGGTCGTGCTACAGGTAACAGTGAGCAAACAGGATCACAGAATTACTTTTACAATGGAATTGAAGAGGATCATAAGTTAGTGCTCTCAAACGGTGGCGCTGAAGAATGGAATCATGAGAAACAAAATGGATTGTGGGGCGATAATCCATCGGATTATGGTTTGGAGGAGATTAAGCAGCTTATTGGCAGTAGCAGTTGCAACAGCTTTTTGTTTGATGAAAACAAGATAGAGGAAACGATCATGTACTACTGATGCTGACTGTGAGTAAAATCATGGAAGGTTTGAAATGGTAAGGCATGGGTTTAACAGTCCTTGGTAAAGGTCTCTTTGTGCCTTCTTTTGGGGGAAATGATGTATGTGTTGGGGGCAATGATGTATGTGTTAGTACAGTCATAACATATCTGCAAAATTTTGATAAAAAAGTTGTCATGGAAACTGGAGAAGGCATTAAAATTCAAAGCTATGTATTAATATTATTGTACTGATTTTCATTGGAATATTCCACATCTAGATCGACTATGCTGTCATTATTTAGGAAGGCTTCATTAAAATAACCCTTTTTTTTTTCCTGGTCAAGAATCCAGTAATATAAAAGCGTAAATACTGCTAATACCATCATATTATGAATTTAAAATGATTTGATGATAATCCTAACTTCAGCCTTCTTAAACAAGCATATCTTAATGAATGCATATTTCAGATTACTATAGCATGGAGAGGCAGGCATCAAAACAGAACCAACTTTATTTTAACACTTGATTAGCTTCTGACTGAACTGAAACAGGGTAAAAAAGAGAACAAATTTAAGTGACAGATCATTTTCTAATCTGCAATTTAATGGTTGATGAGGGATAAGTTGACACATGGGAACCGTGTCTCAATTATTGATAGCCCTTTGATTGGGACTTGTGCGGTGTGGAAGTGCATAAAGCCTTCGATTAGAAAATGGATTAATGATGAACAATTACAACTCGGGAAGCAGACAGATGTTTATATTATTATAATACCAGCAAATAGAGAATCCATATGGACTGCGAAATTTTATGTTTCAAGTATAATGATGTTTTGGTTGTCACTTATTGGCAGATGGGTTTTTGCTGTATTTTTTATACAAGTAACTTTTTTAGTACTTTTATCTTTATCTTTTTTTTTTATTTTTTCCGAACCAGAGAAGCAAGATGGATACATTGACCTTTTCACCATTTTGCTTGCTTCTTAGGTTAAAAGATTAAACTAATAGGATCTGCCAGCTATAGGCATCATTCAAGATTCAAAAGATCAAATTGTTTAAAAAGCTATTGTGAAGGGATTTTCCAGGAATGTCTTTTCTAGTGGAGTGTTAAAATATAGAAAAGGTCAATAAAGATTGGCACGTACTTATCCATTCAAGCTACTAAGACTTTAGATTTCTACAGTTTGAAGGCTATATATCTCTAACAATGGCTATAATAGGCCATGCAGCACATATGTTTTACATTTTCACACTGGGTCAGGTACGATAATCAAGATTAAAAAGGATACCAACTTCAGAAATATTAACAAATCACTTCATTTTTAAGTAAATGATCTGATCAGTGGCTGGAAGCCATGTTTATTGAGTGGCAAGTATATGATAAGAGGAGCCCACAAAATGTGTTTGGAAAGTGGGGATCAGAAACAGGTTGTAGCACCAAGATGACATACAATAAACAAATTAAATTAAGTCATCTTTTATGGTGGATGAACAGATGGTCACAACTATGGCTTTTAAGAAATGGGCATCTTTTCTTTTTCTTTTTTTCCCCCCTATTTCATTAACTTCTATCCTTTTTTTTTTTTCATTTCTTACTTACTATATAATTGTTTTCGCTAAGATCAGACGGCCAATGCAACTTATAATTAGAGTAAAAGAAGCCAATTCTCTCAACAGAGGATTTAATAATAATTAATCACGGGTTACGCTCCTACTGATAGTCACCACTATAGGCAAAGTCAGAGTATTGAGAAATAGGTAAATCACAGATACAATAATTCAAGTAATCATATCTGTCTCAGCATCAGAGTAAAAGAAACCCAAAATACAAATGAAAATAAACTTCTCTTGCGTGAATTAGATGCCCCTAGCAATTTAAAGCAATGATTTCTTGGGCTTTGAAGGACTTGAATCATGCCTCCATTACCTTTGAGTAAGTAGCATCAGCTGATGCTTTTTTTTTTCAACCAACTAGTATCTGCACTAATTCATTCTAATTAAGGCTATATAAATCTTGAATATTTTGAATCGAACTGAAATAATTGAATATAAATATTTCAAATTAAATTAAAATTTTAATTTTTAATTAGAAATAAATCAAAATTATACCATTAATTTTTAATGATTTAAAAAATTTTGAAAACGCATTAAGTGTATAATATAATTTATTTTAATATTTTAAAATTTAATTTCATTGCTTTTAGTATTTAGTATCTAATATTTATCCATTTAAATTTAACTTCTATTAAAAAATTAATAGCAACCTTTCAATTAAAAATAGGTGTTGGTTATGTAGGAAAAGTGCAGAAAATATAGTATACGATTAAGATGGCTAATATGTTTGGATTATAGGAGGATGTTCCTCTTGTGAGAAAACCCATCTTTATTCATCAATAACGCACCTTTATATAGAACAAAAAATTAGATTTCTTTGCTACATAACATTATAACAATAATAACAAAATATTAGCATTCAGAAAAAAAATATCCTAACTAAATTTGACCCTCTTTATTGCCTGAAAAATGATAAGCTAGATTTTAGGATCCTATTAACAACTCCATGAGATATACTTATCAACACCCCTCCTTAGCTCTGGAGCTTCATGCTTTAAGCTTTGTCTCAAGAATTCATATATAGCCTTAGGAAAAGCCTTTTTTGGAATATCAACACTTTAATTTTCAGTTTTGCAATAGAGTAGTTGCACTTCTTTTTCCAGTTATACTAATATGAGATGATGAAATTTGATCTTGAAATGTTTAGTTTTACCATGACATATAGGATTATTAACAATTGAATTTCTAACATGGTTGTCCACGAATATTTGTGAGTTGTCTTCTTATTTCATATGCAAATTTGTCTTCAGTTTTCTGATCCAAAGAGCTTGATTAACAACCTCTATAGCTCAATCCACAATAGAAGAAGAGTATTGTAAAGGTTGTTAATTAAGCTCTACTTCTGTTATGGATTGAGCTATAACATCTTGCTTTTTAGAATAGCATGAAAAAATTTGAAAACCAAAGCTAAAGCAATAGTTCGAGGTGCTTCTATCATCAACACAGTCAGCCTAATCAATATCAAAATAGCCATGGAGATTAAAGTTCTTCACTTGATTGAACTTGATTCCACAATCAGTCATTCCTTTAACATATCTAATAACACTTTTTACTATCATAAAATGAATTTCATTGGCACATTGCAAATACCTTGATAGTAAACTTATTGTATGCATTATATCTAGCCTAGTAGCTGTTAAATAATTTAAGTAGCCTATTAGGCTCCTGTACGGGCCTTCATCAACCTATTTAACTCTGTTTTCTTTGCAAAAATTCTCTTTTTGGTTCACTAGAGTTTCATTTGGTTTACATTCTTCCATATTAAACTTCTTGATGATTTTATTCGGATATTTTTTTGATATACAAAAATTTCATTATGTTTTTATTGTACTTGCATCCCAAGGAAAAAAATTTGTCTTCTCAAGATCTATCATTTAAAAAACATCTTTCATTTCTTCTTTGAACTTATCAATCAACTCCTTACAACTTCCTGTGATAAGCAAGTCATCAACATATAAAGATACCACAAATACTTATCATTAACCTTCTTGACATATAGAGTGAATTCATTTCGACTTTTTTCAAAGCCTAAGTTCAACAAGTATGCATTAACTCTGACTGTACCAACACTTGCATGCTTGTTTTAATTCGTATAGAGCTTTTTTTAGTCGATATACCGTCTCTTCTTGTCCCTGAAGAAGGAATCCTTCAAGTTGCTCTACGAAAATTTCTTCATGTAAATAACCATTGAGAAAGCTGACTTGACATCCATGTGGTGTACAATCCAACCTTTCTGAACCAAAAAAGCCAAAAACATCCATATCGTATCCATCTTTACAATTGGGCAAACATTTTAGAGAATTTCACTCCAAATATCTGGGCAAATCCCTTAATAACAAGCCTCGCCTTGTATGTGTTCACAAAACGATTTAGGTTAAGCTTGGTTCTATAAATCCATTTGAACCCAATAGCTTCCTTATGTTTAGGTCTGTCTACAAGCTCCCATATTTGGTTTTTGTTTAATCATTCTAAACTCCTCCTTCATTGCTTCTACCTATTCTAATCAGTTGTAGCTATTAGATAGTTTGCAGGCTCTAAACTACAACATTACATCTTTGATAAATATTATAAAGTAATCTAGTTCCTCTTATAACTTTATCATCAACATCATCATTGTCCTCCTAGAATTCATCGTTCTCATCCTTGAAGTCAAGCCTTTTGTGAGCCATCTTCTAGTTCCACCAATCTGACTCGTATAATAGGGCATCCTACTAATACTAACACTGTTATTATTTAGTAAGTAATTGCTATAGGCCTTTAAAGTTGAACTATAGTCTATAAAAATACTAGCCTCCACTTTCTTGCCTAATTTATCCCTCTTAACCTAAAAATTGTAAGAGAAACAATAGTAACCAAATGTCTTTAAATTAAACAGTTTTGATTTGTATCCATACTATGCTTCAAATGAAGTTACTTTTTATAGACCTTTTATTGGCAGTCTATTTAACAGAAAAACTACTATATTTATAGCTTCTACCCAAAAAAATTTTGGCAAATATTTTTTATGTAGTACGCACCTAGCCACCTCCATTATTATTCTATTTTTTCTCTCTACGACGTCGTTCTGTTGAGGAGGGTATGGTGTTGTCAGTTGGTGCTTAATTCCTGCATCTTAGCAGAACTTATTAGATGTTCATAAGTGTATTTAGTTCCATTATTAGACCTGGATAATTGTACTTTGCATTTGTTTTAAGTTTCAACCCAAGCTTTAAACTTCCCAAAAATGCTAGCAACTTCAAATTTAAACTTCATGAAATAAATAAAACACATTCTTGTGTAATCATCACAATGAAAAAACTTCAAAACACTCTTAAATAAGTGATACAACCCAACTGTCCTATAACCAAAGTCATGAACATGAGATAAGCCGTTAAATTGATGGCAAGGTCACATTCAAATTGACATTTGTGACTTTGGTCATGGAATACACTATATCTTTGCAAAAACTTGTCTTTCTCTTAGAAAATTTCATGACTTGAGTTATAATTTTGGGGTAGGACATTAAATACATTGGAAATATAGTTTTCTTCCACTTTTTAATCCCACAAACCATTTAACTCTTTTTATGATTTAATATAACTTTTAAGGCTTATAAAAAATCATTTTTACACAATCTAATGAGAGTCATGTCAAATTCAATAATTAAAATATTTAATCTCAAAAAGTACGTGAAAGGGACTTAAACCTAAGCTTTAAAAAATTAAAAACACTAAAAACATGTATGAATTAGGACTGATCCATTTTTCCTACATTTAAACTGTCACTTATCCTCAAGTAATCACTTAGACATTTTGTTAAAAAATTATTTTAAAAAGTTAAAAGCTAATTAAGTATAAAAAACCTACAAATCAATGTATTTGACATAAATTATATATCCAAACTCAATCATGACAAAAAACTTGATTCATGTGCAAGCACATAATTAGTAATAACAACCCTTTATATATAATACTGGATATGCAAGTAATTCTATAAAAAGTATTACACAAATTCAATTAAAAAGTGTTTTTAGAACATTCACAAATTGAACTAGAGCACTTGAAATTTGAATTAAAGGTCATCTAGTCTTTTAACATAAAAACAAGCATCTTGTCATAGATGTCCCCAGTTATTCAATTAGGATACTCTAAGAGCTTGGTTGAGATAACAACTAGCTTGTTGATATAAAGATAAACAACTTGTTATGAACGCCCCTAATTATTTAGAAAGGTCATCATCTTAAATGGCTACTAGCACTACTCATTAATTTCAATCTTTTTATTGATATTAAACCAGTGGAGTAAAAAAAATAATGTTTATTTATTCAAACATGTTTTTTTAAAAAACTTTTAAGAATTAAATTAAACATCCTATTCCAAATTCGTATAACAATTCAAAGAAAATATCCTTAAAGACTTAATATTGCACACAAAGGTCGCTAAACATATGCAATTCATACAAAATAGAAAGAAAAAAGTTAAAAGTTAGAAATCAATCTAGATTTGATTGATATTAACTATATCAAATATATTAATTATACTGGAATACCACAATTAACAATGACTAATAATCAAAATCATTTTAAGTGAAATATCTAAAGCAATCATTATCAAATTCCAATAATTCAAGTGTGTTGTGCCATAAATATCCTATTCCCTTACCTACACTTATGTTGAACATCATCCTTGGTATTTAAGTAATATAAATAAACATAATAAAGGGCAAATAATGAAATGAAAAACTCTCGTAAATTTCAAGTACATTGCTCTTCCAACCATCCTTACTAACTAATCCAAAAACCAAGAAGAAAAGTGAAAGCACAAAAGTAATAAAAACAAAATTAAATTGAAAATAACATTACAAAATCCTACATTACGTTAAACCTTAATGGTTAGATTGCCTTTTAATAAACGCTTTTTAAAGATCTTTTAACTAGACCTTAATGTTAAAGAATTACGATTCTCTTTCTCAATTCATACCTTCAACCGATTTCTTCAAATACTAAATGGTTTACTAAAAATATATGAGATGTGATGCCTCATAATTGATGTCTCCCTTTAGTTCCTTTCAATTGTGTGAGGTGCCATAAAAACAATCATGATACCCAATCTTTGGCCTGTAGTCAAAACTGTGATACTAATAAAATCAATGAGCAAAGGTATCTGATTATCTTCCTTAACGACAATAATATCAACAACTTCTTCTGCATCCTTATCCTTATGTCAACTTACCCCTAACTTATTATTAATTCATAACTAAATTATTCTCTTGACTTTACTTTTGTAATATTTAGTACACTTGCTTGGTCTTACTCTACAATCAATTTGGTTAGTTGTCCAACTTGTGTCACCAAATTGTGATGAGAAGTATTTATACTCTCAAATCAAGGTTTAGTTATAAATATAATCTTAAGGACTATTTGATTCAACTTTTCGTTTCTGTTTTTGATTTTTTATGTGTTTTTATTAGTATTTGTGTTTTTTTAAATTCCTATGTTGTATGTTGTTCTTTTTGGTTTCTATAACCAAAAACCAAAACCAAAAATGGAAAAGAACAGGCCCTTAACTAGTAATCCTCTCAATCTTGATTCTTCTTTATAATGAACTAATTTTTGTTAATTTGTGCCATCAATTTGTGGATGGAGGCCTTATACCTTTAAATTAAGCTTATATTATAAATATGGCCTTCATTAATAGCTCTCTCAGCCTCAATTCTTCTTCTTACTATTGATGATAATTTAGTAGAGGTTGTTTAAAATAAGTTCGATCAATCCATGTTGCATTATAAGTGTTGCTCCAATGGTTATTGTAAACCATTCCATCTACTCTCAACATATCAACCGAAGTTAATTGGTTATCTTACCATTGGTATTAATGCCATTGATGATTTTTCCATTTCATTACTTCAAATACCTATAGCCACAAAAAGATAACCAAGTGTATTACATGAAACTAAAATTAATCAGATAAAGAAAAAATATTAGACTAATATAAATAAGGATTTTCTAATATTTAATCCCTAACAATAGCACTAGAAAGTTGGTATGTTCGGTCTCCTACTAAGTTTAAAGGAATAAATGCAAAACTTAAACTAAAAAAATACTATAACCACTATGGCAGGTGCACCTTTCATATCATAATAAAGCTCAAGAAAGTTTGGATATCATCTTACGAGGATTAAACTACTCATACTAACCATATTTTTATTATTTAATCTAACAACATGAGTTATTTAACTAAATTTTTAATTAAACTAATTTTTAAAAAAAATCCAAGATCTAAAACCAAACCTAAGCAATTTACATAAAAGATAAACAATTAATGAGATACGGACCTAAATGAAGTATTCCTCTAAGATATAAACAGGTTCATTGTTTAATTATAATTCAATGATTTATCCAAATGTACTTATATCGTATAATCACTAAATTGAATTATACTCTCTCTCTTAAGTTATATCCTATCATCTTGATTGATTAATTAAAATCTCTTCTCAATTAATGCCCTACTTAGAAGCATTATATAGTTTTATGGATCTTATTGTTTCGGTTAGGTTTGAATTTAACTCGAAAGACTTATATAAGCTTATCTTTAGTATCCCATACAAGCCTCTTTACTTATAGATTGATTTATTCATAAAAATGATATGTTAATCTAGATATATGAAAGCAAATAAGGTAATTGGAACTATGTTCACATAAGTATTAAATCTAATACAATGTATTCATAGACAAACCTAAGATAAAATATAGAAATTCATACACTTAATCAAAGAAATAAATAGTAAACATTATATCATAATGTTCAAAACATCTAGATCCTAAGAAATCAAATAATAAATATAAACATAAATATAAAAGAATAAAGAACAAGAGAACTTATTCTTATCTTATTCAACTCTTCAATCTTTAATAAACCTTTATTAAATTCTCCTCTAATCTTCTTAAATCTCCCCTTTAATCTTGATTTCCTCACTCTGATAGCTTCAATCTTGAGTAAAATTGATCTTAGAATGAGTTTTATTTCTTGGGTGGTGGCTACCATCACTCTGGGGTTAACAACCCTTAAAACGAACTCAAAGCACACTTAAATAAGAGATGAAACCTGACTATCCTATAATCAAAGTCACAATTGTAGGATAAGTTACATTGATGGCAAGGTCATGGCTAAGGTCATTATACTACATCTTTATGAGAACTTATCTTTCTTTTAAAAAACTTTATGGCTTGGGTTATGGTTATGGGGTAGGGCATGAAACACACTAAAAAGTTTTTTTTTATTACTTTTTGATCCCACAAACTATCTAATTCTTTCCATGATTAAAATATAACTTCCAAAACCTATAAATTCAATAATTGAAATATTTAAACTCAAAAAGTACATGAAAGGGATGTAACCTAAGCTTTAAAAGGTATAAAAAAAAACACACTAAATACATGAATAACTTAAGCCCTGTCAACCAATGACATATTACAAACTCACTGTGTAAAATATTTTAGCATACATTCATCGACCACTCAATCACACTAATCGACCAATATATCATATTGTTTGACTAATGTATCAACTAATGATGCAATACAAATTCACTATCTATGATTTTTCAAGTTTGCTAAGATACTGATCAATTAGTCCCTTATACTAGCTGACTAGTATGCACTAAAATCATGCTTTAGTTGTCCAGTAGACTAGATTGGTCCATCAGTACACCTAAAACTATTTTTCAAATATTTTTGTAAGTTTTTCAAACCTCAAAACCCATTCTTTTTTATCAATACCTAACTTAAACACATTTTTAAAAAAATTCTAAAGATATTTTAAGAATCGAGACATTTTTCTTTAACATAAAAAACTCAATTAGTCTTGACCTTTGTAAATATTTATACATTAAATAAACAATATGTAATGCATCTATATGGTAAACCCCTAAAGCATTAGAATGACCAAGATAAGACTTTTAATAGAAATTACATTGACTAACTTCTTAAACCTTAGCTTCATTGGTCATGATCTCATCCTTTATTTGTAAGATATTCTTTATATGATATCTCTTTTAGCTCTAGTATATGTTCTTATGCATCTTTTACATCCTTATCTTTTTAATGTATAAAAAGAAATGAAATCATAAGTAGTAATTATGTTTTTTCATCATCAAAACATTGATTATAACCTCTCTTAATTCAATAATTTTTTGCTTTTTAATGATGTTAAAACATGTTATTTTAGAAAGCTAAACATGAAATTGATAACAAAAAATCTCTTAAATATTAAGACAATACAAAAAATTAACTCATCCATAATTCATGTATTAAATTGGCTCCACTAGCTAACAACATATAATCTTGTTAAACTTCTCCTCCTTTTCAGAATCATCAAAAAATATTTTCACAAATACCTATAACCCTAGATCAAATTGAAATTCCTTCAATTATTCTTGATTTTCTCATAATCTAAACCAATATGTAATACATACTCCTCCTTAATTCATGCATTATGAAATGATTAAATTTCTATATCATTATCTTACCCCATTTTTAGTGTACATTAAAAAGGGTACGAGGTATACAAATCTACAAACTCAAAGGAGGAAGAAAAAAAAAAGAGTTCCCTCCCCCTTTTTAAAAACTCTATGATATGAGCAAGGAGTCCATGAAAAAACATTTATAAAACCATATAGCAATTCTTCTAATTTTCATGCAAAAATTTGTAGGATCAATCTATCTTTCTCCTTTTAGATACATGCAACAATGTTTTCTCCTCCTTTAATTTAATTCCTTTAATTTCCACAAAAAAAATGCTTTCTCCTCAAAATATATATCAAGTCAATATTCTCAATTGCTATTAATATGAACGCAAGTATGCACCTCTTTTATATACCACTAATCGTTACCTTATTTTCTTCCTCATTTGTTTCAACAACATACTTGCTTTATTTATATGAGGACTCTTGGTGATTTTTCTTTTAAGATTAATTACTAAGGATATTGTTGTTGAATCCTTATTTGATATCAATTGAAGTGATACTAATTACTTGTATTCATTTTATGCCCTTTAATTTTAACTTATAAGGCAAAGAAATTAGCGTATTTTAGGTACCCATAAAATTTAGGTACTTAGGGGTTAGTTTTTTTAACCCATTTTCTTTATAACTTACTTAACAAACTTTATTTAACAAAACAAAACTTCTGAACATTCATATAATGTCAATAAAAGTAACATCTCATACATATATTGTATGAATGATATTGAGTCCTATGATTTTTATGCATACATGCATTCTTAGGCCTTATTTCATAGAAATTATATGCTCTTTTAGGACAGTAGTAAGAATTTAAAAATGTGTAAGTTAGGTTTCTTTATTTTTATTCATACATATATGGGATGAGAGTATGTGCCATTATATTTGACATGATATCTAAATGCATAAGGGTGAGATTATGAGTTTGTATAAAAGTTAGGGAGTGACTACATTCCCCCCTCTTATAGCCCTCTATAACATTATTATGCAACTTGTACTACCTTTATGAATGGGATACATACAACACATTAACACAAGTTATACAACAATGTATCACAAAAACTACATGCAAACAAATTATACCATATGTATTTCCACATTGTGCAACTATTATGGCCAAATTATACAACATCATAGTTATAATTGAACAACACATTAACTTAGGGGCCATAAGGAGGGAGCCACATAATATTGCCATAAAAGTTATGTTTATTCTTATATAGGTGATTGAGTTCTAGGTCTAAATTTAAAACCTTATATGGATGCATGAAGTTTTCCTTTAAATTCTTACAAGATGATGCAATATGCTTATATAATGGTTTAAGTATAGGTTCTTCATATAAATGCTTTCCTTTCTTAAAATTGTCTTGATATTGGACAATGTACTCCCATAAGTAAACCAATTCTATAGCTATCACTGGAGTTCTTTTATATCTTAGTATGTTATTTAATTTTTCATTTTCTTGAGGGAATTTTGATAGAGATTCTTTAAGGGATTTGATCTCCTTTATCAATGATCCATTCTCATGCACTAATTCATACTCATTATTATTATTGACAACAATCACACTTAAGATCTACCATGTTATAGATATGACATGTGAATTTTTCATTCTTAATCATATATGCATCTAAAAGGATCAAATTCTCCTTATACTTGGAAGATAGTTTCTTCATTAAACTAATTCATCATATTACAAATCACTATAATAATAATCATCATTTCAAGAGTTTTAATAAGAAGGTATCTCATCGTCATTTTCTATAAGGTACATGGTAACTACATTTTCATCCATTGCTCACTTATCAAATCTTTAGGGTCATCTTATGTTATTGCTTCTAGACCCTTATTTTTCTTATTTGTCTTCTTTTCCTTCTTCTCCTTTTTGTCATTTATACTTGTCATTATCCTTGATGAGAGGACGTTAAGAATTTATGTAACTTGGTTTCCTACATTTAAAGGAAGTAATGCTAGATAATTTATTTTTACGTTTAAATTTACATTCATTTGAATCTTTATCCTTGAAAAAATCTTTCTCTTTAGGAATTTCTTCATAAGTAATGCTATTTCTTTATCATCACTACTACTTGTGGATATTTCATTATCACTTGACTCTCCCTTTGAATCGTCGAAAGCTAAGGAAGATTTTAGGCATAATCTCTTATTCTTTTTTCTACTTAAGCCTTATTCACATATAAAAAGATATCCAGTAAGTTCCTTCAACCATAGGATATTTAAGTCCTTTGTTTCTTGAATGTCTGCCATCTTGAATTTCTAAGTCTTTAGAAGAGAGATAAGATTTTTTTCTCACCATATTAATATTAGTATTTACCTAACTTAATATTAGTATTAGTATTAGTATTTATCTTACTTAAGCCTTTTAAAACATCAATAACACTAATAAATCTAGTATATATGCTAGAGATGCTTTTATCATGTTGCATATGAAATAATTCATAGTGGCATGTCACTATGCTCACTTTGCTTTCTTTAACTTAATTAGTTCATTCATAAGTGACTTCTAATGCATGCAAAATTTCATAAGCCTACTCATATCTAGAAACTCTTTTAAATTCACTTATTCCAAATGTACAAAGTAAAATATGTACAGCTTTACTATTTAAAGACACTAGTTTCTTGGCATAAGATCTCAATCTTCCTCTACCTTAGAAACGTTTTGATCATACACTATTTTGGTGGGAATAAATGGACTATTTGAGACTATTTTCCATAAACCAACACTTTTAGCCGTTAAGAAAAATCTCATCCTATTGTTTTAAGGTAAATAATCGTTTTTTATCAAAGAATGGGATCTTTTAATATTTTGGCTCTTTTAGCTAGATGAAGCTAACACATTTAAATTTACCATTATAATCATTACTCAAATTTTCATTAGAAATATATGTAATGTATGGGTTTTATCTTTCATATTGCTTGTTGATCCCTAATGGCACGAAGATAGGGGGATGAATTGGATGTTATCAAATTAAAATTTTTTTAAGTTTAAAATACTCATATCACAATTCTTATACCACGATGATGATATTGATGTGAATTAATATAAAATACATAAATACATATAAAAAAAAGGAATGTAAGGAAGAGAATACACAAACTGATTTGTAATGATTTGATAAACAAACCTACCTATGTTAATTGTTTGATTCATTCTTAGAAATTTACTATAATCTTCTTCTAATGAAGTCAAGAGAAACCTTTTTTCATACAGTCTTCTTAAAAGGTGGAGACTAATCCTTTTACAAGCTTCATTTAAAGTAAAGAGTAACCTTTATAATATTTTTTCAACTAGTGAAAAATAATCAACCAAATCAACCAATTAATAAAGCCTTTAAAAGATTACATAATTAAGAATATCTTACTCTTACTTGCTAATGTCAATGCTTTAGGATTCAAAACTATATATGAATCAAATGAATGTAACAACAACTTTGAATACACTCTTAAAATCATCTTGTAATGCTTTAATGTTCTTAATTCAACATAAATCTACTCAATTCATCTAATGAGTTAACCAACCATTAACCATGTATTTATAGCCTTTGTACCCATAAAATATCTTTTCTAACTCAATATAGCTATTACTCACACTAAAAAATCCATTAGACACAAATGCTAGGCATAAAAAACATAAACTAGCTGTTGCTAGTTGACTAGTTAGGTAAATTGGTTTCGATATGCCACACTGGTCAGCTAATATATCAATCAGCGGCATATTAAAAATTCACTATATAATAGTTTCAACATTTTAGTATACATTGTTCAACCGCTTAATCACACTAGTCGACTAATATATTATATTGGTTTATTAGTTTATCTCCCAATGATGCATTATAAACTTACAAATACTTGAATCGAACACATTTTAAATATCAGAATCCACTTTGATGACCAATCACATTAATAATGATCAACTCACCATAAACTTAATCAATAATCAATCATGCTTTATATGCAGTTTTAGAGGAAGAAAATTGACATAAGAATAAGGAAGATAGGTATTCTGGTTCACTATAAGTTGAAGTCTTGATGATGATGAGAGGGAGATCAAAAAAATGTGGCCTAAATGAGAGATAAAATCATGGTAGGTTAAAATCAAAAAGTAAGAAGAATTTAAAGTACTATAATAATTAAAAGAAATATTACTTGAAAAAGGATTGGTATAATTTAAATAAAAAATTCAAAATTCATTAAATAAATTTTGTAAATAATTCAAATGATGACAATGCTCTATGTTATGAAATAATCTAAAAAATTCAAAGAACCTATCTCAAAAGGATCTATGTATAGTAGTGACGGTTATCCTCTAAAGGTTTTTGATGTTAGAACTACCAAGTTAAAGATGTATAATAGTATAATTTGTACTTTTTAAGAGGTATGACATATGGAGGGCTTGACGAAGAGTTTGTTATTTCTAGAATGAATAGATTGTCTTAGGTGTAAAACAGAAATTGTTGAAGGAATATTGTGTCTCAACTTCTCTTATTTTTATATGGTCCCTTTATAAGTAGTACAAGTCTAAGAAACTTATAATGGAAAAGTAATCAATACCTAGAAATTTAGGATCCAATTGACATTAAATAAAGTAAACACTAATATGTTATAACTGTGCAATTCACCTTTTAAGGAAAACAATTTATCTTCAATCAGAAACCCTAACCTTTTTATTTTCTTAAATATAGGTATAACGACCCTTAATCAAGGAGAAAAATAGTGCCGTTAATCCTTACTATTATACTTTTGTCTTCTTTTGAGAGTAGAACAGTGTCAATAGAATGATGTCATTAATCACTACAAATAATATACTATCTTCCATATGGAAGTAAAATGTCATATTAAGAAGCATAATGACACAGTTTATCTTTTAGAACCTTTTTATCTACATCTTTAACACTCTTTGTCAAGATGAGCAATAGATGTCTTTCATTTCCAACTTAGATATAAGCTTATGAAAACTTAAACTATTCAGTTCCTTTGTCAGAATATAAGCTACTTAGTGTTTTGAAGGAACATAAATCATACAAACTTACTCTTCGTTCAATTTTTCTTTAAAGAATGTCATCAATATGTTTTGTCCTTTTTTGTTGTATAAGAATATGAACATTATTGATAGCTACCTTGTTGTTATAATAGAGCTTTATAAGGCCTTTCCACTTGACTTTCAAGCCATCTAGAATAATCCTTAGCTATATTAGTTAACACAGTCTAAGAGTAATAACCTTGAATTTTGATTCTACAGATGGCCTAGACACTACATTCTATTTCTTACTCTTCCAAGTTACTAGATTTCCTATGAAAAAGGAATAATATCCTATAGTTAATCTTTTATCACTAGTGAACCTACATTTCTAATATTGGTGTATGCTTTAAGAGTACGAATATTATTCCTTTCAGAAAAAAAAAATCCTTTTACTTGATTTCCTTTTAAATAATGCAATGCCTTATAAGTTACCTAGAGATGGGACTCCTTACGATCATGCATAAATTAAATGAGTACACTCACTTAGTATTCTATTTTTAGTTGAGTTTGAGTAAGATATATGAATTTACCAATTGACCTTTGCTATATTCTTTGATAAATAGTTGGTGCATCTTTATCTTCTCCTGATTTTTAGTTCAAGTCTATTGGGGTAGAGGTTGGCTTACACCTAAGCTTCCCTCTTTCTATTAGTAGATTAATGACATACTTTTGATGTTATATATATATATATATATATATATCCTATGTTTGGAATATGCTACTTCAATTCGAAGGAAGTATTTTAGATTTCCTAACTCCTTTATCGAAAACTCTTTTATTAGCCTTGGTTTTAATTTATGCTTCTCTTTCTCACTATCTTTAGTTACTATGATGTCATCTATATAGACTAGAAATATAGTTACTTTCCCTTCAACTAAATGCTTCATAAATAGAGTATGTTCATATTTACTTTATTCATACCTAAATTCTTTCATGATTTTTGCAAATCTCCCAAAAAAATGTCTTAAGAGATTTTTTTAACCTATAAAGGGCCTTCTATAACTTGCAAAACTTATTACCTATGTTGTTCCTCCTAAGTCTTGGTTAATATCTATATAGATTTCTTAATCCATGCCTCATGGAGAAATGCATTGCTAACATTATATTAGAGAATTTGTTTGTTGAAATGAGTATCTAATACTAATAGAATTTTTAAAGCATTCATCTTTTTATCAAAAACAAAAGTTTCTTGATAGTCAATATCATAATTCTAAGTATACCCTTTTTTCACCAATCATACTTTGTGTCTCTCAAGCATTCCATCTGCCTTGTATTTTAGTGTGAAGACTCACTTACACCCAATAATGTTCTTCCTTTTTGGTATATCCATAATCAACCATATTTTGTTCTTTTCTAATGTAGTCATCTCTTCTTTTATGGTGTATCCTCATGCCTTTTTTAATAATGCTTTAGACATAATATTGAGAATATCAATATTATTTAAACTTATAATGTATCTTTTGTGTGTCAGAAACAAATGTTTTAAATAAATATAGTCAAATAATGGGTAAAGTGATTAATTAGTGCATTTTTTATTACATTTTCTAACAACTATAGAAAGGTATAGATCATTTATTAAAGTAGTAGGTGTTTCAACATATTGGGTATGTAAAGGTGGAACAAATCTTAGCATAATATTATTCCCAGAGTCTAAGTTGGATTCTTAGACCTTTATTAGTTATGGATTAGTCTTACTCCTTGATGTTAGAATTAGGTAACCTAAATACAGTAAGTGCTTCTAGTAGTTCCACAACACTAGATAGAACATGAGGAAGATTAGGAATTTAAAGTGGTTCTCATAACTCGCAAGTATCTTTTTCCTTTGTTTAACATCTCTCCCTAAGAGGGCATTTGAAAAAAAAAATGTTTTCATTAAAGATGATGTTCGTAGAGATGTAGCATTTTTCTAGATAATAGATTGTGACACTTGTATCCCTTCTATGGATAAATATCCTAAAAAGATACATTTAATGGTTCTATGATCTTGCTTATCTCTATATTGGTTCTAAATATGAACAAGGTTAATGCACCCAAATATCTTAGGTGGAAGATCATTAAAGGTTTTGAAGTGAGTGATAGGATTGGAATATATTACGTTTTCCTGTGCATTTAGATGTGATTTCAATCCTATTTTATTGTTTAAATTCTTAAATTATCTTCATTTTGCATTTAATGTTAGGTTAAATGTGTTTATACACATTTGGTACCAAAAAAAGGAGCAAGATTAGGGCATTTTAGCCAAAGTGTAGTAGTCACCGTTGAATGAAAATCAGCTGATCAAATAAACATCGGTCGACTGGAAGGCAAGGAATGGTTGATCGATGTCAATGGTTTAGTCGGCCGAATGAGGCTACTCATGAGATTGATCGATCGAACTAGAAGACCTGTCGACCGAACAACACTTGACAGCAAAAACAAAAAAAAAGCGAGAACGATTTCGTTTTAAGCCAAACCCTTAATATAGGGCATGTCCAGACTTCGGGGGCTCTTCTCTTGAGTTTCTCTAGCCATCTTCTCCATACTTAGAGGTTTTATTTTATTTATTTTCCATTTTTTAACTTAGTTTAGTTATTTTCTTATGTATTCTTGCTGCTGCTCTATTCTAGACCTTAGATAGTTGTTTATTTTGATTTTTTTCTTCATTTTTTTCTGTTATTTCTTATTTTAGTTTTGATTAATTTATTTTTTTATGGAATACTTGCTTTTAATTAATATAATCATGTTTTATTTTATGTCTAGCCTTGTATTTATTTACTTTGTAATTATTTCTGCATTTATGATTTATTTTTAGTTTATATTCTGTGTTAATTTCGTAATGTTTAGCTAGTGTCTTTTGAGTTTGAATGTATATAAAGGGTTTAGGTTGATTAATTGTGAGAATGTGAATTGATTGAGTTTAATTTGGTGTTTTTAGGCTTAGGTTGGTTTGGAATTTTTGTTAATTGTTATGGATTAGGAGTTATACTTAGAATTGACTACCTTTTAGGTATTTCCTAATCCTAAAGCTAGGAATGAGCTAGTGATACATAATGGCTCGTACAAATTTTCGAAAGTAGCACTAGGTTATTAGATTTGTTAAGATACTTAGGCAGCTAATCTAGAGTCCCTTACCTTAAGGTTACACTATCTGAGTTTGCAAGTTAGTGGCCTATGTTAATCGTTTCTTAGCACTTAAAGCTTCTCCACTATTAAATCTTAAGAGCTTATTCTAAGTTATAAATGGAGTTATGAGTATTTCTAGATCTTGTTAAACATACCTAAATTAAAGGGAATAAGGGTTTTGAGAGCTTTTTCGAACCTATAGGCTAACACTATAATTATAGCACCATTTATCTATATTTAAGCATCAATAGTCATTCTTAATTCCCGATGATACCTTCAACCCATTTCTTTATTAGTAGGTTTTTTTTTTGCCTCGGTGTTTTCTTTATTGTTTGTTTTTGTTTCTTTAGTTCTCACCATTCTAAGGGTTTTTATTTTTATTTTCTTAGCAACATTAGAGATAGCAATTCACCCTAACTCTCTATGGGATCGAACCTGATTTGCCCTAGCTACTTAGTTAGGTAGGTTAGGTAATTTTATTATATTGTAACTTATGACGAGTCATCAAATTTGTGACGCTATGACCAGGGAGCTAACATTTATTATTTTTTATTTCTTGTGTTGTCTTTCTTTTCGTTTTTGTTGATCTTTTGCCATCTTTGGTATATGTTTGCTTCTGTTTCATAACTTTTTTGAGCAATGGCTTATTTTTAGTATTCTTTTTATTTTGATCCTTCCTCATTAATTCTTATGTCGATGATGATTTTGAGGTTGCTACCCTCTTAAGGTTTAAACAACAGATAACAAAGCTCACACCCTTAGTTGCTGAAGTTGTAATATATACCATCTAGACTAAGGTATGTTATTTTTGTTTATTTTCAGGCCATTCTAGTGATATATGTCCTTCCTTGCAGACTCAGCAATAGTTCTATATGACTGAAAGTTTCCAAGAAGACTAACAGGGATGATATAATCCTTACACTCACGATTTGGAGTGGGAGGATCATACTTACCTTTCAGATGAGAGCTACCAGTTTGGATTCAGTTATCCACCATGGTGTTATCAAAGTCAAATGCATTCCTCGCTCATGGCTCCACCTCCTACATCGCCATTATAAGCTAATGGGATGCCATTGGAGGAGATAGTGAAGAGCCTAGCTATGAGCACTCGGCAACTATAATAGGAAACGAGGAGTGGCTTGAAGGACTTGGAAGACCAAGTAAGCCAATTGGTTAAAGTGATCGCAAGCCTAGAAACCCACATCTCGACAAGCATTCCTAGCCTATCAAAGGAAGACCATGGCGAGATGATATGTGCCCTTTCACCAGAGGGTGGAGAACAACAAGAGAAAGAAGAGCCCATTGAGGATATTGACATGTGTTTAGGCAAGATGGAGGATGCCACACCTCTTGAGGTAAATAGTACTTCATTTAGTATTACTAACTACATTTTTAGTCCTTTTCCTCATAGGTTAAATCAAGAAGAAGAAGAAGAAGAAGAGCAAGAGGCTTTTGTGGAGGACAAGGAGACAGGCATAGAAGAGATGGAGGATGACGTACCTCCCCAAGTACTTGATACTACTTTTTGTATTACTTATTATATTTCTAGTTCTTTTGCTCATAGGTTGCATCAAGAAGAGAAAGGTGAAGTAGAAGAAGATAAGAAGAGCAAGCATGAGAGGCAGAAGGATCAAAAGAGAGAGATGTTGGAGCAAAATGTTGCTTAGAGGAGTTGTGTGCAAACAAGCCGAAGTTCGAAGATGTTGTGCAGGGTGTAGAACCTTCATATTTATTGGTTGCACCATTAGTAGGATCATACTGGGAGAAGAGCGATGCCCAAAGAGGAGAGTGGATGATAGAGTATAATGATGAAGCAATTCGGTTTCACCTCCTTGAAGTCTTGAGGCATTGTACTGATTAGGAACCTACTTCGCAGGACGTTACTCTAAGCTCCCTACGAAATCTAAGCATGCTACCTGTCAAGCTCAAGCATCTATTCGATAATGGATAATATTACTATACTAAGAGTCAAGCTTATGAACTAAAAGAACCGTTTAATGGGAGATACAACATCAGTATCCCCTTCTTTTGTTTGTTTTTTTCTTTTGTTCTTATCTTTTTGTTGTTTGCTTTGAGTGTTTTATTTGTTTTCTTTGGTTTTTTTTTTATTTGTAGTCGTTTAATGGGGAAGCTGAGGACTTTCATTTCCAGGCTCCAATCTTTTAATTCAAAGCTACTATCTTAGTTTTCAAGCTACATTTAGCCTCTTCGACCCAAAGGAGCTCTTTTGTTCCATCCCTTTTTGTGTTTTCATTGTTTAAAAGATATTGGGGATAATGTATCATTTAAGTGTGGAGTGGGGTAATTCAAAATTTTTCAGCATTTTAACTGTTATGAATCCGATGGTTATGATTTGAAAATGATAGCTTCAAATGATTTTGATCTTTGGTTGATTGTTAATTGTGGTATTTGAAAGCAATTGATTTTTTTTAATTTAGTGAACAATGACTGATGCTGGATTGATTTCTAACCCTTAAGTTTTTTGTTTTTTGTTTTTCTTTTAAGTGCTTTCATGTGTTTAGTAACCCCTTGTGTATGATATTGAATGTTTATGATCATTTTATATGACTTGTCATGTGAATTGGGAATTGGATGTTGCGTTGTCATTAAGAAAAAAAAAAAGAGAAAAATGTTGAAAGTATGCTTTTGTTATGAATAAAAAGAGAGCAATTTTCACTCTACTGGCTTCAAACCAAAAGGTTGCAGTTTATGAGTGGAGTTAGTAGCCATTTGAGACCATGATCTAACCTTAACCAGGGGTGCTCACGACAAAATGTTCACTATCATGTTAAACAGTTAAATGACATCTCAAACAAGCTAAAAAGGAGTAATAATCTCCTAAATATTGCTCTAAAAATAAAATAAAATAAAATAAAATATTATTATCAAACTATGATATGTTTTGTTAGTTTTTGTGTTGTATACATCTTTAACCATGTTCTTATGATAAGTTATCTGGAATGACATAAATGTTTGGTATTATACATTATAGGTTGCTTCTTACTGACTTTGTGTGTGTATACGATTAACTAAGTTTTTGACAAAAAAGAATTAGCATTTGCGAACTTGATTAAAGTCATTGATTGACTTTTGTTTTTACTCAATTAGCTTGAAAATTTAGATTGAGATTGTTTGAGTGAAGTGTTTAAATCATTGCTTGAGAACAAGTAATAGTTCAAGTATGGGGGGTATTTGATAGGATTGGAATATATTAAGTTTTCATATACATTTAGATGTGATTTCAACCCTATTTTATTGTTTAAATGCTCAAATTATCTTCATTTTGCATTTAATGTTAGGTTAAATGTGTTTATACATATTTGGTGCAAAAAAAAGGAACAAGATTGGAGCATTTGATCTAAAGTGTAGCTATCACTATTGAATGAAGATCAACTGACCAAATAGTGATCGGTCGATCAAAGGTAAGGACAGGTTGACTGATGTCAATGGTTCGCTTGACCAAATGAGGCTATTCGTGAGATTGATCGACCGAACAACACTTGACAATGAACAAAATAAGCGAGAACGATGCCATTTTGAGTCAAATCCTTAATATAAAAGGAAGGGCATGTCCAAACTTCGAAGGCTCTTCTCTCGAGTTTCTCCAATCGTCTTCTCCATAGTTTAGGGTTTTATTTTATTTCTTTTCCATGTTCTAGCTTAGGTTAGTTATTTT
>JAOXYD010000004.1:16428539-16438585 GCA_028565735.1 Pinacopodium congolense | reverse complement strand
TCACCACTGCCACGTCAGCACGGTCATCTCGCCATGTCAACATAGTCAACCTGCCACGTTAGTCGCCACGTCAGCGCCCAGTCAGCCCTAAATAGTTTCAGGAGGTATTTGATAATTTTGTTAAAATACAGGGGGGTATTTGATAAATGTTGAAAATACAGGAGGATAATTGGATATTTACTCGTTTTTTTAATAAAAGTCTGGTTGCTCTTTGTTCACTATTGTAACCTTTAAATAGGCTTAATAGATAACAACAATAACCTTAATTAGGAGTACAACAATAACCCTAATTAGGACTCCTAATTAGGTATAAAGTCTAAAAATAGAATCTCAATAAAAATAAGAACATAATCTAAAAAGCATTAAAATAAGAAATAAAATCAATTAAAACGAAATAAAACAAATTTGTTAACAATTTTCGCTTTTCTTGTGTCACAAATAAACTTTTCCCATAAGGACATCTTTAACATTACTCCCCTCCTCAACTTTGAGTTTGTCCTCAATCTCAAACTCTGGATAAATCTTCTAAAGAATTGTCAAATCTTCCCACGTAGCATTCCCTTCCGAACTGTCCTTCTAATGCACCAACACTTCCTCTCTACCTCTGTTAGGTCGAGATTACATAATAGAGTGATGAATAGGCACTAGTTTTCCATCATAAAGGATTGATAGTGCTACCACTGAACTTAGACTATCGTTTTTTAGAGTACCAGAAGGAAATTGTATCCAGGATATCTTTCGTGTGTCCTTATAAGGATCTCACAAATTGTCTTTAAAATAGTTTAGTCCTTTTAAAGTCTTACGAAAAATCGGCACAATAACCTACAGATTGGAGTTACCAGAAGGAAATTGTATCTATGATGTCTTTCAGTGTCCCTATGGAAGTTTGGTGGCTTCAATAAGGACATATAAAAAGACATCATAGATACAATTCCCTTCTTATAACTTCAATTTGTAGGTCACTGTGCTAATTTTCTACAAGACCTTAAAAGGACCAAAGTATTTTAGAAACAATTTGTGAGATTCTCCCTACTTTGTCAAAAGCTATCGGTAAGGATGAATTTTCAACCAAACCCACTTGCCCCCTGTAAAAGAGATTACCCAATGATTGGCACCATAAGTAAGCTTCATGTGTTGCTAATCTTGAAATAAATGCTCTCTTTATTATTGTAAAATCATATCCCTCTCCTAAAGAGTATGATCCATTGCCTCCACTCTAGTAGATCCGATTAGATAATCATGCAAACATGGGGGATCCCTCCTATATGCCCACCTAAAATAGTGTAATCTTCAAGAAAGAATGAAAAGATATGTTATAGCAATACTCTACTTATAGAACCCATTCGATGCATTGTCTCGGTGTATCTCTAATAAAATAATGGAGATATATTTCAAGGATGCAATTTACAATCTCCGTCTATCCATCTAATTACGGGTGATAAGATGAAGAAAAAGTCAACTTTGTTCCTAACAGACGAAATAATTCCTTTCAAAAGAGACTAGTAAAGACTTTGACTCTATTATAAACAATTGTCTCAGGCAACCATGCAAATGAAAGACTTTTGTGAAAAATGTATGAGCCATAGATATACCAATGAAAGGATGAACACGTAGAATAAATTGAGCATATTTGGATAATCTTTTTATAACTACCATCAAGATCAACTTCCCTTAAACCTTAGGTAATGTTTCAATAATTTCCATTGAAACATCAGCCCATATCTAATGAGGTACTAAAGAAGGCCATAAGAACCTCGTAAGATGTAATTTTTCCTACTTATTGTGCTGACATATCAAGCAACTCTGCACAAATTCAGCCATTTTGGATTTCATCCCTTCTCAGAAGAAATCTTTACACAACCTCGGTAAGGTATTTTAGAACCTTTCATAGGCTATATTATGAATGCTGAAGATGATAGTTTGCAATAAGGGAGAAGTAGGCAACAAATAGACCATTCCATTGAAGAAAACTAAGTCATCCGTCAGTTTCCAAACAACTTTAGCCTCCTCCTCTCTATTCTATCTCATAGTTATCTCAAGTTATATGAGGCTATCACTTCTTGTTGAAGGGCATAAAAAATGTCAACTTATGGCTTAGAAATCACAAGGAGTTGGCCATCTTCCCTTTCATGTCAAGAAAGTGCATCGGCAACTCGATAAAGTCTCCCCACCCTAAATTTCACCCTAAAATCAAAAACTCATTGGTTTATTAATATAATGTTGTTACAGGGAAGTGGTTAACCTCTAATCTAACAAAAATTTTAAGTTGAAGTGGTCGATCTTAATGAAAAAATGCCTCTCCCATAGATATGGTCTCTAATAGGTCACAACCTTAATAAAACCAATGAGCTCTCTTTCATATGCTGAAAGCTTATGATGATGATTTGCTGATTTTCTATTGAAAAATGCAATTATGTGGTCTTCTTGTAGTAAGATTACCCCAAATCCACTATCAAAAGCATCAAACTCCAAATACAAACTCTTCCTCAAAATTATGCAATCTTAGAACAGAGACTTTAGAAAGAGTTTTCTTCAAACTAGAAAATGAGCCTCATCCCCCCTTCCCCAACTGATATGCATTTTTCTTTAATAGGCTAGTTAGAGCTTCCACCACTTCCCCATAATTTTTTATGAATTCCCTATATTACCTACTGATCTTAGGAAACCTCAGAGAGCCTTGGTTTATTGTAGCACTGGCCAATTAACAATCTCCTTAATCTTACTTATTTCTATTTCAACTCATGCACCAAGAATGTAAGCCACTTAAGTCTCACCAAATGTACATTTGAATTTCTTAAGAAAAAGATGGCAAGCTCGTGATAATTAAAAAACCAAATGCATGTGCTGAATGTACTCAATTCAAGTCTTATTATATATTAAAATGTCATAAAAGAAAATCAGGACAAACTAACATAAATGTGACTGAAACACCTCATTCATCAAACTTTGAAAAATAGAGGGAACATTGGTTAACCCAAAGGACATTACTAGAAATTCGAAATGTCTATGGTGCATCCTAAAGGTTGTCTTCTCTATATCTCAACGATTTATTCTAATTTTATGATATTCCAAATGAAAATCTAACATTGTGAAATACTATGCTTCATGTAGTTCATCATTTAATTCATCAACTATTAGGATCGGAAACTTATCCTTTGTAGTATGGTTGTTAAGCTCCCTATAATCCACACAAAACCTCCATGTCCTGTCATGTTTCCTCACTAGTAATATTGCTGATAAAAATAGAGATCGACTCAATCTTATTATTCCCTACTATAGCATAACCTCATATTGCTTCTCTATCTCATCTTTTTAAAGGTGAGGATAACAATAATGTTACACTACCACCAACCTGGATCTCGATATTAAAGGAATTTTGTGATCACAACTTTGATTCAGTGGCAATCCGAAAGGTTTTTTAAATAAATTCAAAAATTTTGTCAAGAATTTTTCTATAATTATAGAGGTCGAATGATGTCCCTATATTAACACTACTCTCAGTTTTACATTAGGAAGCTACCTCTTCCATTGCAATTTCTTCTCATACAGCTCAAAACCCATCGTAAGAGAGGTAAAGCTTCAAAGTATAGATTTCAACATACGTAACCATTTGACTGCTAAAACCACATCAAAACCACCCAAAGGAATATAGAATAAAGGTCAATGATAAAAGAGTCAAAATTAACTTGTAGAGTTACCGCCTTACAGACACCCAAACTGGGCACTTTTTCTCTATTGGCCACTATCACTTCCAGTCATAACCGTTCCTTCACTGTAATCCCAATTTTCAATATTACAGTCTCCTAGATGAAATTGTGGGTGCTCCCTGAATCCACTAATACCCACATCAACCATACATCCATTATTGCCTGTGACTGCATCATTTGTGAGCTCCAAATCTCAGTTATCGCATGCAATGAAATGTCTGGGTCATCTACCATCTCTTCCTTCTACTCACTATCTAAATCTGACACTTTAATCCAGAAAACCCTCTTGCATTTACCTTTTAAATAAGATTCATCATAGTTAAAACACAACTTTTAGGCCCTTCTTTCTACCATCTCTACCTTTAAAAGCCTTTTGAAAAACGGTGTTGGAGTGCTGTTTGAATTACTAACAACATACCCTATCGGTTTCCTTCCTATACTAATTGCCTTGGTGCTTTGATTTCTAACAGGGGTAGTACTAGTTGTGACTGATTTAGAGGCTACCCACCTGGTTGAAAATTTATTGATGCCTTGTAACATACATTGTTGTTTCCTTCTTAAAGCCCATGCTATGTTCATCGCAACTCTCAAATTTCCTGGCTATTGTATCATTACCTCGATTCGAAGGCTCTCTACCAATCCTATCGTGAATAAATTCACATTTTGACGGGGATTTAAGTCCATAATCCTTATTAACAAGGATTGAAATTATTGTTGATATTCTTCTATAGTTCCTATTTGCTTAAAAATTGCCAACTCCCCTAATGAATTATTGCTCATGAGTGGTCTAAATCTCACAAGGTAATGTTCTTTAAATCCTTTTTAATCCAATTCTAACACCTCTTACTCTAATTGATGGTACCATATTTACGTTTCTTTCATCTAATGAAATGTTGCCAATCGCATCTTTTTTCCCTTTAGAGCTTTTTTTACTCCCGTAAAATAATTCGTACCTCCAAAATTGTTCACACCTCCTTAACTATATTAATGGGTCGTTTGATCCATTATAGGATGAAAATTCAAATTTGGAGTAATGTGGTACCAACTGACTCTCAATCTTCCCATTCGTTCTTTCCTTTGAACAGCTTCAGCTCCCTCGATTATTACTATTAAAATCACCAGTATTGTCCCTTCCTAAACCCTTACCCGATTTATGGACATAATGTGTGAGCTCTTCTACCTGCTCTTCCAGCGCCTATTAACTCATTATCATTGTTTGCATAAAGCCTTTAGTTTGTTAAATAGGCTTTTTGAGTCACCCACAACAAATGACTCCAATACCAAGTTAAAGCCCTCTCCTTTATCTTAGTCGTATTCTTACCTTTCTCTAAAAAACTTATATGCTGACACAAGAAAAAGACCTATACTTGACAAGGTCTCATATAGTTGTTATTTTTTTTTATAAATGATATAAACTTACGAGATAATAACAATAACCTTAATTAAGACTCCTAATTAGGTATAAGTCCAAAAATAGAATCCCAATAAAAATAAGAACATAATTTACGAAAATATTAAAAATACAAAATAAAACCAATTAAAACAAAATAAAACAGATTTGTTAATGGTTACCTTTTTTTTATGTTGCGAATAAACTTTTTCCACAAAGTCATCCTTAACACACCCCTAATATTCTTTGCTATTGCATGCGGTTAGACACAAAGGATCTACTGCCATTCAAGCCCAATATTTCCTCCTTGTTTCTCAGTTTTTAGGTCATGAAGTTAACGGCATCCATACATTGAACTATCTAGCCATAAGGATTTTCTAGTATCCTTTTCTTGAGAAGCAAAAAATTGTTGAGTTAATGCGACGTCTTCTTCAAAGCACGAATAAACTCTAGGCGTGGGGAAGCTGTGAGCTAAACCACTCATTCTACTATGTACACAGAACAACCAAATGAAAGTTATAAACTTTTGTAATGCAAGGGCTCATGGAAGCAACTAATTAGCACTGAACTCAAAATGGGGAGCCTATAGGAGCTACAAGACCAAGGTGCCGCATTATCTTGAACCTGCGAACCTCAGTTAGAGAATTCAGTGGAAATGCAAGTTCCTGCATAAGAAATGAATAGAAAACCAAAAACAACAACATCAGAGGCATGTTTGCGATTGTTGGTGGTTTATCGCTAGAGAAAGACAAAGTATGGTCAGGACTCACATCAAAACAGATTTCATGCTTTTGGTCCCTATCAATCTTTCCTCTTTTAGGAAGATGAACTTTTGTTATACGTGAAGATGCCCATTGACCTGTTTTGGACACAAAAGTCAAGTCAAAATAACAAGGCAGATTTTTTTTTTCTAGTATATATCAGCTTTGCAAAATAAAATTACACTTATCACAGGCTATAATTCAAACTTGACATCACGAAACCAGAATGATTACTTTTTTACATCATTGGCTTTAAGGAAAACGACATTGATCTAATCTTGTCCACCACAATAAGTTAGCTCTAACAATGAGAAAAACGTCATTTAGAAGTCTGCACATCATATTTTATGGCGACTATGAGCATCATATTATTTATCTAACATACCAACATGTTCCGACTTCCACAACAATGTCACTTTATTGCATGTCCCACCATTGTAGGAAAGTATATCAATAGAGAAACACATACTAGATGAGTTATCTGGTTGATAATGATGTTTGGGGTGAAGAGTGCTTCCGAGGAAATATCTTCCCGAATTTAAATCTTCCTTCCTTTCTAATGCCTAGTTAAAGTCAATACCAGACAAATTGAATACAATGTTAGTTTAAATTTCAATAATTTAAATATCCAAATAAAAGTGCAGTCCAATGCATACTTCTTTGCAAGTGCTGGAAAATTTTCCAGACTCGCAACTACTTTCTGAAAAGTGCTAGGAAGAGATAATGGATAAGATTAAGCAGAGTTCAAAGTCCGAATCAGATAGTAAAACACAACCACACCAAATGCTGATATATGTTTCATATGGTTCTACACAGTCCACTTTTACCAATCTAAAATCAGTCAGATTGTTGATTTTGCAATCAGAAAACTATGGTCAGACACATTGAAAACATTATTCTATGCAGAGGCCTATCCCTGCCTCCTTTTTCTCTATAAGAAAATTTTGAACAAGTGTTCCAAAAGTGATGACACTGATTGGCAAATTGTTTGTTATTACAATATTGCTAGTTGGAAACAAAAATTAGAGAATACTGGGGTCCTCTAAATCGGTGGTAAGCACAGAAAATCAATGGTATGGGAATCTTCAAGGGAGTTAATGGTATGGGACTTTTCAACGGAGCTAAGGAAACAACCAATGCTTACATCTTCAGATTTCAAGCCATCCCTGACCAGATCATCCCCAACACTGAAAAACATATACCAATGTGGGTAAGAGGTCTGAAAAGAGAACGAACGCTTCGAATTTCTTACACTTCTCAGTTAGATGACAATAGAAAATTGAGAAGTGTACCTAGAGCAATGACCCCTATGGGATTGAACCAGATGATCATTAGTGAGTTGGCTTTTCAATTTTGCTAAAGAGCGTGTTTCTCCTATCACCTGAAGTGTCAAAATTTGTGTTTAGACCACAAACTTATTATTAAATTTAAGACCACAAACTTATATCCAAAACATAAATGAAATGAATATGAGCCAAATTTAGGAGTGGACAAGATCCAAAATCAATCAATACAAGAGAAAGAGAGTGCCAAAAGCTTTTAACTTGAATTTCACTCAAATTAAATCAGAACCATACAGAAGTAATGAATGGCTAGCACCGCAAGAATTTCACAACTTACTCCATCAGGCCACTGCAGTTGGCAAGTTGATTCAGCACACAAAATATTTTTTGGAGTACAGCAAATATTATTGCTTTCTTTGATTTGTAATTTCTCTGGGATAGATTTCGATGTGATGGCAGTACCCTCTTTCCTTTTACTGACAATCAAAGTCAAAGACACAATAGTCACATCATGATCAAACAGCTCCACTGAGTTTGTGATGCATTCAACAGGATATACCTATTGCTGAAAGCATCAGATATTGCTATTCGACGAACTGATTCGACTCCCTCAAATTGGTCTCTGTAAAAATCTGATATTGGTCTTGATCTTTCATCAGTTGATTTAGTGCATTGAATCAAAGGCTGCTTGAGTGATTTTTCACTCTTACTACTCTTTTGGAACTCACTCATTTTCACACAGGACAAACATTGTCTAAAGGAACCTGTGGATCAGATATTTAAGGACAATATATTGATAGTTTGACCCATACACAATAGAATTGCCAACACAAAAAATCAGGCATCTAGCTATGAACCTGAAGGTCACAATAAGCTCCATTGTGAGAAATATCATGTCAACGCATGTAAGAGCTAATATAAAACAACCTAAGATGTCTTATTCCTTAATATACCATCGCAACCTACAAAGCCTCTGTCTCTTCATGTTCCTCGACCACAGATATGTAAAACAATGAATTAAGATTATTCCTTCACTTTCCTGAGCAAAACCCTTCAGCCTAATGCCAACTCAGTAGTTGTATATAAGCAGAAAGAAAATTTCAATATCAAAGTACAGTTAACTTGGCCATAAATTATATTCTATTAAGAAACAATGAACACGTTAAATTGAATTCAGGGACAGATGGAATTTCAATCAGGAAATTCAATAGGCAAAAATTCTACCTCATCGTATAGATTTATATGAAATTTAAAGAAGTATCAGAACTTGAATGTACATTCATGAATCTTTAACTTTTCCAACATAAGAGGTATTGTCAAACGACCTAATTGACCATTAGATTTCTACGAGAATTATCAACATCCATCAAGACAGATTTTGTGGCAATGGCATTGGCAAATAATCAATCCGTTATCAAAATGCTCGTTCATTGAGAGCAGAAAACAAAGTTAACAAAAAAGGGAATCTATCAAGCACACAAATTTCTATAGGGCAGCCATCCGTTAGCTTGAAGTTGGGATTCAACATGGAATTTGGATTTGGGAACAAAATACAGATTCGAGTTGCTAAGAAGTATACAAAAGGGAGAAACAAAATATGGGTTTATAATTCATTTCCCTTCCATATAATTATACAGCATACTGGTACAGTAACAAAACAAACGTGTGTTGTATTCATACCGAAACAGGGAGATAAAGAGGGAGAGTGGTACCTAAATTGGACTGACAAGAGGCATAGGTTGTGGAGGAAGACAACAAGAAAGACAAACTCAGTCGTTTTGTTGAGCGGCTCTTGGGCTGCTTCGAGCATAGTTCTACTCTCTCTCTGTTCCTACTCTCAACTTTTCTACTTTTAGCCATGTTCTCGGAATTCAAAAGGAGAAACCGAGAGGAAGAGTGCCCTAAAAGAGAAAAGAAGAATATATGAGTAGATGGCATGCAATCAAGAAAAGAACAACGTTAAACAATTTGTGGGCAGGCAAAAAGGAACCTCCTTTGACAGCTCTGGACCTCTGGTCTCTTAGTCCAACATGACGCGTAGCTAAGGCCTACTGGAAGCTACGACTTTGTAATTCACTCATCCTGACATTTATTGGTGCGGATGTTACGCCAGTGGAAAGCAAAAAGTACGTGCTATGGTCTTATCCCGCAAACTTTGAGCTAATGGAAGTTTTGTTTCTTTACAAGCTACACGGGACTGAGCGTATTTTGTGTCGTCAAATCCGTCTCCTCAAAAGTGGATGAGCTGTCTATGTGTCAGTGCACTGGGCAGCTGAAGTACTTGTGTTTTTCTTTCTTCTTTTTTTTTTTCTTTTTCTCTTCTCAGCAATACAAATATTATATTGGATTTCATGATCTCTGCATAGGACTGACCGCAGGGTCTCCGGCTATTTCATCCCAAGAAACTTTTTAACGTTAGTAGTTTGATATAAAAACATGTCCTTGAACTCTGCTGCAAAAAGTGCGTTTCTATCTCAGTACATTTAATAATTTTAAAAACGTCTAAAATAAGAGTAAATATTTTTTATCTATATATTTTTATAATTTATCAAATATTTCAGGAATTTTTCAAATATTTCATATTTTTTATTTTAATAAAATTATCAAATATTTCTGAAAATTATTTTGTATTAACATGGCACTGATGTACTGATTGTGCTGAGCTGAAAGGATTGACTGTACGTGATAATAGTAATTATATGGTGATATGACAGTTGATGTGATAATTATTGTAGAAAGAGTGTTTAAAAAAAATAAAAAATATAAGAAGTTTTTAAAAAAATAAAAAAAATTTTAAAAAATTTTAAAAATAAAAACTGTTGGGACAAAATTTTTAAAATTAAAAATAATTTTAATAATAATTTTAATAAGATAATTAACTCCAATTAATAAATTTATTAATTAG
>JAOXYD010000004.1:16408095-16428439 GCA_028565735.1 Pinacopodium congolense | reverse complement strand
ATAATAATAATAATAATAATAATAATAATAATAATAATAATAATGATGATGATGATGATGATGATGATGATGATGATGATTATGATGATGATAATATAATAATAAATAACAATAATGATAATAATACGTTCAGTTCATATACTTTCTTTCTATACTTGTATAGGCTTAGAACTTGCAACACTATTGACTATAGTAAAATGGTGAATTAACTTGTAATTTACCCTTTATATACCTGGTCGAATACAATGCACCCGAATACTACACCTCTCCACTGTTATAGTTATATGATCACTTTTATCTACAAGAGACCGATTAATTGTATCAATTTCATGAATTACTTCAAATGAAATTTTTAAAGGGACTGATTACACAACCTCCCTTAATTTGTCTCCCTCATAACTTCATACAATTTGTCTATACAATTCATATAATCTCTATAGATAGGTTCATACAATATTACAACGCAGTTCATACAATAATTTATTAAAAAATAATAGAGTGTATGTAATTTAAAGTTCATTTATGTTGTATCTATATAATTCATACAACTTCTAAAAATATGATTCATACGACACTATAACACAGTTAATACAACGATGTATTCCAAAACTATAGTGTGATTATATAATTAATATAACCTCTGTAGATAGAGTCTATACAACACTGTAACACAATTTATATAATAATGTATTTAAAAATTACAGATTGTATGTAATTTAAAATTCATTTACGTCGTTGTATAAATTATATTGTAGTATTATATAGACTCTATTTTTAAAAATTATATGAATTATATAAATAAATTGTTTAGAACCATGAGAAAGATTCAATAAAAATGACCTTATAATTTTTCGGATCTCTGAAAGTGTTTGGAGATCGTGGCAACTGTGAACTAGATACATATTTGGGTAAGAGGAGATAATGTTTCAACTATAGATAGTATCCTTTTCATCATCAGTAATCTGGTGAAACTGAGTGGGGGACATGATGGTTTTCCGGTTCTGTCGATCTCAGGCTGTCCCATCAAGTCTCCGTCCAGGCACTGCCATAAGATTTCACCGTAGCTCCTCATGTTCCTGAATCAAATTTCTTATCATTTGAGTGAAATTGTAGCATGTAACCTTTTTTTAATTTCAGTTTAGTCGAATAGCATTAGATTCTGTAGTAAAATAATCTTCTACTAAATCACTTAAACATCATTAATAATTCTGTGGTCCATCAATAAAAAATGCTCCGAAAAATCTTGTCCTCTTCCTGATACATATCAAATATAAAAATAAAGATCACTTAAGATATCAGGTTCAACATATGATTCGAACACTAACTAAAATTGTCAAATTAATATATATGTATATATTGCCAAAACAACGTAGTTTCCCTAAAGATTGAGTGCATATATATATAGATATCCTACCTATAGCTTTATTTGTTGTCCATGAAGTCATTATTGTTCCCAGTCGCGTATGCGTCATTAAATTTTCAACGTATTATTTTTCTTGTTCCTACAAGTTTGTTCTCGTTCACCACTTCAGAATGTACCAAAGTATGAGATCCAAAGGTGAAACCAAGTCATATATTTCCAGATTCCCTCGAGGACAATAAATAATGAAAGAAAGGATACTCATGCATGGTAGTGTAAGTGAGAGCCAACAATGCGCCAAAGCAGTCGGCTAGATGCTTTTAGACAACTTGACCAATAGAAAAGACAGAAGCATCCAACTTCCAAGTGGTCATGATTGGTACAAGTAGTTACCCTCCCACTTACTTCTGCTGCACAAGACTTGGTTCAAGTTGTTTCTTTTGTACAAGTCTTTAAATAAATTGCATGCCTAGGAAGTGTTCTAAATTGGGTTGAAGCACAGTCATCTTGCACTGAATCATAAACTGCTACTTTTCTCAAACTTTAAGAAAACTTGATTCAAGCTTTTCAAGGAAAAGTGTACTTTTCAAGTTTAACATGATTTGAGCTGTTCTCCCACAAAGCATGCTTTCCATTTATTTGAAGTTTCTCTAGATTCTCAACTACTATTGCTAATATCCATGACTCTCGGGACAAGCATATGTTTCTGATCCATCGCCAAGTGTAAAACATTATCAAAGATATCTGAAACAACGTTGGAAAATACAAGCACTAACCTAACTTTTGACAGCTAAAGATAACGTTTTCATAAATTTGATTTTGGTGACACCAACACCAACTAATTGAGTTGACATGTCTAATAAGACTTACGTGTAACGTTCCTCAAGAATATTATGGGACTTTGGATTAGTAGCCATTAAAATAGTCGATGCGGCAGATGTTTCCTCGTATTTATAAGAATCCTCAATTATTCTATTAAATATTTAAATTGATTTCACCTTAGAGTCATGATACTATCTTTTAACAATACATAATACCATGCAGTATCTGTTTTTCTTTATAAAAGACTCTTTATAAATCTAGAGTTGGATAAAAGATTCTACATTCCACAATCATTTCTTTTGATTGAGGGTACGATTAGTAGGAATTGTATAGATCGTTCTATAGAGTCATTATAAGTTGTTTGATTGTAATGATCCTACCCATTAATTAAGAGATGAAGAATTATAATAAGTCAAAAATATGTATAATCATACCACATATTGTATACATTCTTTGATTAATAAGGCCATTTTTCAAGTTCTCCAAATTATATGTGTTATTTACTATCTTTCATACTTGTTTACTTTCACATGGTGTTCAATAAAAAAACTTTAAAGAAGTACTTAAAGAAAGGCTAAACTAGCATTATTAGTTTAAGAAGTGTGCCAGTGTTACACAATTTATTAATGAAAGACCAAATCCATGATAGTTAGTATCAAAGTCAAAGTTCAACGTAAATACTTTATTTAAGTTTAAGGCCT
Organism: Pinacopodium congolense; assembly: GCA_028565735.1. Taxonomy (NCBI): domain Eukaryota; kingdom Viridiplantae; phylum Streptophyta; class Magnoliopsida; order Malpighiales; family Erythroxylaceae; genus Pinacopodium; species Pinacopodium congolense. Next base: position 16,425,556 of record JAOXYD010000004.1, on the reverse strand, counting down.
TATTTGAAATATGGTTGGTGTAGAAAGTGAGACTTTAAGCAATCTAAGAGAGGGAGATCAAGGTCAATGGAAACCCTATTGATATTGATGCTAAGTTAGCACAGGTGGAACTTATCATAGCAAAAAAAAAACAACAACATCAATTTGAGGTGATGGATAATCACCTTAAGGAGCTCAAGGGTGGAAGTGAAAAGTTTCATGAGGAAATACAAGATCTCTTGAACGTGACCTCTCAAAGTGCCTAGATCAAGTAAAGTCCTTGAAGGGAGTCTTCCAATACAAAATTATTGCGATAAAGGAGGAGTTCGAGAGAGTCTTAACAAATTAAAGGAGACCAAGGATGAGTTGGTACTTTATAAGAGGAAAATTGTTTAAAGGGAAGGATTGTCATCCTGACAGATGTCACAACTCTTGCAAGGATGGAAGTTACAAAGCCCAAGACATTTAAGAGATCAAGGAACTCTAAAGAGATAGACAACTTCTTATAGAGTTTGAAGAAATACTTCAAGGCATTAGATGTTGTAAAGGACATTGACAACACCACTCTCTACCTTGAATATAGTGTGGTAGAGAAGGAGATATGAAGACAATGAGAGAGAAAATTACATAATCAATATATGGGATAAGTTCAATAAAGTACTCAATAGCTAGTTCTATCTCGAAAACACCGAAGAGAAGGCAAGAGTAAAGTTAAGGCATCTCCAACAAAATGGAAGTATTCTAGATTACGTTTATTTTTAAAGATTTCAAACTACTACGACAAGGACTAATTCTTTGCATTCAAGGATGACATCAAAAATTGGGTGAAATGGAGATATAGTGTCATAGCATTCGAAACCTTGTAAGAGTTATTTCAATTGTCAAATCCCTCATTAAGTTTAAAAAGTTTAACATACCCTAGCCCTACAAAGATGAAGGTGATAAGGAAAAGAGCGAGGGAGACAATCACTAAGGCAAGGAGAGCTTTCAAAAACATGAAAAATTTAAGAAGGGTAAGAGTATTAACAAAAACTAGAAAAAAAAAGTTTACAACTAATTCTTTCTTTTATGATAGACTACACAGGGTTAGGAACTACCCTAAAGAAAATCAAGCTCTCAACCTTAATTAAGGAATGAGAGGTAAAGTAACTTAAAGAAGTAAAGGTTGGATCTTTACAACTCCTTAATGCCATCAAGATTAAGATAGAGATGTCTAAATCTGAGAAGAGAGATTGCTTGTTCGTAGAAGTAAAAGTTAGTGGCTAAGTGGTAAAGGCCTTAATAAATATATGAGTTACTAATAACTTCATTCAAGTAGAAAAAGCCAAGCAATTGGGTATCAAATATAACAAGGAGCAAGGGTAGATTAAGGATATAAATTTAAAACCAACATTTATGTATAGGAGTACCCGAGGTATTATGGCATGCTTAGGTGAGTGGAAGTAGCCATATTAATCTTTCAGTTGTATCTTTAGATGATTATCCTATAGTACTTGGCATGGAGTTCTTTGATAGCATCAAGATGATACCAATTTTGTTTACTAACACTAAGTGTATCTTAAAAGAAGTTAAGACATGTATAGTACCATTATAAAGAGAGGCCAAGCTTCTAGCTGCATGCATTTTTTCCATACAACTTTTCCAAAGAAGTGAAGGAGACACCACCTAAATTTTCGAAAAGACTTTCACTTAAGAGAGAGATAGATCATGAGATTGAGATAGTGTAAGGTGAACTTACATCACCTCCTAACTTTAAAGAATTAAGGAAGCAATATTATGAGTCAATGGATGGAGAATCCATGTTCGTAAAGAAGACGAACAATGTGACAAGAAGTCATTTCCTTATACAAACAAAGCCTATATAAAAGCAAGCTTTCATGGTAAAATGTGACTTGGTGATGGAGTGTAAGCTGAGCGGAGCAATCCTAAAAGAGGAAGCTTGTAGTATAAAGGTAAAGTTGGAAGCCATCATGAGTCTAAGTTTTCCTTTGGTAGAATGCATCAAGGAAAAGATGGGGCATAGCTCATAAGCCAATAGTTCAAGTGAATTGGCAAGTCGAGAGAGGACACATCGATTCGAACCTAGAGATGGGATGTTCGTTACCAAAGTTGATCAAGCATCCATGTCAAAGGGCCGAGGGATGAGAAAGGAAATTGTGGAGAAGTGCAAGCCAACCACTTCCTAAAATTGCATTCTCATATAGAGATGCATCTTGTGAGTTTCTACAAGAAGGATGAAGAAGAGTCATCCATAAGGAAATACAAGAGTCACATCAAGGTTAGGCAGATATAATGAAGATGTCATCGAGTTGAATAAAGAAGAATGTCATGCAGTGTAAAGGAAGAGGTTTTAACAAGTTGGCCTTATATTTCTCTAAAAAGATCTTTACAAATCTAGAGTTATGTAGAAGATTCTAGATATCATAATTATCTCTTTGATTAGTGATAATTGTATAAATCTTTTTAGAGAGTCATTGCAAGCAGTTAGATTGTAATGATTCTAACCATTCATTGAGAGACGGAGGATTATAAATAGGATAGAAGTCTTATATATAATTACTCCCAACATTGTACACATTTTTTGAGTAATTAAAGCATTCTCAAAGTTCTTCAAACTTTTTCGTATGCTTTACCATCTTTCATACTTGTTTGCCTTCATAAAGTGTTTAATAAAAATACTCTAAAGAATTACTTAAAGGAATGTTGAACTAGCATTCTTAGTTTAAGAAGTGTACTAATATTGCATGGATCATTGGATAAAGGCTAAACTCATGAAAATAGGCATGGACATGAGCATCAAGGCAATTTGACTCACTAATTCTTAAAGTTAATTATAAAAACTCGTCAATCAATCCCTAATAAATCCTACTTCGTGGCTAAGAATGTATTTTTTTTTCTTTTAAAATCCATTATACCAACAAAAATTAACTATTTTAGCTCATCTCTTCAAGTGGGTATACAAGTTTATTAAAAAGACATGAACAATTAATTGAAATATTTTTTTCATTACTGTTGGATTCTATAATTATATTGTCTTTGATTTCTTATGTAAAGATAGTCAGATTTAGTTGTTTATTAGGACTAATTAAAATTGATTAGTAGAGATTTCTCTATTTTGTATATATTGTATATATTATCTCCAAGAAAGATTGTTTAGAAGTGCAAGTGTTCTTTCCTCTCAAATATTTCAAAGTTTCTTTCAACTTGGTATTAAAGCATCAATTCAAAATAAGAAAAAAAATGAGTGCAAACATTGTTGAATCATCTTAATCAAAATCAGTACCTATCTTCATCAAGTTAAAAGGTGCGTTTAATGCAGGAATTATCTTTACTGAATCAAACTATGATGTTTAGTTGCAAGTAATGGAGATGCATATTACTGAAAGAGAAAGGCTTTCTTATATTCGTGGTAAAACAAAACTACCTTTAAAATCGAAAAATAGTTACGAGCAATGGTATGCTAAAAATCAAAAGATGAAAAGATGGTTGTTAATGTTTATGAGCCATGAAGAATTATTTATTCCTATCCACAACCCATGAAATTTAGACCATCTTGTCGAAAGCCTTCTTTGATGAAAGTGGCAAATTGCAATTATTTATCTTAAACTAAAGAGCATTCACTACCAAACAAAATATCAGAACTCTCTCTGAATATTATGGAGAGTTAATTGGAATCTTTTAATAATTAGATCATAATGACAAAGTTGTCATAAATGATCCCGAAGATATAGTAGCATATTGTTTTGAACAGGTTCATAAAGAGATTCTTCAGAAGGAATCAATTCCAAGTTTTGAAGAATGTTATGCCCTTAGTAGGCGAGAGGTTATACAACATAAGACATTAAAAATAGATTTTTGGCATTCGAAATCCTCAACTATGGTGACATTACAAAATTCAAATATAACTAGTGGCGTTAAAAAATCTACCTATCATTGTATCCATTGTGAAAAGGTCGATCATACCAAAGATCATTGTTTTGAACTTGTAGAGTATTCAGAATGGTGAGATTCTAATCAAATATCTAGGAGAAGGAAACCTAAGAATACCTAAGCTACTACTTTAACTGAATCTAAAAAAAAGATGCTGATGCTGAGACAATGTTGGGACTTTTTTAAATTACAAGGATGATGATAAGGCTTTTAATATCTCTATACCTGTTTGGAATAGTACATAGATAATCGATTCTAGTGCTTCAACTCATATGGCATTTGATTTTAGTCAAGCTAAAAAGCTTATATCATCCTTTCAAAAAATTGTTTTTACAATTGACAGTAGTAAGGCCTTAATTATAGGAGAGGGATTTATAACCCTCAATAACAATTTGAATTTAAACTTTGTTTTGGTTATTCCATTCTTAAATTATAATATTTTATCTGTTTCTCAAATAAAAACAGCCTTATTATGTACCTTTTTTTTTTGCCTAACTTTTGTTTTTTTAATGATATTCAAACAAGGCAGATGATTGGTTATGGTATTAAGAAGGAGAACTTATATTATTTAGACTTACAATCTGAAGGAACTAATAAGTTGACTCGGGTTTTAATCATTGAAGATTTTTAAAAGGAAATGAATATAGCTAAAATATGGTTGCAGTTTTAATGATTAGGGCATGTATCCTTTGGGTATCTCAAAAATTGTTACCTAGTTTGTTTAAAAATCTTGATATCTCTACTTTTCATTGTGATGTTTATGAACTTGCAAAAAGTCATTGAATTTCATATTCTTCAAGTTTAAATAAAATTCCTTTACCTTTTATGATTGTTCATTATAACGTTTGATGTCTATCTAAAATTTCAACAATAGGTGGGTCTCGTTCATTTGTTACCTTCATTAATGAGTATACTATAATGACTTGAATATGTTTAATAAAGTCTAAAAGTAAAGTTACTCATTTATTTTAGAAATTTCTCAACCTTATTAAAACTTAATACAACCAAAAAAATTCAAGTTCTTTATAGTGATAATGGGAGAGAATATTAGAATTTTGAATTGAAGAATTATTTATAAGTACAAAGAATTCTTAATCAAACTACATGTGTCAATATACCTCAACAAACGAAGTAACTAAGAAAATGAATCAACAATTATTAGAAGTTGTTTGTACTTTATTGATTCAAGCCCATATGTCATCAATTTATTGGGGAGAAGCACTTTCTTCTACAATATACTTAATAAATCGAATACCTTCATAGTCTCTTTAATTTCAAACACCACCCTAAACTCTCCATACTGTTATTGCTATCCCATCAACATCAAATCTACCTCCTTATGTTTTTAGGATGTATAATATTTATAAATATCCATAAACATCAGCACAGTAAATTGACCCTATGAACTCTATGTTGTGTATTTCTTAGATATGCTACAAATTAAAAGAGATACATGCATTATCATTTGCCAACCTAACATATATACATCACTATAGACATCGTATTTCATGAAGATTTAATGTATTTTTCTCTTGCATCTGAACTTTAAAGAGAGTCTCAAAAGGAAATTTAGACTTTACATTATCAATTTCACAGGGAGCTTCAAGCTCTTGGTAATGATGCTATTGATTATCTGGAGAATGAATGGATGATAGAGTCAAGAATTATAAGTTCATCAACTGTAGAGGAAATTGAATCTTAAAGCGATATACTACACTAGCCATCTATTAAGGATGATCCTACCTTAAAATCTAAGCTATTTAAAAAACGATTACCAAAATGTATCACTAAAGGTATTCTTAAACCAACATATGAAACTAAAATTTCAATTAAAATTTAATATCCTATGAGTCATTATATATCACACCATAACCTGTTAGAATCAAATAAGTCATTTGTTAATTAATTAGCTGTTGTAGCTATTCCTAACTGTGTGCAGGAATCTTTAACTAATCCAAAATGGAGGGTAATAATGAATAAGGAAGTGAAGAATGAAACGTGTAAGCTTGTGAACTGTCCACAAGGAAAAAGTTCTGTGGGATGGAGACAGGTCTAAACCATAAAGTATAAGCCAGATGGAACAATTGTAATGTACAAAGCAAGATTAGTAGCAAAAGAATATACCCAATCTTATAAAATTTATTATATAGAGACTTTTGTGCCAATGGCTAAAATTAATACCGTCAGAATGTTGTTGTCTCTAATTGCAAATCTCTACTAGACATTACAACAATTCGATGTAGCAAATACCTTTTTACATGGAGATTTATCTAAAGAGATTTATATGAAACTTTCAACAAGATGTATGGCATCAACAAAATATGATGAAAAGTCTTTAGACTAAAGAAATTATTATATGAATTGAAATAGTCTCCAAGAGTATGGTTTGGAAGATTCAAAAAGTCCATATTAAGTTTTAGATATCACCAAAACAATTATGATCATAGTTTATTTTTAAAAAGGAAGCAAGGTAAAATTATTACTATTATTATATATGTGGATGATATGATAGTGATAAGAAATGATCCAGAATAAAGGAAAGCATTGTAGAATTATTTATCTAAAGAATTCGAAATACAAGTCCTTGGTTGCTTGAAATACTCTCTTGGAATTGAAGTTTCCATATTAGAGAAATGAATATTTTTATCTCAAAGGAAGTATGTATAGATTTATTACAAGAAATTAGTATATCAGTATATCAACCAGCTGATACACCAATCGAAAAAGGATTAAAGTTATGTATTGAAGAAAATCAAATACTTGTTAACAAAGGAAGATACCAAAGACTTGTAGGGATGTTAATGTATTTGACTCATACAAGACCTGACCGTATATATCCTTTAAGTATTGTTAGTTAATTTATGCATAATCCAGAAGAACAACATATGAAGATTGTTGTGCAAATTTTGCTATACTTGAAACCTACTCCAGGAAAGGAAATTTTATTTACTAAAAAATTATATATTAAAAAAAGTTTCTTTTACTAGAAAGGGTCAATCTACAGTAAGGGCCTTTACCCTGTAATAGTTCATAAGTAGGGCCTTTTCACCAAGTATTTTGAAGTTGTTCTAATTACCTTCATTTTATTTTTATATCCTCGTGAATATATTAACAACTTATGATAAGACTCCAACAACAGAGGTAATCTAATTTCTTTTATAATAAAAAAGAATATATTTTTAAACTTAAAAGATATTTCTAACTATCAATTAAGTATAGTATCTATGATAAGTCATGACAATTGATCGTGTACAGGGCAATCATAGGACATATATCATTGACAAAATAGCAGCTCAAAATATTAAGAATTTAAAGATGAGTGAAAGGTAAATTATGATAAGAAAATTTTTTAGAAGAATAAATAGACTCAACTCTAGAATCAATACAAACAAGTCCTTAAGATTAGGAGAAATTTGGAATTTTAAAGAGTTGATAATAATAAAAGATGTAGAGAAATAAAAAAGTAAATTATAACATTTTCAATATTCTAACAGGAGATGTTTATAACAAAGAGAAATTCTCCTTTATGACATAGATATCATACAAATAGAATAAAATCCATTAATTATACAAGATGATGATGAATTTATATTATTATTTAATAAAATGAAAGAAGGCCACAACAAAATAAAATAGAGTAATATATATGATTAATATAATTATATATTTATATATATAACATTAAAACTATTGACTAGGTTAAGATTGAATATATTAGTAGTAGTAAGCCTAAGAGATTGTAATCATAAATAAATTTGTAGATAGAAGAGTATTATATAATGAAGTTTATGTAAAGGATCGATATATTTTAATTGTTTTTCAAAGTTACAATGTTTTTAAAAACTACAAATATTATAGATGCTTTAAGAATCTTACAATCTATTATTAATATACATGACTTGTTATAAATTCATGAAAAATCATAAGCTTTAATGCTAAACGTTCACTTTTGAGAACAGAATAACATAGTAACAATAATTTGTTTGCCTATTTAATGGTTTTTTTTTTCACTAAAAGAAAAAAAAGGAAAATGAATAAATTAAATTAAATTAAGGAGATAGTTTGACCATCCTCCATAAGTCTCATCCTGCGTCCTATAAATAGTCACTGAGGAAGAGAGTTGAAATGAGAAGCCGTTGATGTTGCTGTCGTTCACAAACTATATTCTATAAATAAAAGCCTTGCGGTGAACACTTACGAGTGTGTATTCAGGGTTAAGCAGAGTTGTGTAGCAAACATTCATCCAAACGCCATAAACTTCAACTTCACTCTGCTGCTAGGTTCTCTCTTTCTCTCTCTTCGTGAAATGTTTGTTTCGTGTAGATTAGTTGAGCTTTTCATGTTTGCATAAATGTTTGTTCGTTTGCTTTTTAAGTTCCGTTTGGTGTAGTCTAACTCCAAATGCTAAACGTTGAAGTTGTTCGGCCGGCCGGTCGATCACGAGTTCTGTTAGATAGAAATCTATTTTCTTTTGCGAGTGAAAGAAAAGATATTGTGGTTGAATGAAAACTGTAAGTCAAAAGGATAAAACAAAATTGGAGGGAGACATCTACATTGAGAAAGGATTGATAGGATCAGGAATAACTCCGTTTGTGAAATTGGATGGAGTTGTGTTGCAGTTGTGGAATGCGATCATTTATCTGTCTAATTGCTGCGTATTATTGTTTTTCATTGATCAGTTTCTTGTTTGTATTTGACGGAGAGTGGACAGCCTCTCTATAAGACAAGTTAACTTAAGCTGTTTAAATATTTGAGTCATCAATGTTATTTTGGAAAGAATATCAAGAATCAAACTTTTGCAGCCAAATGGTACGGAGTCGAATCCATGTTAATCCACTTGTTGTTGATACATGACTTTTTTTTTTTAATTGTTAATTGGTGGGTATATCTTTCTCGTGCAACCAACTCAAAGAACAATCCAGTCATCAAGAAGGATATAAGGGATTCACTATTAATCAGTCCTGGGTCGGACTTAAAAGTTACAGCCTTTTTTAGTTGACTGATTCCCTCCTCGTGTGTATTTGCTTCGTTTGCGTTATCTGACAGTAAAAGATGGAAAGGCTTCTTGTTTTATTTGACTGAGCTTTGCAGGCGCTTTTGTTTTATATTTCAGAAGTGTGCTCCGCCACTGGTGGAGTTCAAATTCTCTTTTTTGTCATGCTAACAAGTCTTTGATATTTGTTTGATTGACAGATAAGATAACAAGGCATTAGAATCAAATGCTACAGTGTCGTGGTGGTACAGATAACCCATTGAATGTTTTAAGCTATATATAATTCTGTAGGATTTAGAAATTGTGCGCTTCTGGGCATTATGCATGTCTGGCCCAGTGGTCATTCTTGATAATGTAGGAGCATTAACTTTTTCAGAAAGAACAGAGTTTGTTGGTGCTATTTCCGATGGAGATTGTACATCTATATCAATCAACGGTGAAGCTGTTCATACCTATTCTGAAGTTGATGCAATTAGAGTTGCGGAGCTTTTTCTTCCCAGTGGGGAATCGTATTTTGGTTCATTGCTTGGTAATGTACCTGAGGGTAATGGGAAGTATGTTTGGTCAGATGGCTCTGTTTATACAGGTGAGTGGAGAAGGGGGATGAGGCATGGAAATGGAAAGCTTCTTTGGCTTTCCGGAGCAGTTTATGAGGGCGAATTTTCTGGTGGCTATATTCATGGTAAAGGAACCTATATTGGTTCTTCTAATCTGACATACAAAGGAAGATGGCGGTTGAACCTCAAACATGGACTGGGATATCAAGTTTATCCTAATGGGGATATATTTGAGGGTTCCTGGATCCAGGGAAGTCCAGAAGGACTTGGAAAGTATAACTGGGAGAACGGAAACGGATATGTCGGGAATATGAAAGGAGGGAAAATGACAGGGAAAGGGACTCTTAAGTGGATCAATGGGGATTCATATGAAGGAAGCTGGTTAAATGGCATGATGCACGGATTTGGTGTATATATTTGGAGCGATGGAGGTTGCTATGTTGGAACTTGGACATGTGGTTTAAAGGATGGAAAAGGATCGTTTTACCCTAAAGGCAGCCGATTTCCATCTGTACAAGAAGAATGTCTTAATGCGTTAAGAAAAAGAGGCTTACTTCCAGCTTCGAGAAGGTACAGCCATAAGCACATTCGACATTTATCTTCAGTAGATATGGCACATCTTGACGTTTGTGATGAGCGAGGGTCTCGTTATAATTCTACTGATAAACTTTCCAGAGGAAATTTATCAACTTTGGAGCAGTCATGCAACAAAAATGTTTCCCTGGAAAGACGTTGGAGTCTTGAGGTTTCTATTGAAAAGGTGATTGGACACAATTTATCTTCTGAATTACCGGAATCCACTTTTGATGGTATAGATAGAGAAATTGAGGTAAAGAAACCACCTATCTTGGAACGGGAATATATGCAAGGCGTTTTGATTAGTGAACTTGTCTTGGATAATAGTTTTTCACCATCATCCAGAAGAGCAAAACGACGGGAAAGGAAGTTCGCAAGAGAAGTCAAGGGACCTGGTGAAATGATCATTAAAGGGCATAGGAGTTACGATCTAATGCTCAGTTTGCAACTTGGAATTAGGTAGATCAAGTTTGTATCTTATGTAATATCCATAACCACGTGGCTACAATTTTAAACCTTCATAATATTCATATATAATCTGTCTTACTTGTTCCTTGCATTATCCAACACCAAGTTAGTTTGTTGAGCTCCTACTTCTCTGTCCATTTCTTGTTAAAGCATCACCTTTGGTTATAGAATTTGTACCTTGGAGTGAATTGATCCTGCAAATTAACATTTTTCTTTTTTATGTAGTGATCAATATTTAGTTGCATTTACCTTTCCAACTTCTTGAGTTACAAAAAAAAAAAAAAAAATTAGCTTGTAAATATGGTTGTTGAGATATTCACTGCCAATAGTGAGAAAGCACATGATATTGATTGCTATCCCTGTGTCATTTTTGTTTACAAAGTTAGTTGTTGAATATGCATTAGAATATAATCAGGTACACGGTTGGGAAAATCACTTCTATACAGACGCGAGAAGTTCTTCAATCAGATTTTTTCCCGAATGCAAGCTTTTCTATGCACTTTCCAAAAAATGGATGTCAATTGACACCACCTCATCAATCAAATGACTTCAAGTGGAAAGATTACTGCCCTATTGTTTTCAGGTTTCCTTTGTTAATCTTCTATTCATTATAATGGCCATAGTTAGGAACTCGTAATATTTATTTTACTTTCTATTTCTATTTTCCTAGCGTTAGCAGACTCTCTGTCTGTCCAAGTTTTGCATATATATGTTTCTAGTTTGCTAACATCTTTAACGTATGCTCTTTGACCAGTTAATATATGTTGTCAACTTTGATTTGTTTTAGATCTTTAGTTTCCATGTTCATAACCTGATTAATTCTCATTGTAGGAATTTGAGGGAGATGTTCAAGATTGATGCTGCTGACTATATGATGTCTATTTGTGGAAATGACACTCTTAGGGAGCTTTCTTCTCCTGGGAAAAGCGGTAGCATCTTTTTCTTGTCTCAAGATGATCGCTTCATGATTAAGACACTCCGAAAATCTGAGATCCAGGTTTACCATCTTTTCAACCTTGTCTTTGTTCTGGAGACAACTACAACCTGCACATGAGCACCTTATATTTCTCAAGTTCCTTCTTTATTTTTGGTGATTGATGAGTTAAGCTGAGGGTCTGAAAGTATAAAATTCTTATATATATAGAAAGTTCAACCTGTAACTAGGCATAATTCAATTAATATATGACTGTAAATTCTAAATAGAAATGTCACTACAACCCCCCTTGATTATACTTTTACTAACTAATAGGACTCTTAGGACTATATCCAAATAGACACTATGCACATCATGGGTCCAAAGGCACATGCCATGATAATTATCCATTCAAAGTAATGCTTTTAATTGAAATGTTTTGGCAATTCTTAGAAAAAGTCTCCTGACAATTTTAGCTATTTGAATTTTTTGAATATCTTAATTTATGATGTTGAACTCTGCTCACAATTTTCTGACTTGTAGGTGCTTCTGAAAATGCTTCCAAACTATCATCATCATGTCAGATCATTTGAGAATACCCTCATAACCAAATTTTTTGGGCTTCACAGAATCAAACCTTCTGGTGGACAGAAGGTAATTGCTATTATTGTTCTGTATGTTACATGATACTAGTTTTCTTCCATATACTAATGGCGTCCCATGTTATAAGTTAATTCACATATATTATCTGCGAGATATATGTAACAATTGGTGGTAACTGGTCTTGCAGTTTATTTCAGTATTACATGCTCCTACAGCTAAATTTTTTATGAGTACTTTCCTGCATTGCAGTTTCGCTTTGTGGTGATGGGAAATATGTTTTTCACAGAGTTAAGGATACATCAAAGGTTTGATTTGAAAGGTTCATCACTGGGAAGATCAGCAGATAAGATCGAAATTGATGAGAACACCACACTGAAGGATTTGGACCTTAACTACTGCTTCTATCTGGAGCCTTCATGGAGAGAGGCTTTACTAAGGCAACTTTTGTCTCCTTGGCTATATATTTTTTACCTTAACCACTGAAGTTTGTGGACTATTTCCATTATCAGTTATTAACTTTTTATTTTTCCATATGCTTGCTTTCTTTTCTTTTCCCTCTTCCAAAGAATTTCATCAAGTTACCCCAACGTGGATATTGTACATAACAACGTCAGGATATTACTTGCACGACCGCTGTCTCCTAGCTTAAAATCCAAATTTAGAAATTGTCTCTCTTGCCAAAAACGAAAAGTTCTCACTGATCTATTATATAACTGAGGGTGGCAGCTCCTCTTCCCTCATAGCCTTTTTCTGGATTTCTCCAACAAGGACTAAGAGAAAACTTGTTTTCATTTCATACAAGGACATACGATTGCAGGATTGGCAATCAACAAGCTTTAGAATTTCATCTTTATGATTCTTACATATGACCAATTCATATTTAACTGAAAAGTGGGAGCTCCTTTCCTTGAGATTCTTCTGTTCTAATGAAAATAACATATTTTCTTCTAATCAGGATAAAAAAAACTTTGTCCTCATTTTCGCACAGCAAGAAGAACAATGACTTGCCTAAACACTACCCTGCTCACCACTTGAGAATACTATCCATTTGACCCATGCTTGAACCATGATGCAATTACATTTTGCTGAGCATGCTATGAACCTCCAGTGCTACTGATGTGATAGCATAAGTGAACCACTTATACAGATAACATAGAATATTTTGTAACTTCTTATGTTAATTCTTTGTCTAAGTGTTGGGCCCCAATTTCCTAAACACATGCTTAAGCTGTAAGCTCTATGAGAAAAATAATTTGAGTTTATGCATCAAAAAATAGAGGAACTCATTTCCATTATCATATTGTCAGACCTTTCTCCAGTTAATTTGGCAGAATACGCATGATAGTTGTCATTCCTAGATGCGGACTCATTATTATTTGCTTTCTTATATGCAGGCAGATAGAGATAGATTGCAAATTTTTGGAAACACAACAAATTATGGATTATAGCCTTTTGTTAGGTGTGCATTATCGAGCCCCACAACATCTACGGTCTTCAATCTCCAACAGCCAAGGTATAAGAGGGGAACCCTTGGGAGTTCTTCCAGAGGAAAAAGGTATCTTAGTAAACACATTATGTTCTCCAAGCTGGTGTTCTTAGCATTCAATCTGTCTAAATAAAAATGGACAGACAGTGAAGAATAAGACAATGAAATCTAGAAAATGACAAGTTAATACATAGAGCACACTTCTGGTACTAATCGCTTGTAGGCAAGTATCAGCATAGGAAGAGAAAGCTGGATGAGGGTCAATCTAGTTATGGGAATGATTATATGGCCAGGCACTGGCGCCTTCCATGGCTAACTGCCAACTAAATGACTATTTTATCTTTATATACATTTTATTTTTTAATACAAAGAAAGTGTAAAACAGTAATTTAGCTAGTAGGATGGCCACAGAAGGCCAACAATCTGCCGACCATATAGTTTTTGCCATCTATTTTAGCTGCCTGTTGAAGTGACAGCTCCACATCTCTTATATTACAGGCCAGGGTTTTCTACCTCCAACTCAATTTGCTATCTTAGATCCAGTAATAATTTCTCAAACTAGGACTGGTCTAGCTGCCCACTTCAGATAGTACAGAAAGTTCACAACAGTGTATCTCCTTTTCAGTTTGGTTTTGTTTCTGGTGTTGCTTTGCAAGTTTTAACTGCATATTGGAATTGTGAATGTTAAGATGCATGCGTATACAAGTACATTTTGTTTGTAAGCAGCAAAGTGAATTTAATGGATCATACATTTGTTCTATGACATCAGTCCTGTTTGGCCTTGTTTATCTGCCTGTCATTTTCTTCTTCGTAGTTTGTAGAATCAAATAGGAAAATGTTCTCATGTCTTAATTGGTTTGCAGCAGGTACCATTGAAGATGAAAACTACCCAGAAGGTCTTGTCTTGGTCCCTCGTGGAGCTGATAATAGTGTTATAGTGGGTCCTCACGTTAGAGGTAGCCTATTGCGAGCATCATCTGCCGGTAACAAGGAAATGGATCTTCTTCTTCCTGGCACAGCAAGGTATGTTATCCTTGTGCCAGTTTTAATGATTCTTTCTATAGAACATCAATTGTAGTTCATATTTAGACTTGAAATGTCAAAGGTTATCAGTCTTCCTTTGATACTTTCACCTGTGAAGAAAATGAGCATGCCTAAGAAATCTAGTGTGCATTAAAAGAGTTGAGTTTTCTTGGTAGGTAAGATCAGCGTAAACCACAAACAGGAATATAGATGTTCTATGTTCAGATAAAAAGTGAACACTTCCATTTTGCGTACACTCTGAAGAATAAAAATCTAACAGTTAATCAGAGTACAAAAATGAAATTTCTTAGGCACTTAAAACTGCTGTAAAACCCGTTTTTGTTGCTCCTTTAAGTTCTCTTTTGTTATTCTTGAAATTTGTGAGCAGGCTCCAAATACAGCTCGGTGTCAACATGCCTGCAAGGGCAGAGCAGGTTCCAGGGAAAGAAGAAAAGCAGATGTTCAATGAAGCATATGACGTAGTTCTTTACCTAGGCATAATCGATATACTGCAAGAGTACAATTTGTGTAAGAAGATAGAACACAAATACAAATCTCTTCAATATGATTCCTTGTCCATCTCTGCTGTTGATCCTACATTTTACTCCAGGCGGTTCCTAGACTTTATCAAAAAAGTGTTCCCACCCAATGTCGTGACAAGTTAGTAAGTCCTTTGGCTCAGTTGCACTTACGTGCAATGAGAGTTCCATGGACTCTTCATTTCGGAGCACCTTCCACATGGAGCCTCTGTACAAAAATATGACAGCATCACCATTGCGTATTATCTCAAATTTTTGTTAATTCTGTTCTTTCCCTTCAGTTCTTGTCCTCTGTTCTTTCCCTTCAGTTCTTGTCAAACTGTTTAGTATTGCAACATTACAAGGGTTGTCTTGCATTATTACAAAAATCAACTTTTCGCTTTTTCTTCAATTAGGATATAATACTTCGTGATGATCCCGAAACTGTTACTTCCTAAATTGCCAGTATTCTCCACCTGGGTAGGAAAGTTTAAACTGCTCTTAACAGGTTCAATATTTACCATGTATATCTTGGTTGGTTGAAGACGACATTTAGCAAATTGGCTCAAAGATTCACGCGGGGGAATCGAAATCCGCTAGTTTATTTTTCAACTCCATAAAATGAAGGCGGCATGTTATGGCATGAACATGTAAACTAAACCAGATGACTTGAAGGCCTACACAATTGAAGAGTACCAGAGAGGTGGAGTTTGCTCTACTTACAAACTTCGTAACACAAGAAATCATACACGAACAGACTTCATAAAACAAATTCCAAGTCAAATAATCGGCCTCCCTCTCTCAACACATAATTTACCATTCATTTTCTTCTATAAAAGGCGGCAAAAGAACCTAAAAGGTTAACGGCATATCTACTAATCAGAAAATGAACAGGAACATGCTGATGACACTTCAACGCCCTAGTGCCCTATGCGTTCTACAAGAGAACTATCAAACTTTATGCAGAACTACTCCCTATAGCCTCTACCGTTATGCCAAATGAAGCTAGTCACTTTACTAAGATTTTATATATGAAAACAACTAGCACCTTTCAATTAATACATTCAGGTTCAAGGGAATTCAACAAAACAGGGACATCAAATATCCTCATCAGAGCCTGGGAGGCCAAGAAATTTATTGTCCCATGTTTGGTGGTGGTGGGGGCGGACGTACCGGCATCTGTTGTCCTGGAAAACCTTGTGAAGGGATTGATGGGGGACCACCAACCTGTGTGCCAGGAGTGAAATTTGACATTGCACTACCACCAGAGGGTGGAGGTGGAGCTGATGGTGCTCCACCAGGAGGCATAGGTCTAGGCCCATTTGCCATTGGAGGTGGAGGAGGGGGTAATGATCCATGAATAGGGGGTGGTGGAGGTCTCATTCCTGCTGGTAGCCCTTGTGGTGGAGGAGGTGGTGGAAGAGGAGCCTGTGGAGGAGGAGGCAACGACCTAGGCGGTACCCCTGGAGCTGCAGGTCCATTGGTAGCAGCAGCCTGCTGAGGCTTGCTCACCTCTGGTGGCTTGATTTTGAAGTACAGCTGCAACTGTAATTAAGGACTGAATTAGCTAAAAGAACTGTATGTTAAAGTTACTATATTACTAAGTCCTGACTAACCCAACTATAAAGAGAATATCATTCCACAAGCAAACTACATCTTCCCAACAAAAGTAACAACAAATAGATAAAGGTCAGTCAAATGCAAACTTATGTTGTGGTCAACTTCAGTCAAGCTGACTTTACTAAAAGATCATGGTCTCGCTAAAAGTTTCAATGACTAAGCTGTCCTAATATGTAATCTCAGCATTGAAAAGAGAACATAAGCACAAGTGCAAGCACAGTACCATGGAAAATAGTTCATGAGTAACATAACAGCCAATATCAAGAGAAGTACTTGTTACAAAAGACTTACTGTGAACATCTTTGAGTCAGGATCCCAATGTGAGAAAAATTTCGGAGTGGACTTGTCAATTTCTGTGCTGGGAACCTGAATTGAAGATACAAAAACAGAACAAATAACTAAAACTGGAAGAGATGACATGCTCAAATTGAATCCACGAATTAAACTCATATCAATTTACCTTGAAAGCAATTATCTCAGATTAGTGCATTACTTAGTCAAGTTAAACTTAATGATGAAGGGCCTACTGCTAAACCATTGTCAACTCAGTAAAATTCTGCAATCAACATGGAAATGATCTAAAAAATTCAAAGTTTATTAATCTTAGTAAGCGTGCTGAGAACTCTAGCACCTTGTGTAGTATATTGAATATATGAACCATTTGCTACCACAGATTCTTGCAAATGCCTTTAGAATATGAATTTATTTTATCCAGTGAATCATTATTATCCCTCCATAATGACAGGAAATGCGAGGCCCAAATTCTATGTCTCTTGGTAATTCTGTGGATCCTAG
>JAOXYD010000004.1:16362003-16377189 GCA_028565735.1 Pinacopodium congolense | reverse complement strand
TGCTCTCTCACACTCTCTCTAGTGCTCTCTTTGGTGTTGTATTGCCTTCTCTCCTTCTTAGTGCTCTCACTCTTTCTCCATTTTTTTTTGGTACTCTCACCCGCTCCTCCTTTTCCATGGCCTCCTCTTTTCGAGTATAGTACCTAATTTAGTTTATGATTTATTGTACTCTAGTGCTCATTTAGTTTTTTTAAATATGTGCTTTTTTCCCCTTTTTTAAATATTATCCCCTTTGTGTGATTTGGAATTTTATGCATTTAGGGTTTTCTTCTTTTGATCTCTCTGCATATGGGATTTTATGCATGCTAAATATGCTTCTTGATTAATCAGTTTCTCCTACCTTTCTTATTTTTTGGGTCTCATTCCGTAATATGAAATTTAAGTTCTTTGGCCTTTTTCTCTTTTGGTATTAGCTGCTTTGTGTGATTTAGGGTTTAATGCATACTAAGTTTTTGTTGTATTTTTTCTTCTCACTTGGAAACCTATTGCATGTATGAACTTGGAATCCTATTAGATTCCTTAGTTAGAATGTTGCTTTAAATGGATTCCAATGTGATGTTTTTTATCTTTGAAAAATATGTCAAACACTTATAATAGTACTATTGTTATTTAATATTTAAAAGCTCAAAAATTGTTCTCCATGTTTGTAAGATTTAGTTTGGCTAAACATTCATCATCATAATACTAAAAGCAGTGTTGGAACCTATGATTGCAAATAGTTTGTTTTGGCATAATTTGTTTTGACAATCTAGATTTGTTTAGTTTCATAAGATTATATGGTCTAATTTGTGGTGTACTTTTCTATATGATTATTGTTGTTCTAATGTTTTCTTCTTAGTTGATTAACAATAAATACTATTTAGTTAATTTTCATTCTATTTTGGAAATATAGAATTTACTTACTCACCTTTGTTTTTTGCTCGATAGTCTTATATAACTTAGTCCTAATGAGAAAAAGCTTACTAAATTCATACTTTCTTAGGTACTGTAACTAGTAAACAAAATCTTACACCTCTAAATCAATGCCAATTGATGTAAGATTCACAAAAAACCTATTGCAAAAAACCTATTTGGCAATATGTAAATGTAAGAAACCATCTTATTAATACTCCTTTCAATTTGATTATTGATTTTTAAATGAACATTGATAGCATTGTAAAAGAGATATATTCTACCATTGGAAGGTAAAGAATAGATCTTAAAGATTGTTAGGGATACAAAGAAATGTTATAAGTCTAGAGTGAAGAGCAAGCATTTTAAACAGTATATGACAAATGCAAAAGGAATGGTCAATCATCCTAACTGCATAAGCAAAGATGTCTTTGAGAAGCTCATTGCATATTAGAACTGGCTAGATGTGAAGTATGCCAATTATTAGTGCTTTTTACAAATTAGTTTCATAAGATCAAATTAATATAATGTTTCAATATGTAGCAATTTTTAAAACAAATATTCAAAATAAAAAGCAACAAAATAAAATGCACACAACTGATCCTAAGAGTTTTGTAAGTATTTATGCTAAGTTGATAAGTTTTACAATGACTTATAATCTATTAAGAAAGTTCCCAAATTTTCTAAATTATTGCAAACATATATGAATAGCAAAATGAACGAGGGGATAAAACTTTAGTCTTTAATACTGGAAAGTATCTTGCAACTTATAAAACAAAGTCTAGAAAAGTGTACAAGCAAGCTACTAAAGATACAAGAGAGAAAATTATGAGTAGTATTTTATCTTGTATCAACTTTCTACATTATTGCTACTTTCATTGAGATGTTGAGATTTAGTTCTCATTACTTATGCTTATGATTTTATTGAGTTTTTTTTATTTCATTGATCTATTCTTCTTGTCAAAATGAGTTGTTTCTAATATAGATGGAATAATAATAGGTTTCTTTGTTTTATCCATGTATGAAGCATATATGGATCCACTTTAAGTTGTTTACCACGTTTTTTTAGCTATAATCCTTACAAAATGCAATACCATCTAAACTTACATTCCAAAATTTGAGTGAGACCTTAATGAATATTTCACTATTGCATTCCTTAATAGGCAAAACCATTTAATTCTCCAGGGTAAAAGCATTTTAAAAGCATTTAACATGTTTTGTTTACCACTCTGTATGGTATCTACTTTTTATTATTTATTTTGTTTTGGTACTGTGCTACATCTTTAAGTTATGCTTACTCCCATTCTGTTAATTTTTGTTAAGATTCACACTATGTCTCTCATATACTTGTTTCTCATTTACCCCACCATTTCCTTTATAGGAACCTCTATTTACTTTTGAGCTATATGCTTTATCAGAATATATATCTTTAACTCTTTCACCTTCTTTTACACCAACTTTAAGTATCTCACTTTTATGAACATTTGCTGATGAATCAAAATTATGTACCCTTTTGTCTTGCAAGTTATATGAATTGAAGTAGCCTTCCCTTTCCCTATTTTAGGTCTTTAATATTCCATGTAGTTTGTCTCTTTTATCTAAATCATCCATGTACTTCCCACTTAAAACAATGTTCAAATCTCAGTTGCTCACTTTTCCATTCTCTAGCTACATTAAAAATTATCATGTTAGTCTTAATTCTAGAGGATGATGACAAATTTGAGTTATGGTGTACATGAGCCGTATTATGAGACCTAGCGTAATCCCTTGTTTTTAACTAATTAACTTAACTCACCTCTATAGTTTTCTTGTTTTCTCTTTATATTTTATCTTTTCCTCCCTTGATTTATGACTTCCTACATCCTGAGTGCAACTTCTAATAGCTTCTTAAAATTAATAATTGTTACATCCTCAGAGTCTACCATCGATGTCTCCTCAATATATACCAAGTCTATAAAATCCTTCTTCTTTCTGTCTCTGTAAATCCATGGCCAATTCCTCTTATGATATCATTCGTGGTGCTTATGCCCTCTCTATTGCCTGCCACCAAGTCAATGCATGATCTTTAAATAATGATATGAGGTACTATAAGCACTTTCTTGTATGATTCAACCTATTCAAAATCACTCCTATCTACTTCTACTAAATCTCTATCTCCTTCAAGTCTATGGTACCTTTAAAATTTATACCCCATAGCTTCGTAAGTCTCAAAATTGAAGTCAATCTCCAGTATTGCTTGAGTTGGCATTGCATTTATACAAGAACTTACATCTAAATTTACGCCCAAGCCTATGCCTATGCCTACATTTAGGCCTGCATCATCATTTGGAAAAATTGCACATATTATAGAGGTATCTCCATTTATGGAACACCACTAAGAAGAAATATTATTTTAGCACCGACTCCTACATAACTCTATTTTACTACTATCGTTGCCTGCCCCTTTCATATGCCTACTTGATCAGATACATTCGAAGCATGAATCGAATTATTAGATTCACCTCTACTTGCCGTTGGGTTACTCGTTAGAAGCCATCTTTTAATATTAAAAAACACATATGTCAAATTCTTTTCCCTTAGATCTATATTATTTATACTTAGGAGTGTAAACCTATTTTGTCACCACCTAATATAACCCTCCTTATCCAAACATCACATTTATACCATATTCATTCAACTTTAATTCATAATTAATAGTAAATAATAATTTATTCCATTTATTAAAGTATTCCAAATATCTAATCATCATAAACTTTAATAAATAAATTAAATAACCATATCTAATTCCAATACAATAATCAAAAAATAGAAAACATGTTTTAATAATAATCCAAATGAATGTATGAAAAATCTAGAAAGAATCCCTATTGACATTGTTGGCTTAACTATCTCAAAATATTAGGCAAGATCATAATCACAGGGAAGAGGCAAATACTATAATCTATATCCAAAAAATTCGATGGCAATGAATGAGTTGTCAACTCAATAAGGGGTAACCAAAGTATACTCGCCACACAACACATCATACATAATTAAATGTGTCCTTATATGCACAATTTTTTTAATTAAATCACATCAATATTGTATCTAAGCAATCAATAGTTTGTACCTTAGAACGTAACACTCACAAACATAATTTTACAATCAATCCAACACATTATAAGATATTCATATATAATGATTTCTTAAGGTCTTCTACATTATTATCTATATTTTTTGTCATCTTTTAGTTTAAGGTCCTGCATAACCTGATAAGATTATATTTAATGGTCTGTCATCGTATCTCATCATCATATCATCATATCTCATGATGGAATGGATATATAATATTAAATAACAAGTATAAGGTACTTCTCCATCATACTAAGTACCTAGCACCATCTCAATACCTGGCCATACAGTACATGATATCCTCCATAACAAAAGGATAACCTAACCTTACTCTTATGCCTACTAAAAATGCATAGGACAACCCAAAAACTCAGGATATCCTAGCATCTACTCCACAAACACGTGCTTAATGAAACACAGTCATAATCTCATCATCTCATAAGATATAATCATATCATTATTACAATCCGACCATTTAATATATCAGGTCCTAGGCAAGTCATTTCTCCAAATGATTCCAATTACTCGTACCTTGTCACAATGCTCCATATCCACATATTGTTAAAATCATTATATTCATGCATAACTCTAGATTAATTCAACATCTTATTTATCCACAATTTGCTTGCAATGTTATATCATTATAAATATATTACACAGTTAATTCATCACAAAATCCATAATATTCATATTGTTTAATCACATAACAAATACACTTAATGTTATAAAATGAATACTTCATGAATTCCATATGATCATGCACTCCATCATGCAACATCCATAATATGTCCAAATCAATCACATATAATGGAATACACCCTAATTACCACTTACACATATACACAAAATTCACATTTAACCACATAAAATTCAAAAATCACATAATAGAAATGAACTCTAATTAACTACTTACCTAGTATCCAAAATGATCACAATTAAATACCACGTTCCAATTGTTGATATTCTACTCTATCACTGCAACATAATTGAAATAAATTTATTAAAATAAAACTTATTAAGAGTAATTAATGATAAATATTTTTCTTTAATTTTCTCCCATTTAATGATTTTTCTTTCACTTACTAACTGTCGAGTTCATTATTAAACTATGTATAATCCTAACTCTCAAGTTCATAATTAAACAATGTGTAAATTAAATGACCATCAACATAAAATTATGACTGAAATAAATTATTTTTTGATCATTCCATCAAATGATTAAATAAGAATATAAGTCATATCCTAAAACATTTATGTCAAATTTGTCACGAATCCAACCTACACAGCATCACAAGTAAACTAAATTAATTTATCTTATCTGGACATATTTAAATAATTACACTTTTAAATATTACTTCCTCAAATGAATCGTATAGTATAATCAATTAAGAAAAATATTTTGTCAAACTTTCAGTCTATTAAGAAAAAGATGGCAATTCTCAATGGTGGAATTAAAAGCCTTTATTTAAGCCTTTATTCTACACATAATAAGTAGGTCTCACCACCATTCATTCTAGACCATTCCATCAAATTACATCCATTTAACATTAAGGCATAAAGGAATAAGGTTTCTAACTTTTAACAAAATTAACATAAAATAAGTTAGGGAAAATAATAAAAGAACACAACTGAAGAACATAAAACCTAAGAAATTTATAGAAATTTTTAGATGAAACAATCCAACAATAGGACATCAAAACCAAAATAAACCAATGAGTTAAATTCTCAAAACCAACCCAACAAAAATTTGTGAGCATTTAACTAGCAGTAAACGATGGTTTTAATAATGAATCTTAAAAACAAACACTAAAAAAATAAGGGGGTTATAAAGGATGAGATGGCGTGAAAGCCATTATAGAAAAGAGGAAGTGGTAAGGATGAGAAGGGGAATATAGTAATGATTTAATGGCATAAAAATTCTAGTGGGAAAAATTCTGGTTAGTGAATAAGAAACTAATGGAAATAAGGGGAGAAAAGAAGGAGTAACTTATTGCAACTATTAAAAAAAAAAAAGGATGTTTGTGTTTAACCCTTATCTTTTTCCATAGAGATGGGGTAAGGTAAGGATTTTCTAAGCCCAACTCCAAGTCAAGTCTAGTCTATATATTTTTAAGGAGATTTTATCCCTCTAGTAACTTGGCATCTTCAACATCCCAACATACAGGATTTTTATTCCTTCTGTCATATAATGCCTTAAAAAGTACCATCCTAATGTTAGACTGATAACTATTATTGTAAGTAAAACTCCATCAGAGGCAAATACAAATCACAATCTCCCTCAAAGTTCAACACGCATACCCTTATTATATCCTTTAATGTTTGAATAGTACACTCAAATTGCTCGTTTGTTTAAAGGTGAAAAGTTATACTCTAATTTAACTTGATACCTATTATTATTTGCAAACTAGTTCAAAATCAAGATGTAAAATGTGGATCTAGATTTGAAACTATAGATACATGCACTCTATAACGCCTTATTATCTTATCAGTATACAACTTTACTAATTTATCTAATGAATTTATCTGTTAAACGAGTAAGAAATGAGTAGACTTAGATAATTTATCCACAATAACCTAATCTAGATCATGTTTATGTTTAGTCCTTAGTAAAGTCACAAAAAAATTCATTATAGTCCTTTCCTACATTTATGATAGTATTGCTAAAGGCTTTAACTTCTCAACTGGAGCTTGATGCCCATCCTTAACCTACTGATAGGTTAAACATCTTGCTATAAACTATACTATATTCTTTTTCATTATTGTTTATTAGTAGTAAGGTCTTAAATTTTGATACATTTTTATCACATTGAGATGCATTGCATACGATATATTATGAGCCTCTTTTAGAAACTTCTATGAAGCCCATCTATAGCAAGCACACAAGCTCATTTTGCATTGACTATCACCACATTTGATCTCATTAAAAAATTTAGTTTCTTTTCCTATTATATCCTTTCCATTAGCTATGACAAAAATAGATCTTTAGTTTGGGCTTCACCCTTCTTACTCTCAAATCTAGCCTAATTTGCAAAGTTGGTAACAATTTAACTACCTAGTTAATCTTTAATTGCACATCCATGACTCTTATTGTTACCAATGATGTCAAGCTAAATCCTTGAACACTAGTTAAAATGCTTAAGTTTTTCTTACTCAAGGCATTTGCTACCATATTTTCCTTTCCCAAATGGTAATTTATGGTATAATCATAGTCTTTTAGCAACTCTATCAATCTCCTCTATCTCAAGTTCAGTCTCTCTTAATCAAAATATACTTAAGACTTATGTAATCAATAAGAATTAGGAATGTCTCCTTATATACATAATTGCTATTAACTTCAAGTTAAGAGTGAGGTAATTCAATTCATAAACCCTTAACTAATATGGGATATATATTATCATCTTTTTTTTTTTGGCATCAACACATAACCCAAGCCTAATCTCAAAGCATCAGTGCACCTCAAACCTCAAGCATTTAATGGTAACACCAAGAGAGGTTTGGATGTTGATCTCCTCTTTACCTTATCAAAACTCTTCTAACTCCATTTTTTCCACTAATAAGAAACTCCCTTATTTAACAACTTAGTCAAAGGGTTAGTTATCATTTTTTTTTAAAAACATCAACAACTTAGTCAATGGGTTCTCTCTCATTCAATCTAAGTTTGGGAAAGCTAACACCACAAGCGTAAACATGCTTTGTAAATTGATTGCACCTTGCCAAGCAAGAAGGAAATATTCTATTCCTCTAAATCTTACATATTAATATAAAAAAACATCAAATAATAAAATTCCTTAATTTAGTCTCATTGTACATCATCTTGTTATCTTTTCCATCAAGATTAATTTCAAATTATTTTTGCTTATTTTCCCATTGCAAATATATTACACCAAATGTGATTTGAATAGTTCATGCCTTCTAATTTTGTTAATAAGAACTAATCATTTTATTGTTAGTTTTCGAACTATATTAATTTTCTTGATTAAATTGTTGCCATAATAAAGAAGTTGGTATTTTATTCTTTAGATATATCAATATGTTTATGAGCATAATTATTTTATAATAATTCTAATCTACTTCTTGTTTTTTGTAAGAAAGTGATGATTAGGGGTGGATAAGTAGGAGGTACCTTGTAAATCAATCTAGAGTTCCCTTTCGTATTAGTTTTTTTTTTTAATTTTGATTGACGCTCTTATATGTACTCTATATAGACTAAAAGAATATATTATAGGAGCCAGTTTTAGCTAATGATTTTTAGCTATTATATTTTAGATATATTAAAAGTTGAATTCTCCAACTCCATATTTTGGCTATTTTATTTTGGATATGGCATATATTAATATATGTAAGGTTACTTTTAATACTATATATTATTTTCATTATGAACATTAATATATGTATGACTTTTGACTAATCAATGATAGGGTTTGCTTTTACATTAATGTCATTAGTAATGAAATGATAAACTATTACTTTTGTTGTTAGATATTGTTGCCTAAAAAATCAATTCATTTTCTTATAAAGACTTAAACTGTTTCTATATCCATTCAATATTATTATTGTAGTTTGAAACTCTTATGTTGCCTTAGTCAAAAGTTAAAGTAACATTATTTATTTCATTGCCTAATCAAGAAATTTTGTTGCCTTACATCTATAATATGGCTACTTTATTTAATGGCATTATTTTTGTTGTCTTAATAAAAATGTAACAATAATTGCAATTCCGACTATGCTTTTTCATGTTATCTAAAGTTCTTTTTGCTATAGTTTGTTTTATATGCCAGTTAATACTTTGACATTATTTTTTAGTTAAAAGAATTTCTGATAGTAAATAATTTAGAACTAATACATCATAAACCAAATATTAAATAAGAATTGTTTGCTTATACTGAAATTTTATATATAAGAGTAAATATTTATATATGTAATGTATATAGCGATTAATATCTCTAGTAATCGTAAGGATAAGGGAAACAAAAAAGAATATAAAGGTAAATTTAATTGATGAAATGATTGTTTTTTTTACACACTGAAACTTACAATTTATTGCAATATATATTTAATGTTTAACTTAAGAAAATATGTAGCTAATCAATTCTAAAATCCTACAAATAATTAAAAAAACTAAAAAAATTAGCAAATAGTATAACTACCACTCAAACACTAAGATAAAATTATGTAAAAACTAGCAAACTAAAAATTTAATAAATATTGCAACTAATACCTAAAGACTAGAATAAAATCATGCTAACAATAAAAAACCAAAAGATTTAGTAAATAATGATGACAATCCCTCCATTAATTTGAATATCTTAAACATCAGTTTAGTAAATTAATCTGTAGTGCATCTTTAATGAAGTTGGATTATCCAAAACATCAAGTAGCTTTCTTAACTTCTGGATTGCAATTAATTTGAGAGGTTTTAGCAAAATGTCAGTAACTTCTTCTCCACTTCTGCAATGAATGAGATCAGTTATTTCTTCATTTATAAGATTCCTCAAGAAATCACATTTTACATTGATGTGCTTGATTCTTCCATGTAGAAAATTTTTTTTCACAGAATTATTGTCACAATAGATTGGCATAAGTCATTCTTACTTGAAGTGAGCTCCCTAAGAAGCTTAGCAACCAAATTGCTTGACATATACATGATATTGCAACAACAAACTTAACTTTTGTTGGTGATAAATTCACAATTGATTGTATATTTAAGGAGTATGAAATTATACCTAAGCCCATCATGAAACATAATTAGATATGCTATTTCCATCATCCAAATTTCTAGCATAATCACTTTCTATAAAGCCAAAATTTCACCTTTCTTATAAAATAAACCATAAGAAACAGTTATTTTAAGTAATGATTTTTTTTTTACAGCAAGAAGATGCATCTCATGTAGACATTCTATGCATCTGTTTATTAGACTTATGACTTACATAATATCAGGACTTGTGATTGTAAATACATCCAATTTCTTGTTGTTTGCTTATAAAGGGTGTTGTTAACCCTTTATCTTCAAAAATCTTTGGTCGACTTTAAACAAAACTTAATTGGATTGCTAATTGAATTGCAATTCTTAATTTAAAACATATTTAAAATTTATTAGACATACTTTTTTTATGAAAAGAAAATTCCAACATCTAATTGCACCTCTTCAATGCCAAAAACTAATGCATTTTTTCAAGATCAACCATGTCAAATTTATCCATCATAGACTTCTTAAAACATTTAAACCTAACACTATCATATTTATTGTAAATTAAGTTATTCGCATATAAACACACTATGAAAATTTTACCCTATCTCTAATTTTTGTGAAAAAAAAAATATGTGTTTCATACTGACATTTCTTAACTCTCTCTTTAGAAGAATAAGCATATATATGACTATACCAAGCTCTTAGAGCTTGGTATAGTCTATATGGTGCTTTTTTTTTCAATTTATACACCTCGT
Organism: Pinacopodium congolense; assembly: GCA_028565735.1. NCBI lineage: Eukaryota > Viridiplantae > Streptophyta > Magnoliopsida > Malpighiales > Erythroxylaceae > Pinacopodium > Pinacopodium congolense. The sequence goes on along the minus strand of JAOXYD010000004.1, from coordinate 16,366,740 downwards.
GCTCTTGCCTGATTTTAACATAGTCAAAAGGCTGATTAATAAATATTTGCTCAACTAAGTTTCCATGTAAGAAAACTGATTTAACATCCATCTGACCAATAATTCATGGTTTTTAAGCTACCAATACAATCAATCTCATTGTACCAAGTCTTATAATAAAAGTAAACACTTCTTTATATTCCACACTATCTTTAGCTACTAAGTGTACTTTGTACTTATTAACCTCACAATTCTTATTCAGTTTTGTCTTACGCACCCATTTGACACCAATTGTCTTATGTTATTTTGGAAGCTCAGTTGATGTTATTTCTTCATCCATTGCCTTTTGTCATTTTGATTTGTTTAAAGCCTCTTTAAAAATGGTAATCTAAAAATAGAGCAAAGTGAGTCTTTAGATCAATCCGTTGAATTTACCTTAAAATCAATCATCCATTTAAGATTTTTTCTAGCACGTTATGTCCTTTGTTTAGATGAAATTCTAGGCAAGTGTGAGTCCACTTGTAGTTCATCTTGAATGGTGCTAGTTATTTTAAAATTTTCACATATGATTGCCCTTTCTTCTTCATAGAATTTGCAAGAGCTTGTTATTTAACTCTTTCATCATTCCATAACTAGAATTTTTCTTCATCAAGACAATAACTCAATAAAGAATGATTTTTTTATGCTAGGGTTATATAGTTTATAAGCTTTTGATTGATCACCAACACTAAGAAAAATAAAGTTTTCTCCTTTGTTATCTAATTTTCTCCTCTTCTCATATGGAATATGAGTATAGGCAATATATCCAAAAATTCTAAAATGAGCTACATTAGGTTTTTATCCAGTCTATACTTCCTCTAGCATCATATTTTGGATAGAAAGAGTGGAACTTCTATTCAGAATATCTATAAACTAGTTAACAACTTCAAGTAAAAATCTTTTTGGGATCTTACTTTTTGGGAAAAAAAAACTTTACACTATATTCATAATATTGCCATTTTTTTCCTCATAAACTCCATTTTTTTAAGACATTCATGTTATAATGAGTGGCTTTTTTATTCTAAGAGTCTGACAAAAATTTGCAAATTCATTTAAGTTATATTCTCCACATCGATCAATATGAAATACTTTAATGGGGCTATTAATTTCTTTCTTAATGAGAGCTTTATGACATTTGTAAGTTGTGAAAGATTCAGATTTCTCCTATAAAAAAAAGTCCATAGTTTTTTTTACTATAATAAATTAAGGTAATTACATCCACTTGAAGATGGATTTATTAGCCCATAAATGTTAAAATGAACTAGCTCTAACGCCGTCTTTCCTCTCCGTGATTTTGCTTATGAAAATGAATTACAATATTGTTTGTTAACAGTCCATTCTTCACAAACTTTAGAGGGAGGAATAATTTATGGAAGTAGTCACCATATTTTTCTAAAAAATTTTCAATCCTCTAAAGTTAAATGAACATAGCAAAAATCAATAATCACACTACATTCTTCAATTTTGTTAAGAAGCATTTATGAATGATGTTACAAAGATATAACAAGATCATACGATTCCCATCATGTTAACTTGAGAAATTTAGTGCAATTTTACATCTTGAATTTAACAAAATAAAAAAATCTCATATTCCTTTTCTAGTAATCGATCCATTCCAACCAAGTTGGTTTTCAAATCTACCATAAAAAGAACATTAGAGATTGGATTGGATACTTACTTTGCCTTTCCTCATAATAGAAGTTACAAAATTGTCACCAAACTTTATAGTATTATGGAAAGACTTGTCTAATTCAAAGAATACCTTTTTCATTATTACATCTAGTATCTAAGTATCACATGTTGTGTTCAAATTTATTTTGTCATATTACACTCAATTAAAAGAGCCACGTCTTCTTCTTTCTCTGTAAAATTAGTTCTTTCTTCACTTTATCTATTCAAATTAATTCGATAGTCTAACTTATTAAGACCATAGAAATATCTAAAACATCGATGTTGAACTTATCTATTAAATTTGGTGTATAAGTTGATGGTTTGTGTTCTCACATCCTTTTCCTTCGCCTTGAAATTAATTCTCTTGGTGTTGATGGTGTTCTTGTTGACTGTCATGATCATTATTTTTTCTAATTTCTTTATTGTGGCCTCTCCCTCTATGACATCCTCTATCAAATTTGCGTGACATAGAGTGATTTTATGATAAAGCCTTCAACACTTGTTCTTCTTTCTCATGTTGATTAAGTGTTTGCTCATGAACTAACAAAGAGCTCTATAGTTCATTCATTGAAAATTTATCAATATCTTTAAATTCTTCTATAGACGAACTAGATAATGAAATTTTAGTTTCATGGATCAAAAAATCTTTTCTATTATATTGACATCATCCATCTTTTCATAGTGGTTCCACATTTTGTTCACAATCACCATTGTTTAAGGAAAATAATATAAAAATAATGCTCTTGACTTCATGCAAAGTGTCTCAAACTTCATACGAAGTGTTTGACATTGCTGCCTCTTTGCTCTTATTATTTTTTGATACTTTTTTAATGGAATCTCATTGATGTATAAAAGTGTCTTTACAGAGGATAGCTTCTAAGATTGAATGATCATTGATTTAGAAGAGATAATTCTTTGCTTTGACATCTTTTAACTAAATTCTATCTTTTTTGCTTCTAACAATATAACATTTACTAGTGGTTTTTGCTACTCCAAAAACTACAATTGTCCCTTATTCTTTGGACCTTAAGAAATTCTCTGTAAGTATGCTCTAATAATCATAGTTATCATTAAAAGATGACGTGTGGGTTGCACGAAACTCTTAGTAGCCATTGATGATTGTTGTTTGCTACAGCAAGATTGCTACTTTCTTTAGATGTCGACCTCGTTCAAATACCCTGTCGAGATTAATATCTCTGGTAATTGTAAGTGTAAAGGAAATAAGAAAGAAAATAAGGGAAAAATAATTGATTAAATGAATATTATTGTTTTTTTTACACTAAAACTTACATTTATATATTTCATGTCCAACTACTACTGAAAATGCAGCCAATAAATCCTAGAATTATGCAAATAATAACACACTAAAATATTTAGTAAATATTGCAACTATCATCTAAAGACTATGATAGAACCATGCAAAAATTAACAAAATAAAATATTTAATAAATATTGCAAGTTCCACCCCAAAATTAGGATAAAGATTTAGTAAATAGATCAAATATTGTGTACAAAGGTTATCTGGAGGAAAGTTTTTAATCGAAATTCATGCATGGAATTGTGGTGTAGCCGTTTCTCTTCATATAAATTATGAGAAAATGTCATAATAAACGTTATGATTTCTTTTTATTTCTGCTTCTTTGAATCTTGGTTATGTCCTATTGGGGTGGGTAAAACCTTAATCCATGATTAGTTGTCTTCTATATGAGTCGTGACAATGGCTCCAAGCTATCAACATCAGGTAAAGTGACATAAACTGAACGGTTTGTGCTTTATAATCCATTTAAACCAACTTTTTATTTATTTACTACATAATCATGCTCTTTCCAGACAACTGACAAGTACAACTATAACAAATTTACTTAATGTCTTGTCCCAAAGAAACGAAAAATTAGAGACTATTATTTTTGACATATAAATCCGTTTAGTTCAATTTATTATTTTAATTTTTTAAAGAAATCAATCAATTTTCATATTTTATTATTAGTTTCTATATTATTTTCAGTAATTTCCCTTAAAAAACAGAAATAAAAAGTCAAAATAGAAAACCCTACCAAGCACCCCCACATTTTAGACATGCATTTTGAATATGATGAGGAATGTTTTGTTTGGTCAACGTTGATGAATGATTAATGGGTGAATGGTGTCTGTCATCTTCCTTCGGTACCAGTTCAACGTCGAATCTTCGCATTCAACATGCAGAGATGAGAAAGTTTAGAAATCCAATATGTTAAAATATTTAATAATTGCTTTGCTTAGGGCCTTATAATTGATCTTTTAAAAAGTGGCCGGCAAATTATTGAATCGATAAATACTTTGTCAAATCAGTGTTATTATTAGATTGATTAAAACTGGTTTTGGCAAAAAATTTTAAATTAAATTATATTTAATTAATAACTATACAAAAATTCGTATTCTAATTAATAATTATACAAAAATTCATTTTCTGACTATTAAATTTTTTACATATATTTTAGAAAGTTCTAATTTTTATAAAACTGTTAAAAAGTTTGTGTTTATTTCATAATTTAAAATAATACTAATTGATTTTTATTCTTAATTTAAGAATATGGATCAGTAGTTAGTAAATTGTAAATTTTATATTAAAATGGCAAATTTTGTTAAAACTAAAAAGATAATATCGTTTTTTTGCGTTGGATGCCATATCTAGCTTTAGTGTCTGTTTGGTTAGATTTTTAGGATGTCAGTAATTACTTTTTTTCACCATAAAAATCTTTTTATTAAAAAATATGTATTTAGATGTATAATTAAAAAGTACTTCTTTAATATGTATAATTTTTTTAGCATGCAAAATATAATTTTTTAAGAAACTTAAATTTGAAACTTTTCAAAAAAGTCTCTGAAATGGCCTTTTCATATAAATGTTTTAGAGTAATTAATGATAATTAATGAGCCTATTTTTTAGTCTCTTTTATCTTTATATTTTTAACATAATACTCATAATACCCCCATATCCACACATCCTCATAATAAATTATGCATTTAACATATCAAATTATTTTAACTAAATTATTTTGAGATTTATAT
>JAOXYD010000004.1:16351726-16361903 GCA_028565735.1 Pinacopodium congolense | reverse complement strand
GTTTTGGCTCTATACAGACTCTGGAAGCCTCCCCTCACATGCCACTAAACAAGGGAATTAATTGGTATCATGCCAAGGTTGAAATCTGCCAGCCACCAAGCTAAAATTGTTGACTTTTAGGACAACGGCACTCTACCACCAGCATAACGACACCCTCTCAGGGTGCCGTTTAACCCCGCATTCTACACTCCTAAATGGCCCCATGTTCTTCAACAACAGCACCCTCACCAAGGGGCCGTTTATGGTCAGCAACAAGAGGATTCTTTGATGTTTTTGCTCCAATCTTATCATTAAGCTCCAATATGCAAATCAAACATTATGGGTCATTAATTAAACAATTAAACACTGAAATAGGGGTTATAATGCAACAAATTAACCATAAAAATCAGATCAATTTGGCCCCTATCAACCTGCAAAAATCATAAAATAATACTACAGTAGACACCATTGGTAACGAGAAATTTTAAAGACAAAAAATAAATTTAACGACATCATTTTTATCCTCTTAAGTAGGGTGTAACAATGACATTAAAGACTAGAAGCAAAACTTAAAAAATTACCTTTGAAAATTTCCTGAATCTCCAGCTTCTTCTTCTTGCTTTTCATTGCTAGTTTTAGTGATATGGATTAGGTTTTAGTTTTGTTTTGATTTCTAGCAACCAGTTTAGTATTATGAGATAGCTTTTATACTTTGTTTCTAGTAGTTTAAGGATTTGAGAGTTATGTTTTCGTTTCCTTCATCTCTTTATACTTACAAACTGATTTTTTTGTTGGGTATTGAGATTTGATAGTTTGGAGAATGTATGGATTTTTCGATATATCTTAATATATAAATGTTTCTTTAATTTCCAGCTTTGATTTTGGTTATCTACGTTTAACTAGTTGTCATTTCTAATCTATCTTCGTTGATTTTAGATTGGTTTTAGGTTTGTCTTATGGTTTTAGTTTATTCTTAATGCTTTTGATTAGTTTAGACTTGGTACTTGAGAATGATGCATGTTCTTAGGATTTAATTAATTAAATTTAGGCTTTTGCTCAATTTGGGATTGCTAGAATTATTATTTTGCTAATATGGGTTATATTTATTTAATTTGTATTTTAATTAGTTTAACCATGTGTGTCTAAATTCCTAAGGGCTTGGAGGTATTGAAAGGATGAAGGAATGATGATTATGAGAATGAAGTTGCGTTTGAATTAAAGTGGTGCTTTAAAGCATAGGTTGGTTTGGGACTTTGGGTAAATATCATGAATTAGGGAATACCTTTAGGCTTGATTACCCTTTAGGTAACTTTCTAATTCGAAAGTTAGGGTTGAGCTTATGATATTTAATAGTCTATAGCAATTCCTAAAAGTAATAACAAGCTAGTTAGATTTATAAGCAAACTTAACTAATTAATCTAGTGTCTCATACCTTTAGGTTACACTTTCTAAGCTTGTAAGTTAGTGGCCTAAGTTAACCATTCCTTGACACCTAATTCTTCTCCACTATTAAATTTAGAAAGCTTGTTCTAGGTTATAGTGGAGATATGGATATTTTTAAAGCTTGTTAGGTTTACCTAATTATGAGGAACTTAGGATTTGAGAGCTTATTCAATTTGATAGGCTAGCACCTTAGCTATAGCACCTTTTATCTAAATTTGATGATCAATAACTGTCCTAGAATCTTGACAATAATTTTAGCCCAATTCTTAAACATTATTACTAGTTTACTTCATTTGCATTGTGTTTACTTTTAACTGCTTTTTCTACTCTTTATCTTGTTTAATTCTCATCGATTATAGGGTTTTTATTTTCTCTTCCCTTACAACAGTTGAAATAGTAGTAACAATAAGGTCTAATTAGGTATTATTATTTGATAGTTTACAACAAGCTATCAATTTCCTCCCAACAACGCTTCTTTAAGATCTTTTAATTGGATCTTAAAGGTAGAGAATTTTACATCTCTTCCTTGTTTCAAAATCTAACATCTTTCCATCATTCGCTTTTAAATTAGAATAGGCCAAATTTTGAAAGGTTTCTAAAATATTTAATGGATTCTTAAAATTTTGATCTTAACTTTTAAATTAACACCACTCATGACTTTTAAAATCTTATGGTAAAAAACCTTGAATCACCATGTCTAGCCGATAATAAAAAACATGAACACCAATGAAATCCATTACATCAAATGTTTTTTTAGATTTAACCCATTCTTCTTAATAATGTCATTAAAATTTTCACATTCAAGAACCTTAAAAGCATCTTCTTCAATTTTAATATCATCCTTAACACCAATGAATTCCACATCATTACTAGTTAACTGATCATTGAACAAATCTGTAAAAACACTTTCATCACTTTCAAAAATTTCATCTAACCTTTCCACTTCATCATTTCCTTTACATTTGACAAAATTCACAAAACAATTTTCAAAATTAATGGGAAAATCATCACTTTCATAGAATTTTGTTGGAATTCTTGGTTTGAGTGACTTAATTAAAGCTTCTTTGCAATTAGGATAAAAGGGTTCTAACTCTTTAATTATAGATTGTTTTCTAGCTAGATGCTCATTTAGTTAAGAAAGATCGACAAATAGGAAATGTAATTTTTGAAACAATTGCAAACATTTCCTAAATTAAGCATTTAATACCTACGAAAATGGAATCCTAGGTTTATAAATTTGAACATTTGGATCAACAAATAACCTAGGTGGACCTTGTTTAACCTCTCTTTCTTCTTTTTCTTTTATCTTTAGACTATTTTCCATCACTTCCCTTATAATATTCTACACATACACCATCTAATTGAAAACTATTTTGAATAGTGATGACCATAATATGCTCTTTAGGAGTAGGTTCAGGTCTAGAAGGTAAAGGCTGGAGTAACTGCTCATCTAAGATCTATGCAATATAAATTACTTGAGTCTCTCAATGCTTAATGGTATTTTTATAGATTTGCATCCTAGACTTATTACTTTGAATATATTTCATCATTATACCTTTAACATTAGACTTTTTAGTGGAGGTAGGTCAGAAAGGGAATTTTTTTTTAGGGTTGGCATCTTGATATTGGTAGTTTGGATGGTTATTACATGGAAAATTTGGGTATTCTCCTATGGGTTAACCATATTTGTGGTCTTAATCCTTTTATCATTTTACCAATTGAGTCCTATATCTTTGAGACTTCTTATTGAAGTCCTCATATGTAGATTAATCAAAGGCAGTCCTTCCACATAAGTATAGGACCGTCTTTGATTAATTCTCATATGTATAAGACTTAAATAGAAAAATTATTAAAGGTTTAGGATTACAAATATTAGGACTACAAATATGGTTATCCCTAATATTTGTAGTCCTAAACCTTTCACAATTTTTCTAATTAAGTCCTATACCTATGTGGATTATTTAAAGGTAGTCCTTTCATATAGGTATATGATTAAATTTGATTAATCTACATAAATATAGGACTTCAATAAGAAGTCTCAAAGGTATAGGATTCAATAGAGAAAATAATGAAAGGTTTAGGATTATAAATATGGTTATCCCATCTTCCTATAAAATGAGTGTAAGAATCAATTCTTTACCTACTAGAGGAATAATAGTCTAAAATAAGATCGAGGGCATATGAATGTCTTACTTGACAATCTATAGAAGTATGAAAACAACTACTATAATAATCACAAGCTACAAGACGTTTAAACAAACTACTACGAAATTAAGCTTGTAAACCTTCCAATTGTTTATTAAGGTCTACCATTTGAGGTTGTAAAGTTGATATCTCATTAAGTGCATTAGCTCTAAATGGTTTCCTATGATAAGGCTCAGAATTATATTGAAAGCTATTGGTTGCCATATCCTCAATTAACCTATAGGCTTCACTTGAGGTTTTACTCATTAAGATTCCTCCAGCAACAACATTTATGAGACTACGAGTGGATGGTATGAGTTCTAAGTAAAATATATCTACTTGCTTACAAATGCTAAAATTATGCATAGGACACTCATCAAGTAACTTTTTAAATTGATCCTAAGACTTATATAAATAGTCGCTCTCATATTGTATAAATGAGGAAATTAAAATTTTCAATTTAACAATCTTAGTTAGGGGGAAAGAATTTAGCTAGGAAAAGATTATCAAGATCATCTCAAGTTGTGGTAGAATTAGGTTGGAAAGTATTTAACGAAGTGTAAGCTCGATCTTTTAGAGAAAAAGGAAAAAGCTTCAACTTAAGAATGTCATCTAAAATGCCATGATTTCCATAGAGATCTCAAATATTACGTAAATGTATTAAATGATCAATTGGATTTTTTAAGGATGCGCATGATGTTCCATTTTACAATTGAACTTGATCTTAACTAAAGATGAATGCAAGGTATGCACAAGCTTGAAATCAAGTCAATTATAACAAGAAGCAAACTAAATTAACAAACCAGAAAGGAAAATCAAAGCAATCAACAATTCAAGAAAAAGCAAAAGCAAGAATAATATAAACAATATAAATAATATTTATACTTTAGAGTAACCAACACCGATATATTCCTAATATCACTATACTTTCAACGACAACGATACTAAAATGTTGCTATTGGTTGGTTTGATATGAATTTTATCCGTAATTGATTACCAAATAGTTTAAGCAAACTATCTTAAAATAGTTCAAGCATACTGATTAATAAGTAATAAAGTGGAGTATTTTTATAACTTTGAAATGTCAAACCCACAAGGAAAGTGCGACTAGTAGGTCACTTGAATTAAAATTATCTAGATATTCTTGAGATTACTAAACCTAAAGGTTAGATCTACAAAATTATCCTAAAACATCCAAACTTTGCAATGGAATTCAAATTGCATACATATTTCCAAATTACATAATTATCTAAGGATTAGGCTTTAAATGACTTAATCAAGTTATAAAATATATTGGAATTTCTAATCTAGGACCTTCACTAAATCAAGACACTGTTATGGTTAAGTCAATGCCTTATCTCTAATTATCCTAAATTGAAGTTTGGTAATTTATCAATTAATAAGGATTAGGGGTAACGTTTTATTTATTTATTTTTTCAATGAATTAAGTTGTTGATCCTCTACTTAATCGTCTTTCATCTTAGTCTTAAGTGGCTAGCTTAAAATAAGCATTAATAACTCAAATAAACAAAGTTTATCATCCAATCATGTTATAAAAACTCAATTAATCCATTTAAGAATATGTCCTCATATACAAGTCAAATTAAAATATCATACATATGCAAGAAAATTCAAAGTCAACATAACAACACATGTTCTTGAATATATATGAACAAAGGATTAAGAAACAAGTGATTAAGTGTTTATAAAGCACCAAATGAAGATCCAAAATGATAGATAGCCTTTAATCTTATTTATGAACCCTTGAGGATCCTTAAAATAACCTAAAAATATCAAAAACAAAGCTAGAAAAATAAAACAGAAGAAAACCCTAACATAAAGGAAGAAAGAAGAAAAATTAGAACTAAATTTGAATTCTCTACCTAAATCTGGTGTGAGAGTTTCAAATTTTGATCTTTGGAGCTTCTTTTATATGTTTGGAGCACGTTGGCATAAGTTGGACAAATGGTAGTCAATGAGAGAAGAATAACCAGCTAAAAAAAGTTTGATAGGTAGTCAAATAATGTTTGATAAAGAGTTAAACAACATCATTTTACACCGCTCCTACCACCCGACCACGCGCACGTACATTTAAGTCCCCAGATTAAGCAAAATGATGGGTCTTCATAGTTACACGGAAATATAGTTGGGTCGTTTACTAAATTTTAGACTTTTCAATAGATTTTCTCTATATTTCTCATATTTCAAGCTTCAATCTATAATGTATATCAATTAAAAGGATAATTAAACACTTTAGCATCAAATTGGAGCAAATGTATCTTAAAACATAATCAAATGAAAATGAAAATGAATTAAATTCAAAGCCTAACATACTTCTTATTTTGAGGTTTTGGTAGCTAAAAATAGGAGGAGAAGTAAGGAAAGATGTCAATGACAAAATAACAGAGGTAAGAGTAAGGGTATAGCCAAATCAAGGTTAGAAGTACAAAGATCTTAAATGTTACCATTGTGGTAAGAAATGGCATATCAAGGTTGTTTTGTTTTTGGTTTAAAAGGGAGAACAAGGCTAACAAAGGTAGGTCAGAGAACAAAGATCATGATACTGTTGATTATGTTACCACTACTACTATAGAGAATCTTGTGACTATTCCATAGTAAGGACGTAATTAATTTTTCATATAATAAGTCCAATTAGATTGTTGACAGCGATGTTTGTTTTCATGTGAAATTAAGGAAGAATTTCATACTCTAGATGATTATAAAGTTTTAAAGATGGGTATTGATGGATTATCAAAGGTCGTTAGCATCAAGACTGTTGTGTTAAAGAGTAACATTAACTCAAAGCTATTTTTAAAGAGCGATAGGCATGCACCTGATATCCGTTTGAATCTCATTTCTAATAGTGTTTTGGATGCTAAAGGTTATTTTAACACTGTGATGGTCAATCTAAGATCATTAAAGGTTCTTTGGTTGTGGCATGTGGAAAGAAGTATTTAGGTTTGTACTGAACTAAAGCTTCAGTTTCTATTAATGATATTAATGTGGTTGAGAGTAATATCTCTTTAGAGTTATGGAATAGAAGACTTGGCTACATTAATGAGAAGGGACTTGATTCTTTAACCAAAAATGATCTACTTTCCAATTTGAAAGGTGTCAGATTACAGAGATGTATTCAATACTTGGTTAGTAAACATAATAGGGTCTCCTTCTAGATCCATCCTCTTTATAAAAAATAAGAGGTCTTAGAATTTGTGCATTCAAATCTCTATGGTCCGATGAAGACAAGGACTTTTAATGCTAGACTTTATTTTATGACCTTTATTAATGACTATTCAAGAAAACTTTGGATTTATATCTTGAATTCAAAAGATCATGTATTTAGTTTCTTTAAGCAGTTTCAGGCTTCTATTAAGATAGAATCTTAAAAGAAACTGAAGTATATTCGTACTGACAATGATGGTGAATACTATAGATCTTTTGATAAGTATTGCAGTCAACAAGGTATTAGATACTAGAAGACACCTTTCAAGACTCCTCAATTAAATGGCCTAGTAGAAAGGATGAATAAGACACTATAGCAAAAAAGGCTTTAAGTAATAAAATACTTGTAACAATTTGAAAAACCGTTGTTAAAAATTAGTGTAATAAATCAAATTTTAAAGTGCTGCCTATAATAGCATTAAAAAGGAACAATAGTAATAATTTGATGCTATATATTGAGAAAGGTAAAAAATAAAATAAAAAATTGCTGCATTAAAATCTTAAATATGCAACAACTGAAACTGTTGCTATATAAATCAACTTTAAACAAAAATCAAAATGTTACTATATTATATGGCCAAATTATTTTTAATATTTAAAAAATTATATGGAATTATTATTTTCTTTGAAATACTCTTACATTGTATTTTAATTTTTTATAAACTAATTTTATGACATTTTACATAAGAAATTGAATATTTTTTAAATACTTATAAATTAAATTTTGAGAACATTTTATTTATTAAAAACCACTACACCAATCTAGTTATTTAGGATAATTTTTTAATTGAATTATAATATAAACCAAGTAACTAAGATTAGCAAAAAAACATGTTGTTTGTGGGAGTGGAACCCGTCACCTAGCATTTATTTTTTTGTTGTTATAAACCACCTTTCTGTGTTGCTTTAACAGGTGTGTTCTACAACTAGTTAACTGTATTGCCAACAGTTCCTATGTTGCCTATTGAAAGCCAAATAATTACCTAGCTCACCGTTTCGTTTTTCACCCCTTCATCTATTGCAACGTTTTGGCATTTGTTTCCCTCCCTCCCAAAGTAGAAACAATGTTTTGTTCTCTAGCCCATCAATGTCTCTCCAGTAGCATCTTTCTCTTCTTTGACTGAATCAACTACCTCTTCTGCGACCAAGTTTTCTTCTTTACTATTTGTCTTCATTAGCTTAAACTCTAGTCAATGATGATTTCTTGTTGTCAATCTCTATATGCAGTGATTTTTTTGTATGATTTTTGTAGTGGCTTTCCTGTATGGAATTCACAAATTTTGTGTATGATATTTGCAATGGCTTCTTATTAGGAACAAAATAAAGATTCATTAAGACAAAAGCTAATAGACACTATTGTTTAGTGCATGTTTTCATTTCATTTTTTTAATTGGTCCTTTTTTACTTCTGTGTCATCCTTAGTTCTCCCTCTGTTATTCATTATTATCTTTAAAAGAACAAATATAAAAATAGGTGTTGAAGCATCATGCTTTGAAGGACTTGCATTATCTTGTTAATGAAACAAACGTTTACTTCTATGTCATCCTTAATTGTTTGGTCGTTTCTTAAAAAGCTCAGTGTTGAAGTTGTCCGACATTGAAGTTCTTTATTTCTTAATAGCATACCCCAAATCTATTCCCATGTTCAGGCCAAGTAAAACATCCTGTGTGATACACCATTGCTAAATTTTTATTGAACTACCACACATCCATACATTGTGTTCCAAATCTGTTTGGAATTTTTTATCCAAATTTGATTTGGATTCCCATGTTCTGACCAAGTTCTGTTGGGTTTTATGCACATTATGCCTTCTCTGCATTTAGGCTGTAGTTTTTTGTCTTGAACATAGCATCTCGAACCATCTTTCCTCATATATCCATTGTTTCAAGTAATGAAAAGGTGCTTCTAAGTGTGTTTCTTCCATATGAAATGGATGTTACAAAAAAATACATAATAATCATGCTAGAAGCTCCTTTACTTAAGGACATTTTAACTATTATCTCATGGATTTTAATTTGCAAAAATTGCATGTTATGCTGTAATTTAGAGAATTATAATTGTAATTACAAAAACTATATTAATAATCTAGACTATATTTGTAATGTTATCATTATACAATTATAGAATTAAATATTCTAAAGGCCATAAGTATATAAACCAATCAAAATGTGATTTATCTCGCAATGAAAATATTGTATATTTTTGTTTCTTGGTTATTAACATATTGTATATTTTCTGTGCTACTTTGATGAACAGTAAGCTATTCATGGAAAAGGGAGATAGGCATTAGATGAATTTTCCAAGATATAGTGATGAATATATGGGTACAGTTGATCGTTTTCTTGAAAAGGCCTTTTCCAAAGTGACTAATGGGAATGAAATTTCTTGTCCTTGCAAGAAGTGTTGTAATTATTATTGGTATACAAGAAATATTATATACGATCATTCAATCTCAACTTGGGCAAACTAGCACAACATATATGGATATACTTTGTGAATTGATTACATCTAATCAATCAAGAAGTGATTATACTCCTCCAAATCGTACATATAAAAAAGAAGAACATCAGGTAATAAACTTCCTTACTTAAATCTTGCATCATCTTATTGTCTTTTTCATTGAGATTATTGACAAATTACTTTTTCTTATTTTCCCATTTTCAATTATAGTGTAGCAAATGTGAGTAGAAAAAGTTATGTATTTTTATTTTGTTCATACAAAGAACTATATCATTATGTTGTTAGTTTTTGAAATATGTTAATATTCTTGATTAATTAGAAGTTACAATGAATTAGTTATCATTTCATTCTTTAGATATATCAACATATTAATTATTATCGTTGTTTTAGAATTATTCTAATATACTTCTTGTTATTTTTTGGTGTAGGGAGGTGATGATTAAGAGTGGATAAGGAGGTACACTATCAATCAATTTGGAGAACAATTACATGTTGGTTTTTTTAATATTTTGGTCAGTATATTCTCGATATAGATTAGAAAAAGATAATGTAGGTGAATGTTTAGACATTTTTTAGCTATTTTATTTTGAATATGTTAAAGATTGAATTCCATCAATCTATATTTTGGTTATTGTATTTTGGATATGGCATACATTAATGAATATATGGCCACTTTTGAAACTATGTTTTATTGTATTTACGATCAATATTAATGTATATATGATTGTTGTCTACTCAATGAAATGATCTTATTTTTACATTAACTCGTCGTTGCTAAAAAAAGGATATGTTGTTATTATTAAAAACCATTGCCTAAAATAATTAATTGTTGCCTTATAATGATTCAAACTATTGCTATATTCATTCATAATTGTTGCTATATGTTAAA
>JAOXYD010000004.1:16318670-16332719 GCA_028565735.1 Pinacopodium congolense | reverse complement strand
TGTGACAAGGAGGATACGTCACAGAAAATCTCTGAATTTTTATTAATAACGGAAATATTAAGTGATTTTTTGATAATCGAAAAAAAATGACTGGCTTAAATTTTATTACACTTATTGAAGACATATTTACAGCATACTTTCAACTTATTTGGCATTACACACTCTGCATTGGCTACTTTTAATATACAATAACCTATAGTATCATCTTGTAGAATGACATTCATGGAATCACTAAACATGATTCCATGTTTAGTGATTAAAGGAAGTACAAGGCATATCCAACTACTGGTCAATACTACAAAATAAAACCAGTCAATTGTAGGCACTATAACCAACAAAATAATCCAAATGTTCCATAAAAGGTTGCACATGTCATAGTGATGCATATTCAATGCACGCCAATGTGAATTAATATACAAAGTATAACATCTAACTCTGGTGAGAGAAGGTACGCACAATGGGCAATCATAAAACGTGATTGATGTTATTTAGATTAAGTTGCATCCAATATTGAACTATAGAAAACCTAAAAGGTGTCACATTTCTCACAAAATGAAAATCATAATGAAAGCCAAATCAGGGAATTAGGGAATGCATAATAGCAAGATTTAGAAAGAAAAAAGGGAATCAGGGAATGCATAATAACAAGATTGAAAAAACAAACTACAAACTCAAATGATATAGTCTGAGCAATCTTAACCACTTATAGGACCATAATTGTGATAAAATTATGAATTTTTCTGGAGAATGATTGTAATTGATTATGTTTCCTACTATATTATGATATCCCATAAATTATAGGATTAGAGAGCATCCAAAAAATTATGTGATTTAACATTATATTAAAATATTCCATAAATCATGAGATTAAAATTATTAATTTCCATTTAAAGGTTTTAGTATATAAATTAAGCCTACTATAAACATTCTCTACATATAAAAAATACAATTCCTATTCAAATTATGACATCGTACCAAAGCTAACTTAGGATTTTTAGGTTAAATTATTTCCAATCTTCATTGTTGAAAACATTTTCTGCATTTTCTGTTTTGGATTAGCCTTCATTACTATATCCTTCCTTCAATTTAAGCCACTTTCAGCCTTCTTTGCTATTGTATCTTTACCATTTAGAGTTCATTGTTGATTATTATGCTCTATTCTTCTTTAAAATAGATAATTTCTTACAACCTTTATTGATGGAATTGTTTATGAAATATGTTCCTTATTTTTTATGAAAACTAAAAATTAGTTTAAATAAAAAGAAACAGGGAAAATCTCAAGATTTAAAGTTTATATTGTCGTCATATCATAAAACGAATCAACGTCACAAAAGCCAAGTAGTCTTAACCAAGAAGATATTGAGATTACGAGGGTAAGCTCCTTTATTAATAACCATGAAAGGTCTTCAAGTACTTGTTCTTTGACATATTCAAGTAAGTTTCCATTTTTTCCTTAGACTAAATGCCTCTTATACAAACTTTATCGATTCTTGCTTCATGGACTCAGGAGATATAAACCATATGACCCACCTATTCAAAGGTTTTTTTAACCTACACCCCATGTCCAAGTAATAGGAAAATAGCCACAACCAATGGATCTTTAAAAACTGTGGCAAATATGGGGGATATTAAAATAAGCCCATTGATCACTTTAAGAAATGTTTTTCATGTCCCTAAACTATCTACCAATCTTGTTTCCATGCAAAAAATCACCCAAGGTTAATGTTGTAACATGATTTTTTATAATAGTCATTATATATTTTAGGAAAAGGATTTGAGGTGGATGATTGGACTTGTTAAAGAAAGGGATGGCTTTTACCATCTTGAAACACTAAATTAGTCAAACATAACTAAGGGAAAACCATCCCATTCTTTAATATCAGATTCTATTTCATTGTATAAAGAAAAAATTTTGCTTCAACATTATCAATTAGGAGATCCACAATTTTGAATTATTAAGAATATGGCCATTTGTTTCGAAAATAAAAGATCCTACAAATAAGATAAAGCCTTTGCTGCCCTTTGTAGGAGTCTATTTTGCGGAAGGGATTGATACTTCAATTTAAATTAGTCCATCTTTTATGGTCAAATCATTAATTAAACAAATAATATAATACAATTAGATGAATTAATTGATTATTTGAGCAGCATATCTCTCGTGAGTATTTAGGTCATGTTCAGAAATATTTTGATTTTAATTTTTTTAATTTTTTTAATTTTTTAAATACAAAAAAATATAACACAAAAATAAAATAAATAAATTTAAACACAAAAATCATAACCCACAATTTAATTAAATATACCTTAATAATTTTTGCCAATTCTATTCTTTTTTCTCTCTGGCTGTCGGGGCAAGCAAACATGAGGCGACTGGGTGAAGGCGCTAAGACATTCTTGCAAATATGCAGGGTGTCTCATCCTAGCTCCATGAGGCGGGTCGGGTAAGGCGTGAAACACGACTTACAGATATTGTTGGCACTCTTCTCCGAACTCCAATTCATCAATGTGAGTTTTTGCTGGTTTTAAGTGATTATTATTTTCTTAAAAAATATTTTTATATTTTAATTAACATATAAGATTATTTATTAGTTGTACTAAAATTTTCTTTTTGAGAGAAGTAAGGATTAAAACAAATGCAGAAGAAAAGGATGATAAATCATACGGTCCAGGAATTATTAGTAGGCTCATAAAAGGAAACTCCCCAACGCCTCTTTCCACGAGAACGTGGACTAGTTTTACAAACCACTGACACCTAATTTTAAAACAAAATATAAGAAGAAAAAATCAATTTATGCTCCGGTTCTTCAATCATTTTCTCTTCCCTTTTATAAATAGAAGAAACAGAATTGAGGACAAAAAAAAAAATCAGATTAGATTCTCCCAAACCATTATTCGTGCGCAGCATATTTGCTTACATTTTTTTTTCTACTTAAGTTACATTTTTTTATGCTTTTTCTTTAATGGTTTGATTGAGATTACCAAAGAAAAGAAAAAAAAGGAGAAAATAATAGTTACCAAAATGGGGATGACCATTTCTTTTCCTTTTTCCCTTTACGTTGAACCATCAGAAATGGGTTAAAGTTAAACCGTAACCATGTCATCACTCCCCCTCTCTACTGCAACATCTGCGAGTCTCTTCCATGTCAACTCTCGCTGCTCTTCCACTTCTCTAGCGTTGGCCTCTTTCTCCGTATACTGCTTCTCACACTCTTCAAGCAATTCCGCATCCATCTCCAGAAACATCTTTCGAACATTGACTGTCAGTCCATGAACTGCCTGATTCCAATGAGTCTGGATATTCTTCTGCAGTGCCTCAAATATAATTGGCAATATTACAGCACGATTCTGAGCAATTAAGCTAACTATGTGCTCATTATTCCATAAAAACAGTGCTCGCTCTGCAACCTGAGAGAAAATGGAATTAGACCTAAGAAAATCTTCCAAAATAATAATAACAGTAACATCAAATGTTGGCAGTAGTGTGTAACAAGATCGCTTAGCAATATAGTTGATTCCCTATCAACAGCTACAGCTCACTGAAACATCCAGAAGAAAGATTAAAAAAAAAAAGGAAATCAGCAAAGTTTCCGATCACAAGTCAACAAAGAAACTCCTTTACAACAATGAGTACAATGATTTCAAGCATTCCTTTAACGGCAAAAACTACCTCGTGTGAGAATATACTTGCAGGTAATAAAGAAAGGGAATCAGTAAATTGATTCCCAAACGATAAATAAAACGCTCCACTTATTGAAAACAATGTAGCATAAAGGAAATATTGCACCACATTTTTATTTTCTCTACCACACCACCTCATGGGTGCTCCAAATGAATTGTTTCAGCATTATGGCACAACATGGCATCCAATGCTTTAAGGGTTGTCCTAATAAGTAATTGACTATGAAGAGGCCTGAAAAATTGGGAGAAATACTTTTATAGGAAAACGCATCAAGAAAAAACAGTATGAAGAAAAAAAAGAAAACTAAATACCAAACAATTGTGAGTATCCTAATTTTATAAGAGAATCAATTCCCTTCCCAAAAAATACTAGGAATACCTTAACAAGGATTACAAAAATTGTTATTTTTTCTCTATGGAAATTAAGGCACCAAAATGCACCAATCATGCTGGAAATACTGTAGTTTCTGAAATTACTGAAGTCAATGAGTTCGCTATCCTTCTCAATGGTCATAAGGGTAATTTTCTGGAAATTAAGGCACCAAAATGCATACTAATATTGTAGATTCTGAAATTACTAAAGCTGATGAGTTTTCTATCCTACTTAATTGTCAAAAGGGTAGAAACTTGGAAGTAATGATGAATAAATTGGTTGCCAGTCTAGGTTTGGAGATAATGCATACCTAGGATTATTGTACGTGGGACTGAGATCCAAAACAGGAATTTCCCTATAGGGGGGAACACTTCACACACAGGAAATCAAAATGGTATATCAATTTCCAAAGCCCATGTCAAATAGTAACATAAAAATTTTTATGCGTATGTCCACAAGCGAAAGCACAAAGAGAATAAAAATTTAAAACCAAGTTCTTTGAAAGATATAAGAATCATAAAATCAAGTCTGCAAATTTAACAGATCATGCTGCAATCTGCTGAAGATAAGATCTTCAAGAAACAAGTTTAAGCCAACCAAAGAAGAAAGTTATGAGGAGCAGAAACATCAGTTGAAATCAGTAGATAGACATCAACTGGCAATTGAGTTTCAGAGGAAAAAAGGAAAAAAAGCATTATGCAGTAACAAGGCATCGTTTTACAGGATAGAAGAAGTTAATAAGAATGACTCACTTCCAACTACATCATAGCCTAAAATACCATTAAATTGAAATTCTCTATAAAATCCTTAAGGATTGAATAAACTAGCGCAAAAGAGACATTTCCATGGTAGAGGAAAATGGCAAACACAAACTGTTCCAACCTCAGACTAGTTGAAAAATGCAACACCAGAACAAGTCAACAGATGAGCAATATCATACATTTAGCAATACAATTTCTGAAATTCTAATAACACTAATCAGAATTACCATAAATGACTTGGGGTGCCTATAACCTATTGAAACATAATTTACAACCTGAATCACCAACACAGAACAAACAACAAAGATGAAATCACATAGGTTGAAATAGTCACATCAACATTGACATTAGACCTAAGCACTACTACATTTATAGGCGGTAAGAAAGCATCTTAAACATTAATCAATGACAGTCATCATTTACGAAACATGACAAAAGGCAATACGTTCTTTTCTCTAATCGAACTTAACTGAGAAAACAGACAATTGGTGTATGAAACAAATAGCAAGTACCTCAGTCACATGTATCAATCACCCGTGGAGGCATTATTTTCAGGACAAAACATAGTTAAAGGCTTGCACCAATAGAATTCTACAGTGGAAAGGAGAACTCTTAAAGCCAAAAAAGGAGGAGCAATGAAGACAAAGGGCTAATCATCAAAAAAATTTGTCTGAGTTTAATACAAGTTAGCTAGCTTGCAGCTTTTCATGATTAGCATTTTAAATTTATCTGGCAGGATTCAACCTTAATTCATCACGTCACAACCCACAAAATCCAAATACTTCAAGACATAAGGTATTCTAACATTTCTTTTCTTATAATGAGTTTGGCAATATTCTAAAACCTGAAAATGGGAGCTAGTAAGGCAGCGAGCAATTTGCCTGAAAAGCGGAACCATGCAACTTTGAAACTCAGCACATTGCGTGGCCTCAAGCACTTCCTCAAGTTCTCCAAGGAAGAGAATTTCCTTCTGACAATTAGTCACGGGCCAGAATTTCAACAGCCCCCTTATAACTGTATCCGCCAACTTATAATCCTTTTCAACAAACTGAACAATACAATAAGATAGTTGCTGATGATACATCGAAACCGCCTTTGGTTTATGCAGTGGAATCAATGCTCTTGCAAGGAACAACTTATGCTCTTCTTTCATTGGCAAAGCAAAGCCATTTATAATACTCCCTAAAATCTCCAGCAATTCTCCAATCCCACTGTGTCTCTGAGTCTCATATATAAACCCATAAAATATATTATTAATTGCCTTCCTTATAAAAGGCCGATGCACCATAAATTTCCCATAAATCCTATGAAGAACTGTCTTCAAATACTCCCTCTCTCTGGGGTCCTCCGTATCAAACATATCCAACAGCTTCAAAACAAATGAGTGATCAATATACCTCTTCGCGACCTTCCCGTCCGTATCAGACGAAACGACGTATCTCAACAAAAGTTCGTACACAAGCTGCAAATGAGGCCATGACGGATCCAAGTACGGCTCATCCTCCTCCGGATCAGCGGCTTCCTGGCCGGTGTTCTCGTGAGACGCCGGAGGCAGGCACCGGAAAATGTTGACGGCGACCATCTTAATCATATCTTCCTGACAAACCTCCGTTATCTTACCCGAACCGGACTGAATGAAATCCACGAGCTCTAGAAGCGTCTGTCTCTTGATTTCCTTCTCCCGAGCGGACTTCAACGTGTCGCTGAAATCGAATTGGAAGCAACAAATCTGGAGCTTTCGTAGAAAGAGGTTCTGGCGCTCCGATACCGGCACGTCGCGGAACTGAGGGAGCGGCTCCACCACCTGCATCGGTGGCGGGGCTATTACTGCCGTTGAACCGCCCTGAGTAGCCGGAGCCGTGCGTGATGCGTGATTAACCACTACATTTGAGGGAGGACCCGACCCGGAGTTCCTACTCGGTGGCCCGAACCCGTATTCGTTGCCCTCCGATTTGGAGGGCTTACGCTTCATGATCTTCTTGAACATTTTCTCAGACCTTAACCCTAAAACCAATAATTAAAATGAAAAATAACTCAATCACAGATTCTTGATCGGCGGTGATAAGGCTTCCAGCATCAGAGTGCTTCATTGGACTGTAACGCATTGGATAATAACATCAATTCGAAAAGGATCAAATTGTTTTGATCTGCATATGAGTCTCAGACACAAGCAGGATATGAAAGTTTCCAAACGGTCATTCATTTGAACCGATCAAGGGAATGGCGGTCAGTTGATCAGACGGCAGAGGTTGCATAAACGATACTGTGGAGACAGATATTATATTAGACAGAAAAGAGAGAGAGAGAGAGAGATAGTGGGAGGAAGGATAGTGGGAGGTAATTAAAAGCAAAGAAAGTTCAAACTAAATTGATTCATTTGCAGATCAGTAGTTTTTTTAAAGTTAATTAACATCTTAATCATATCTTACTGTTCATTTATTAGATTTTGTTCATTTAGTTTCACTTTTTTTATAAAAGAGATAAAAGTATGCGAAAGCAAATGATTATAAAAAAAAGCCATAGATAGTTTGGTTTATTTGGCAAAATTTGGGATTGGGTTCAATATTAATTTCCTAAACGATAGAAAGCATGCATGATGACAAAATATTATGTTTACTATTTTAAAATATTTAAATATCATAATATTAAAAATATTACCTAGTTTTTATTATATTACTTTAACTCACTAAATGTTGAACATATAATAAACCAATAAAATTTGTTAAAATAATTTTAATAAAAAATCATTTTATTGTTTCTTAATATATGACATATTTTAAAATAATTTAAATTAATAATAATATTCCCTAAAAAGAAAATTTTGTTATTCATTTTTTCAAAGTGTTGTGATGAAATTATGTGCCTTTTATTTTTAAAGAAAAATTAGGAAGCCTTATGAGAGTGCCCCATACATCAAGAGTATTAACATAATTTCTCTCTTAATTTGTAAAAATATTATCATTCTATTTTTATGATTTAAAAATTATTATTCTAATTTAAAATTTATCATTATATTATTTTAAAATTTAGAGTGGAGATTTTATAATTTAAGACTTTAAATTTTAAGATTTAAAGTTATAGGCTTCAGAATTTTAAAATCTTAAGATTTATAATCTTAAAATCCTAAAATTTATAGTTTAAAATTGAAAATTTTTAAAAATACTAAGAATAAAGTTATAATTTGTTCTTATAAGGCTAAAGAAACCACCCCCGAGACCTCGTAATGTATCCCTATTTTTGCTAGAGAAATACTAAGGAGCCTACATAATAGAGTTCTTTATAACCTCGCTCTCAAACCTCACCAGTTACTCTCTTTTTTTCAAGTTTTTAAATGTTGTATCGATACTAGTTGATGCTGACAGTACCGGTAGTATTGGCTTGAATCCTGTACGAATTAAAGTATTTCATATTGGATTGAAGCCAATACCACTGACACTGACTAGTAATAATGTGAAATTTAAAACTATATTTCATACTAGATTCAAATAATGGTGGGTATCGACTGGTATAGAAAAAAAATTTTAAAATTTTAAAATTTTATTTTTTAAAAGTAAAATTTTGTATTTTGACTTTTTTAGATTTAAAATTAAGTTAAAAATTATATAATAGAATACATTTATAAACTATTTTACAAATTTTATAAAATTTAAGAACTAATTTATAATTTTAAAAAATTATTCGAAATAGTACCGGTATTAACAGATACCGGTATAATATCATTTTAAAGATAAATCCGGTATTGATATGATATTTAATACATATATTTTTTCCCTAAAATAATTCACTTATAAATTTTTTACAACACTACCATTAGTTGGATTAATTTTCTAAACAAATAATAACAATGCTTGCAACATCTCATAGCTGAGAAATATATAGGAACTCAATATTTTTGTAAGACAGATATCTCAACTTCTCAAGTTGTTTAAGTAGACACAAATAAGATAACTTCATTACAATTACTAGAAGCATGATGTTTATGTATAGGATAAAAGATCTACTTTATTTTATAACGTTTCATAAAAAAATTTAATTTGCTTCTTAATGTTTTAAAAATATCACTTTACCCCTTAACGTTTATAAAGTAATACAATTATAAATTAACATTTATAAAATAGTATAAATTACTTTTTTAATACTAATTTTATTGAGATTTTATTTATTATTTATTAATTTATTAATATTTTATTAATTAATATTAGTTCATTGTTAAAAGGGTAATCAATATAATTTTAATGGAATTAGTATTAAAAAAGTAATTTATATCATTTTCCAAACATTATGAAGTAAATTGTATATTTTTCAAATGTTAAGAGATAAAGTGTTCTATTTTATAAACATTAAAAAATAAAATAAAATATTTAAAAATGTTAAAAGATAAATTAATTTTTTTCTAAAATGTTACCAACTCAAGTTAAGTAGAGTTCTTAGACCCACATCATTTCTTCTCAGTCCATAATTCATACAAAACCCAAAAAAGTTCAACTTTGCCCTCATCTTAACTTAAATTTTAATACCATTGGTTACATGGATTTTTTAAAGGAATTTGGGAGAATTTGAGTCAAATTCAAATGAGTATTTATATAAAATTTAAGTACACTATATCTCAAGTTAAAATTTAAAAATGAAGAATTATAAGTTTTTATTGTAAATAATTTACTTTAATTTTATGTTTCTTTGTTATGCGTTATAATTTACTTATAAATTTCTAATAAATAATAAATATAATAATTATAACAAAATTGAATTTTTTTATGTTCTTTTTTTATATTACTAAGCATGAATTGTTTTCAAATTAATTTAAGTTCAACCACCAAGAAGCGAGACAAATTTCAAAGGTTGGTTTAAATTAGGTCTTTAGTTTGAATAGCATAAAATTTTTAAAAACTTTCAATGCCATAGTTTTTAAATTTTTAGAATTAATTTTGAGTCATTAACTCAATAAATAATTTATTTTAAAAGCATAATTATTAGTTAAACTAAAAGAATAAGATATTATTTGTTTTTACAATTAAAATTTTTATTTCTCCATTATTAAATAATATAAAGAGAGAAATAAATAGATTGGTTGACCAACCCAAAAAAAAAAAAAAATCTTCCAACACATATTAAATGTCTTCAACCACTCTCTGACCCAATAAAACAGACTGTCTGTTCCCACGTTTTCCAACTTCGACAAATTCCACAAAGGCGTGTGGTCAGCACGACGGCCGGCTTCTCTCGTCTTTCTTTTTCATCTCATTACGAATAAATAAATAAATAAAACCATTTCTTTTTCCTACTCCTTCTTCCTTGCCACCAGCTCATTTTGATTCTTTTCTTTGTCTCCATTTCTCTAGTTTGGGCTATTTTGCCTCTCCATTTTTCTCCATCCAAGAGAAGGTAAGATTTGGTATCATGTTCAAGTTTGAATTTTTTTTCTCTTTCTGAGAACTCTGCTTTTATTGTTTTTCTTTTTCTGGGTTTTAAGGAGATGTATACAGGTTGGGTTTTTCGGTTTTAGTTCGATAATTGTGATGTGGGTTTCGGTTTTTGAGTTTCAATGTCGACTGATTAATGGATTTTCATGGGAAAGATTGAATTTTGCTGATTTAGATATTTACAATTTCGTTCAAGTTTTATAGCATTGAGATTTTGCATGGGCAATTGTTGAATGTTGAATCTGTGCTTGTGTGCATGGATTTCTTGATCGTTTGGTTATTGAGTAGAAGATTGAGCTTTTGAAGAATTTTTCAGCTCGATGGATGTTTTGGATAATATATTCTATTGGCACTAAATCAAACATACCAATATCAAATTGATCCATGTGTTCATTTACCCTAGTTTTCTTCAAGATTGAATGTTCTCCACCTGGTTTCTTCCTTTGAAACATCCATGATTATATGTTGTGGAGTTAGTTTGATAACAATGGTGCTCCAAGTTTTGTTATAAATCTTTGGCTCACTCAGTGGGAACCCGAAAGATAACGGCTGTGGATTCAACTATTACTGTCTGATTGCAATTTGGTGTTGACATTTTCTCTTTGTGTAGGCAACCTTGCTGGGCTATAGAGATGGATTTTCTCTTCAGAGGATTGAACGAGGACTCTGTATCATCTCAACTGGACATGCTTAGATGTCCATTTTTGAGGAATATTAATGAGCCAACTAATTTTTCCTTTTCCTCGTCCATTCCTTTCCAAATGCCTGTAAGTTTTGTCATTTGATTTTGCTTTTTTTCCTCCTGTGCTTCTTTAATCATTGTCCTAGAATGAGAAGGTTCTTTTAGCTTGGGAAACATACGCTTTATTTTCTTAATCTAATACTGTTTTTGTCTCACTGGCACACGTAATTGTCTATTCTGTTGCAACAAAGGATGCTGAGTTTTTTCCCAACTTAATTTGAAATTTAGGCCGTACTGATATATTTTTTGGAATTCCTTTTTCCAGGCACACAAAGGAAAAGGTCCAATCTTTGAAGATGGTCCGAATTTCGAAATGGCATTCAGGCTATTCCATGGACGAGAGGGAGTAGTCCCGCTTTCTGAAAGATCATACTCGCACTCTGAAAAAATAGAGCGGAAATCAGCCGCAGCAGAGTTAAATCCTTTAGCTGCAAAGGCAGCCACCATTAGTCTTTCATCATTTGGACCTGGAGGTCCATTTAGCTTTGATTCATTCTCTAAGAACTGGAGTAATCAGAAGAAAAATCAGAGTTCATCCAAGAAAGAGTCTTCATCAAAGGTAAAATATTCTAGAACTACTATTTAATTGGTTCTGCTGAAGAACTTTTGGTCAAAGTTTAGTAACACAGCCTTTAGGAACTTGTTCATTAATTGCAGTTTTTTTTTTTCATGTTTTTATTTAGGGAGGGCAATCTAATCATGAGGCAATGGGCAATGAATGGCTGCAAAGTGGTAACTGTCCTATTGCAAAATCGTATCGAGCAGTCAGTGGTGTCTTACCACTTGTTGCAAAGGCTTTCCAACCCCCACCAGGCATGAAGTTTAAATGCCCACCTGCAGTGGTTGCAGCCCGAGCAGCCTTAGCTCGAACCGCTTTTGCTAAGAATCTTCGACCGCAACCCTTGCCAGCTAAAGTTCTTGTGATTGGAATGCTGGGAATGGCAGCAAATGTCCCTTTAGGAATATGGAGAGAACACACTGAAAAATTTTCACCATCATGGTTTGCAGCTGTCCATGCAGCGGTTCCATTTATAGCTATGCTGAGGAAATCTGTGTTGATGCCCAAATCAGCGATGGCATTTACGATTGCAGCATCCGTACTCGGACAGGTTGTCGGATCGAGGGCAGAGCGATATCGGCTGAAGGCAGTAGCTGCAAAAGAAACATTGACTCTCAAAGAATCATCTGAAACTAGCTCAACCTGTCTACACATTGCTGCTGCTGATGAACGACATTGTGGCAATTCAGCAGAGCTGAAGGCAATAGCTGCAAAAGAAAGATCAACTCTCAAACAATCATCTGAAACTAGCTCAATTTGTTTACAAATTGCTACTGCTGGTGAACGACAGTGCTGCAATTCAACTGAGTATCCGGCTTCCCTGTCTACTGCTGCTTCGTTAACAACAGCAGATGTATTTTGATGGTTCAGAGTCTTGATGCTTCCAAATCCCTGTCTTATCCACGGGCTTGTAATTCATTATATGACTACTGTTTGTTGCTTTGTTACCTGTAATAACTTGATTTTGGCCATTGGTGGATCGAAATAAAAGATACATAGATAAAGTGGTACGTGTGTTTCTTTTGTCGGAAATCATGATTTACTTTTGGAACTCCGTAGTTGGATAAAACTCATCGCCAAACATTCGGGAATCAGAACTTTAATTAAAAATAATATTTTATTAATCTTTAAAAGTAACAATCGGAAGATCATCCTAGGCCAAATAGACCTCTCACGGTATCAAACTTGTTATCTCCAAATTGCGAACTCTGTTTTCCCCTGCAACTTAAAACAGGACCTTCCGAACAAAACGTGTGACCCGTCGCCATGTGCCGGACATTTCATGTCCCTTGGTCGGAATCCAACGATGGCCTCCGCTATCACGATATCCCTCAAACCCTCAAGAGTCCGATTAAAGCTTGCTTCTTTACAAAGGAACTTGCTGTATTTTTACCCAAAAACAGAGCTTGCTTTTTTTTATCGGGGGTAGAACAAATCCCTTGAAGCTTTTTCCTTTTCCTTTTTTTTTTAATCCCCTTGAAAGTTCCATCATTTCCATGAATTCAGCATAGGAGTACCTAGCTTTAATTGCTTCGATCTTCAAAACCCATCAAAATCCTTCGATATTCTCACGGAATTGATTGAGCCAAAAAAAAAAAAAAAGAGTACGTCAAGGAAGAAAAGATTGCTTTTTTACTTTCTAATTCGTACGGAAAACGTAAAACCTTCTTCTCAATTTGTTTTTTATGTGATTAATTAGCTCGGGACTGGTGCTCTGAATTGGTCTATCATAGACTTCCATGAAGAGAGCCTGACGAACCTCACTCGATGTTTCATTGGAAGACGATGACATGGTAAATTCTCTCAGAAACTTCCTCTGATCTTTATGTTATATATATATATATATATATATATAGGTGGAACCCTGGACTTGGTTGTTTCTGTCGATTGAACATTCGAATTGTTCACCGGTGAATGTGTTCAGATTGCTTTGAACAAGCCTTCTGGCCTTGGAACTGTTTTGTCCCAGCTCCAATGGTGGGACCTGTAAAGCTCCAAAATTTCAGAGAACTGAAGTTGCAGATCTTATAATGTCTGTATTCTTAACAGTTTCATATTGTTTAAGATCTATGATTTCATTTCTTAAAATTAGAATTCTATGCTAACGAATCTCTACCCATATGCAGCACTTCAGCCACTTGGAATGTTAGCACTTCCAGATATGATGTTCTTTTTAAGTATTGTTGATCGCATTGTAAGAGTTCACCATGTTTTCTGATTCCTTTGTTCAATCTTTGCTCCAGGAATTGTTTTCACCTTCCAGTGAACTAAGATTCATTCTTCAATTTTGGTTGAAAAAGGTCAGCAGGCATTCAGTTTTTCTGGAGACACATGTAAAGGAAATCAAAGGATGGATGCTGAGAACATTGCAGTAACTTCACATTCTTGGCTTCAGAGTTTCCAGGAAATTGCTGGTGAGTTTATTTTCTCGTCTTCTTTCTCTTTTCCCAGCTATAGCATAGAAACCTGGTATAATTCACAGTATACAAATGAACCTAAATCATCTACTCATAGCT
>JAOXYD010000004.1:16291162-16306454 GCA_028565735.1 Pinacopodium congolense | reverse complement strand
ACGAAGCTTCAAGTAACTGATATTTGATTGGTTACTACTGCAGTTGTCTTCCTTGTGGTCACGTGTTTGGTTTATCTTGCATCAACAAGTGGATAAGGCAAATGCTAGGTTCAGCCAAGGTGTTCTTTTGGTTTTAATTGTATGTGGCATTAGATTAAGATTAGATAGTTGTGTTTCCTGATTCAAGCTTTTGGTTTTTCTTTTTGAGTTTAGTGTCCTCAGTGCAATAGGAAATGTTCTTTGAAGGGTGTAAGGAAGCTTTATGCACCTAGGATTGTCGTTGTTGACGAGGAATCAAAACAGGTACTTTTTAGATTTCGTGATTTGACGCATTTTATATGAACCTATGGCGAAAGGAAGGTTTGTTTTCTTATGACTCCTTTTTTTTTTTAACTTGCAGAGAATTCAATTCCTGGAGGAAAAATGTGCTTCTCTTGACAAGAAGGTAGATAATTCCTAATCAAGGATAATGAATAATGTCTTATCTAAGTCTACTTTAAGCGGTTACTCCCAGTTTTCATATTCGACTGACCTAAATGAAGGAGGAAGAGGAATTCTTACTTTCTTCCAGTATAGTACAGTAGTCAGTCTGAGGTACTTGTCCTTTTTGTCTTTTTGTTTGCCTAAGCAAACGATATATTTCCTATTGACATGAAGGTTGCTGATTGGCGTCAAAAAGAATCTGACTGGCAAAAGAAAGAGGCCGAGTTGCAACTAAAAGTCAGCCAGCTAACAGAGGTAATCTAAGGACGAATCATACTGATCACTGCATCTTATGCTCGAACATTGCAATAGAATTAAGGCATATAAAGCATATGAGAAATTAATATGGATCTCGACTTTGTTTGGCTGGAGAACAGAGTGTTCATTTATAACTTTTGATTTTGCAGAGGACAACTTATTTGGAGCGTTTGTTTGGGGGTTTACATAGCAGGCCACTTGGATCAATCACAAATAATGCAGATTGTCATCGACAATTTCCATCTGGTGATCATCTTTAAGATGTATACTTTTGGGATTTACAGTGTCACATTTGTTGTCAAAATCAAAGAAAGAATCTTTCTCAGATTTTCTAAATTTGTCCTTTCCCCTAGTTTTGAAAGAAAAGTTCTTTTTTTCCTTTGTTATCCTTCACCTGACAAAAATTTTCTTATCACGTACCTGACAGGGAAGGGGGTGAAAGCAAGGTTCTGTTCAAAAGAATATCTGAGCAGCTTTATGTTGCAGGTAAAACATTCATTTTTTCTTCTTGTGGTTGAATTTTTCAGTTCTGCATCTACTGTTTGTAATAGATTTATACTCGCCTTGATATTGTTTGACACTTCCCCTTATGCCGTGGTGGTTACAGTTTGTAAAGATTTGCTTTATTTCTCTTTGAGTAGAAAAATAAGAATGAAGTCAATGTCTCTAGAGCTAGAACCAACAGTGGAAAGGGGAGTTGATCTTTTTAGGGAGACAAAAGGGAATGGCATCTTTTTTGTTTCATAATACTTGATCATTTATTGTGAGGTTCTGTTTCTGGAATACAGTGTCTGTCTACGGTCAAGATCTGAGCTAAACCTTTATCTTATGCAGTGAATGTGTTTCTGCTGTTGTTTGACCTATAGTTGATAAGTTGGAAAAATTGTAGACCTGTCATAAGGTCACCCTAACATTAATGTGTCTTTCATTAGCACTTGCTTGTGCTTCCTTACAAGTACTCTGGCTAAAGATGTGGTGCAGTATTCTGCCGAGTGTTGTGGCTGCTTTATGTAGTTATTTCATTTTTTATTAGTAAAATGTTCTCAATGTGTAATGGAGAACTTGCAGATGTCTTGTCCCTGATACACCTTCACTGATGTACACATGGAGTTACAATTTTTCAAACTCATAAGTTTGATACTTGTGCATCAGTCATATGTATATGTAACACTAATCGATGTAGTGTAGTGATTTCAGATAGAACTCCAGGTGGAAGGTGCTCGTTTATTTGACATGGACGCCCCTAGTCAAATTTTGTTGCTTGCAAGAAGGCTGTCTGGGACAGGGGGATCGCATTTACTTAACAAAGTAATCCTTTTGAGATTCACTGTTTGACTTTGAAATCATTACATTGCTTTCTTAGGTTGATATATATATATATATATTTGTGTCGCTCTGCAGATAAGCTTACTTCCTCCACATCAAAATGAGGACATTGTTCTTCCTTCGACCATGAAAATGATAAAGGACCTGCAAATTTCCCCTCATGAGGGAAACCTTGCACTTTTGGCTTCATTAGGAAAGAAATTATCAGTTCTCAGGTGGGTAGGCCTGATGTATTCTATGTTTCCTAGTTAGGGGTTCTTCTTTCCCCTCTTTTTGATGCTTCCCTATTAATTTTGTTGTTTTGCTATATTTGACAGCTTGGAAAGCAACAATGTAGTTCTTTCCTATGATTTACCAGTAAGTGGTTCAATCTTTTATGAGGTTCAGTTGTTGAGACCTCATGATTTTACAGTCTTGGTTGGCAGAATTAAGTACTTCTGCAAAACTGGCGATTATCACTTTGAGAAAAGAGTGCTGTTAATGAAGGAATGTAAACTCATCTGTGTGTGCTCATAAATAACAATCATAAATTACTTTTGCTAATGGTGAAAGGTTAAACTCAAGTTCAATTTGAGTTTTAAGCTGATGATTTACGTTCACCTTCAATGGGACATTATATTGCTAAGTATAGTTCTTGTTTACCATGTTTGTTTCATTTGATAATATTACCTGGTTTTATATTGTAGTTGTGTTTCGTAGGCTGCTGCTTGGTCATGTTCATGGGATATTTGCAGTCCAAATCACATATATGCTGGATTGCAGGTCTGACCTTTGAGTTTCCTTATTATTGTAATTATCATCAGGCGCCCTGTTGAACATTTTGTTTCTTCTTCCCTGCAGAATGGTTTGCTTCTGGTATTTGATATGCGCCAAACTGCGAGACCTATAGAATCTAGGTTTGGGATTTCAACCAAACCAATTCATACAATACACTCTCTTCGACGCAGCCCCCATATTCCTTCTGGTGTTAGAACAGTGATATCTGCTTCTTCTGTTGGCATATGTGAATGGAATCTTGATAGTAATGAGGAAAGGTGTGTCTGACAATATTTTTTATGCAGATGGCCTTGAGTTAAAGAACAAGATTGTTTTGTTCTTAATTCTCTTTTTGGTGTCAACTTTTGTTCTAAGAGGGACAAAATTCATTTGGAGTTGCATGCTATAATCTTCAACTTAACACATTTATTGAATAAAAATAAGAAAAATGAGAGATGAGTCTTGGATTATGATGACTTTGGCAGATCAATTGTTCTAAATAATTTATATGATGTTAATGTAGGCCATCTTTGATTCCTGAGACATCTGATCAAGGAGTTTGTATAGCCCTAGCTCATTCTCCTGGAAGTGATGACATTGTTGCTTCGTACCGTCCTAGAGCTGAAGTGTCTAGTGAGACGGAATTTTCTCAACCAATACTCTCCCCTGCTGGTATTGGTCGTGGAACACAGGGTTCCCATCTTTATTTGAAGAGAGTAGGAAATAGTTACTCAAATTCGGGGGTTGCATGTGCCACTGTTAGTGATATTCGACTTCCCAAGTCAACCATCATAGAAAGAGATCATCAGAAGCCTTTATTTGCAGCTGGTGATGAAGCAACACATGGGTTGATTTTGCAAGAGTTGCCATCTTTTAGTGTTGCTCAGCTTTTGAAATCACACCAGCATTTTATTTGTGATGTGAAGCATACGAGTGCTTTTGGTCAAGGTTTACTTGGCTGCTTAAGTGAAGAGACATTCCAACTTTTTGGTACAACGATCTCATGAAAGTGGTAATTTAAGTTCAAAGAATTAGCAAAACCTGGTATTTGAATTCCAGGGTCTATAATTGCAATTACTACTAATTGACCAAATTTGCTGATACTTGTTGCAGATTGTTGACTTCTATGGTAGGTGAACAGCTGATAGAATCCCACTATGTCTTTTGTACTATGATGTGCATCTTGGGTTGAAGCATCCCTTGGTATGTGTATATCTAGGTATGTGTGTGTAGATATATATATATATATATATAATGGTACAAGGGAAAGCATGGGCATACAGTACTTATACCAGCTGACAACTGGTTTCACTGAATTGAGAAGGAACTTGCAGAAGCCCTTGACCATTGTACCATTAGAAAGGATTGTGAAAAAGTATTAGAGGTAAATAACTAGAGCCGACAAGTTATACTTTGGAAAACTGTGACTGGTTTGTTTCTACCTACAAGCGTGGTGATTATCTTGAGCTGTTTAGATGCTTCGTTCTCATTGTTTGGTGTCATGCTATACACTCTTTTCTGACTGTTAGTCACTCTGTTGGAATCCTAACAACGAAGCTTCCTTATCAGAGGTCCATGTATTAAAAGAAGAGTGGCAGGATTGGCCATGTTCCATGACTTCATCTCTTAAAAGGGTAACAAGCATGAAGGCTCGTGCATATAATTTTCAAGGGGCACAAACTGGATGCTTAGTGCATAAGTACTGTTTCTGTTTAAACTTCAGTTGGATCAACGTGAGGATTTAATGCTATAATGCGTCATCCGACTAAGGTATACTGGCAGGCCTTCTTCATGGATTGTGTTCCGGTAGGTGCATTGTTAGGAACAGGTTATGGATTCAATAGCGGAGGATAATTGATACTGTGAGATGCTCTTGATAAAGAGATAAAAGAGGTAATGCAATGGTGTCCGCATGGATTTCGGCAAATTAGGTCTCCAAGCTACCTCTAAAGTTAATTGCGATTGAGGCCAGAGAAGTTGAATAAAAAGAGGGTTGGTTAATATTGTATGGAGTTGGTGGAGTGACATTGTCGTGATATGTATTTTTTTATTAGTTTCTTGTGTTGTCATGGTTGTTTTTGCATCTTTCATCGTTTCTTATCGGCCTCACTGCATCAACTCTTTACGTTTGCGTGAAGATCGTTGCTAATTTCTTGATAAAAACGAATGCTAGGACAGCATGTATATACAAGTTGGACGATTGCTTTGTACGAGATTTTCCTCGGCGTTTGTATGTCACAAGTAAGCTTCACATCGACTGCAAAAGTCACTTCGATCGGCCTGCATGTACATTGCCATTAGGTAACTACCGTAACAAATTGTTCAGTTGTAGAATTACAAGAAATCGAAAGCTAGGTGAAAACTAGAAGAAAAATGTTTTCCTTACTCCTGCAAGGGACAAGTTACCCGTCATAGCACGTGTCAATTTTATTCGGGTCTGGGAGAATTACTGTCTTGCATGCGGCTCCTTTGCTCAGAGAAGATATTGCATCGTTCTCGAGTTTCTTGCATATATTTCCCATAATACTGAATTAATTAGCTCTGCCTTCAACTGCATGTTATCAGATCTCCAACATGATTGTTGAAGTGTCAAAAAAGCGCAAATATTCCTAAATTTCTTCAATTATTCACAACTATTGTGGTACATAAAAGTTGAAGCTGCAAGCTGAAGCTGCAATATAGTCACAGGTAACCCATTTATGGATATTTTTACCATATCAGCAAAAATCAATCTCCAATTCTTTACTGAGGTAATTACCATTAAAAGCAATCCCAAATTCTTCATTTGGAGCAAGCTAATTAGTAGCAGGATTGTAGAAAAGCTTTAGCTTCTCACCCTTTTAATGATTATAAGTAGCACAGCAGATGCAGGAAATGCCCCAAAAGAAATAAAAAAGCACAAGAGTCCAGTCAAGTCAGCGCTTAAAGTGAACAATCTACATAAGCTAGATGTTGACTATTCATGGCTTTTCAGTAGGCCTAACTACAGTTAAGTTTCTAACCGATTAACCGTTGGTTTAATAATCGGCAGTTACGGTTTAAAAACCGTAACTATAATTAACGGTTCTAAACTGTAATCGGAACTGTTATTAATAATTTTGGTTACGGTTAAATTAATTTAAAAATCGTAAACTGGCGGTTTAACTAGCGGTTCAACCGGTAGTTTATACGCAGTTATAAACTGTCAATTAATTAATTAAAAATATATATTTAAAAATTAAATTTTATATTAAAAATTATTTTTAAAAATATATATGTAACTTTATATCATTGTATAAAATTTTATTTAATAGAAAATGTATATGTATACATATAAAATAATAATAATAATAATTAATCAAATAATTGTGAATTATAGATAAAATATGATATTTGAGAAAGACAGAGAGAAAACTTGTAATTCTATGTATGTGAAAGAAATTAAGTTGAAACTTGAAAGGTATTTTTAATTTTTTTTAAATCCTATAAATATGATTACAACTCTCTTTTAATCAACCATTACAACTACAAGCTCTCTCCCCTCTCTCTCTCTCTCTAGACTCTCAAAAATCATATTTTAGCTACAATTCACAATTGTTTTATTAATTATTATTACATATATATTTTTTATTATTATCAATTCTATTACTAGTTTATTATAAAAATTTCTTCTTCAAGAGCAATGAGCAAGGGAAAACAAGTAGAGGAATAAGGTTCATATCAATCCAATTTTCCACTCGGCATCAATGATGAACAATTTCCACCTATTGATATGGAGGTTGGTGACGATGAAGAACATGTCGATGTATAAGAAAGTCAACAATCCAATCATACACCAAAAGCACGAAAGCCTTCGATAAAATCAGATATATTCGAGAAGCATTACAAAAAGGTTGCAACTAGTGAAGAAAAAATATTCAACGCAATCTGCAACTATTGTGGACATGGATTCAAATGGAAGAGTGGAGGAGGATATGGAACTCTCCGCAACCACTTGAATACTAAACATTCAACGGAGGTGGGCATCTCAAAATCTCAAACACAAATGACCGGGTATGCGTCTCCTAATCCTACTTCTTTATTTCAATATAGTGATAATAAAAATCGTGAAGAATTAGCAAAATTAATTTCAATTGAACGCCTTTCATTTAGTTTTGGTAAAAATTAAATTTAATAACTTATTTTAAAAATGTATTAAATCCTTCTGCAAAAAGAATTTCACGAACTACTTTAATACTAAAAATTAAAAAACTTTATAAAAATGACAAAGTTGCATTGCAAATTTTTTTTAATAATTTTAAAGGTCGTGTTTTTTTATATTGTGATATTTGGAATAATCATTAGCAAACACATTCATATTTAAGTGTAACATGTCATTGGGTTGATAATGAATGAAATTTATAAAAAAAAAATAATTGCATATAGAGTTTTTAATAAATCACAAAGTGTTAAAAATTTATGTAGAATGATAAATATGATCCTAGAAGAGTATAGTTTAATTCATAACTGTTTTTTCAATTTCTGTAGATAATGCAACCGTGAATACATATGTAATTAACGAACTTAAAAATTTCTGTCATCCTTCATTTGGTAAAAAAACATTTCATATTAAATGTGTATGCTATATAATTAATTTATATGTTCAAAATGATATAAAATGTTTGGACATTTATCTATTTCCTATTAAATCTATAATTTCTGTTTTATAGGTACAATCAAATTTTAAAAAAAGCATGGAAAAGATTTTGTAAAAATAATAATATGAAACCAAAGCATTTTCTGCGCGATGTTCCAAATTGTTAAAATTCAACTTATGATTTATTAAATAAATGTGTACCTTATAAAAATTTTCTATGTACATTTTTTTCAAGTTGTGTTTCAAATGTAATTTTATTACCACAACAATGACATATATGTGAAAAAATTTTACAACTTTTGAAAACTTTTAGTAATGCTACTAATATTTTATCAGGTGTATATTATCCTACTACACATTTATTAGTAATGGAATGTGTAAATATATCTTTTATACTGCAAGAATATTTTAATGATTCAAAATTGTATACTTGTGTTATAGCAATGTCTAAAAAATGGTTAAAATATTTTGAAGAAATACCACGAATTAATTTAATTACATCTGTTTTTAATCCAAACATTAAAATTGAAGGTTTACAAAATTTATTATATTTCTATTATGAAAATTTAAATCCATATTTGAAATGTCTTTTGATGTTTCTCAGCTTGTTGCATCTATTATTTATGAAATTAAGAAAAGTATTCAAGATTTAATTGTTGAATATAGTAATAATATTGGTGCCACTTCTTCAACTTTTCAAACTCCTATATCAACAATAATTGATATTAGTAAATATTCTATAGCTGATTTATTAATTTTGCAAAGATTAAAAAGGCTGAGAGGGGTTATGTCAAATTCTAACTTAGAATTTGATACGTATTTAACAACTTCTTTTGAGGTGGGTGAATTTACACCTTCTACATTTTCAATAATACAATGATGGAAGGATCATTATAAGTAGTTTCTAGTTATGTCGACCATTGCAAAAAACATATTTGCTTTTGCAGTTTCAACGGTTGCCGTTGAGTAAGCTTTTAGTATAAGTGGAGATATTTTAGACGATTATAAATATTCAATGATTTTGGAATCTTTGGAGGTGCAAGTTTGTCTTGATAATTGGACGAAAGAAAAATGACGACAACAAGAGTTGACGAAACTAGATATTTCGCAATTATAAGATTTTGACACGGATATAATCGGAAGTGCATACAGATCCGACGTCGTTGCAGGTAAGTAGTTCTCTAAAAAAAGGTAAGAGAACTACGAGGACTTTAATTTCTCTCGACTAAAAAGTTGAAGATACGTAGGCAACTTAATTTTTAAAATTAAGTTCAAACACATTATTTTATTTAATTTTTCCCTTATAATTTATATATGGTTGTCATATATTTTAATTCATTTAACTTTATATTTTTACATTCAACTTATTATATTGGATATTTTTTAAATTTCAAATTTAAAATTTTCAAGTTTAGAAATAAAATTTTGAAATTAATAAAACAACAATTATGGTTAAACCGGTGGTTAATCGACATTGGTTAAACCGTAACCGGCAATTTTCAAACCGTAACCTAAACTGTAAACTAGCGGTTAGGTTAAAGTTTATAAATTTCATAAATCATAACTGAAGGTTTATTAACTGTGGTCAGGGCTACATGGGAACCAGCAGTCGCTACCTTTTAAGTGTGTACTGGGTAAACTCTTGATTTGTTATAATAATCTGTAAACCATATCGAATGGTTAAACCACACAAACGTATGACATACTCAGGTGATTTAAACAGAAAGTGCCAATAAGAAGGCTTGAACCTCTTACGTCTGTCTTAGACAGAGACTCAAGAAGAACAACCCACGCCAGTTGTACCAACCCCACTTCGTCAGTGGTATCTTAAATGTTGGTGTAACTATTATATATCCATTTAAAATATTAATCTTTCAATTGTCGTTATATTTAATTCCTTTACAAATTTAATTACTATTATTAACATATCAGTACAATGTGTTATATAATTAAGATATTAACATAATATATTATATAATTATTTCTAGGATTTTTAAAGTTTCATAAATCTCTTTTTAAATGTATTATAAAAACATTAGCGATATTGTGAATAGTTATACATGATAAATTTAGATAGAATGATTATTTAAACCTCAAAATTTTTAAAAAAATTTAGATAAGCTCTTAATATTTTACAATGTTATGGTTAAATTTTAATATTTTTAAAAAAATTAAAAAAAATATATAATATTTTAAAGCATTTGAAATCAATCCTAAGTACATAAATACTGTTAAGTAAGGCTTGTTTGGTATCAATGTGGTTTTTAATTTTAGTTTTTAACATAAAAATCGATAAAGATAATATAATAATACAGCACAAAAATCGAGGATAAAACACAAAAATTAATACAAATATATCAAAACAACAATTAAAAACTACAATCCATAACAATACCAAACGATTACATATGAGATTGTCCCTATAGCATATAATGTTTTCCTAAAATGTTTTTGTGGATCCCATGTCACCAAGTGTGTGCCAAGTTAGCATCAAAGGACCCACAATAAAAATAGCACAATTTCCATCCTCCAACGACGGTTCTCCTTCATCATCAACAGTCGTTTGATTGCTCCATCTTCCCCCCTTTACCGGCAACTCACTTCTCATCAACAGGTTGTGTTTTCTTCTTCTGTCTCCTCCATTGGCGATTTAACAGGCTGTGTTAAGAGAAATTTTGTTCCCTCCAACTGTGTTTACTTCTCATCAACGAGCACCTATTTCGTGATATTCTTTATCCATTCTCTTATGCCTTTGAATTTTGTCTTATGGCTTTTGAATTTGTTATCAGTGATTTAATTTTTGTTTGATCTCATGCCTTTGATTTTTTTTTGAACTTATCAATGACTTAATTTCTATTTTGATATATATCTGTTGAAAAAGATATTTGTTTTGTCACAAGAATTTCGTCTCTATTGTGTATTTATGGTATTATGAAAACTAATGTATATATATCAAAATTTACTACGCAATTTGTTATTGTTCTATCAAAAGTAATAATGTTCCGGGGACTAAATTGAAATGAACAAAACTTATCTTTTATTTGTCTTTGTGGGTCTGTCTGTAGTCTGCTCGTTGTCTTTGGTTCGTCGCTGCTAGTCTTCTCGTCTCCGCTTGCCGCTGCTCACTTCGTCTCGCACTTTATCTCGCCTTCCCTCTAGCTACTAGCTGTTCGCTTTCACCACTCATCACTATCTTCTCTGCAAGACCAACTTCTCCACCCATCCATCGCCAACACTAATTATCTGCCACTCTACGCCAATTCTAGCGACCGATGCCATTGCCAGTGCCAACGCCAGCGCCAAAAGCCTTCTCCCATGTGCGACGTCTCCAGATCTTCACTGTCAGGCGTCAAGCTTCTCTGCACCGCCGACACTCCTCTCCCCAACCAAATCAAAAAACTTCCCAACGCCTATCCCTAGTAATTGAAATTAAAATAGTGTTTAAACTTTAAATCCTTGTGTTTGACGATTAAAAATTTTAGGCAAAGAATAATAGTAAATATTTTTGGTTAAATATTAATGTAAGTAATTGTAGGTGATACTTGATAGGCATTAATTCTAGTTAATTACTACTAATGTAAATTACAAGAAAAATCAATTTACACACTCCTAAAACTAATATTTATTTAATTTTTGATGTGTAAATTAGTTTCTGACTATTATATTGAAAAGTCAACATACAATATTATTTTTATTTTGTAATTAATACTAAATTAAGTGAATGGCGTTAAATGTTCATTTAAATCATATTTGTATTTGTAATCTTTTGATATTATACTATTAAATAGACTTAAATATTTCATTACTTTTTTATTTTGTTCCATAAATATTTTTCATTTCTTTTTATATTTTTTTTAATAATAAATTTTTATTTATTTTATATAAAAATTAATTTATGACTATTTTATTAAAAAGTCAAATTTATTTTTACTTTTAATTTCTAAATAATCTAAATTTAGTTAATACATTAAAAATTCCAATAACTCATATTTATAGTTGTAATATTTTTTAATGTACTATTAAATGATCTTAAATACTACATTAATTTATATTAATTTTTCAATCAAAATAAAAAGAAAAATGTTTAAAAATTATTTTGATTACAACTAATTTATTAATTATCTTAAAGTGATTAATAAATTTATTATTATATTAAATTTATATTATTATTAGTCTTTTAGAAGAAAGTTAAAAATTATACAACATAATATATTTAGAGACTATTTATAAATTTTCTTAAATTAAAAGATTAATTTATAATTTTAAAAAATTATCTGAAATGGTATTGATATTGACTGGTACTGATACAATACTATTCTAAAATTAAATTTGATACCGATACCAGTACCGGTATGATATTCAAAATATTAATTATAATATATTATTTTCAATTAAAATTTATTTAAAAATATATAAAAATTAAAATTAATATATATTTTATTAATTAATTATTTAAAAATTGAAATATATTGAAATTATATTTATAAAAATATTTATTATATATATTACTTTTTAAATTTAAAAAATTAATTAATATCAATGCAGATCGGTATCGCGTCATCACCGATTTTCATGACATTAGTATTGGCTGGCTGGCTCCTAATGATTGGAAATCATTACGCAGAACTACGCCCTTTTCCTTTCCTCTAATACCTAGATTAGCAGGCAGATCAATGATTTGACATGTGAGGTGCTAAACTGCCGCTATTTTAAGTGTAGGAGTAGACAAGAATCTACCACTAGACTTCGAGGGCGAGTGATTAAGCAACTGTAACTATAGTTAGTTTTAGACAATTAGCCCTCCGCTTAATTAGTCTTCAGGATTTTAGTTGGGTAGGCACAATCAAAGAGAATTTAAAAACGTGGAGGTCGACTCACGGCATGTGGGTTCTAAGACACCACTCGTGCCGATTCCTCGGGTTCTCAGAAAACCTGTGGGTTTAAAAGCACACAGGAAGCGGTACACACCAAAACTATGGGCAGTTTTCTGTCAAAACAACACATCACTTCCCACTCTTTAATGAAAAATACCGGTAGAGAGGTCTATCCCTTCCTATAGTTCTTTCTTTTCTTTTCTTTTTTTAATGTTTGGTTTAAATGGCACAATTCCCTCAAATCAATCCAGCCATTTCCTCTTTTCTCTCCATTTTTGTACATCCAAGGCTGATTAAGTTCTAAAGTTTTAATCTTTTTGCTGCCCTCGTTTCGGGTACTGAAACTGTTTGATGGTACGCTTCAATGCTGATCTGCGCAGCCATCTTCTGAGGGTAAGCTTTTGCAAATGTCCGTTGTCAATCAAATTTCGCCTTTGTTGTTTTACTGTGTTTTGATGTGTCATCGGGAACCACTGGTTGCAAGAATCCAAAACGTGGGATAGGCCCCCTAGCGACATTGTTTCCTTTAGGTATTCGGTGAAGAATACAGGCCAGCAGTCTAAGATTTAATGGAACATAACGGTTTGCCTGGGGGGATACTGCCAGGAGTAGGATCAGGAATTTTAGGACTAGAAGAACCAGCAGTGCACCGGCAACAAAACCCTCAGAATCCTCAAAACGAACAGAACAACCCCCATAACTTGCACCATCCCAAAATGGTGACCTATTCACACGTTGAATCTGATTACCATCCTCAACAGTCTGTAAAACATGCTTATTCATATGCCTCTGCAGAACCCAAGCAGCAGTCACCATTGAGCGATGAAGATGAACCTGGATTCACTGTAGATGATAGCACTACTGATGGAAAAAGGAAAATGTCTCCATGGCAAAGAATGAAGTGGACTGATAGCATGGTCAGGCTACTTATAATGGCAGTCTATTACATTGGTGATGAAATGGGATCCGAGGTGAATGAACCTGCTGGTAAGAAAAAGGCAGCAGGGTTGTTGCAGAAGAAAGGGAAATGGAAGTCAGTTTCAAGAGCAATGATGGAGAAAGGATTCTATGTGTCTCCACAGCAATGTGAGGACAAATTCAATGACCTGAACAA
The DNA here is from genome assembly GCA_028565735.1 of Pinacopodium congolense. NCBI lineage: Eukaryota > Viridiplantae > Streptophyta > Magnoliopsida > Malpighiales > Erythroxylaceae > Pinacopodium > Pinacopodium congolense. The sequence continues at coordinate 16,293,028 of JAOXYD010000004.1, read as the reverse complement.
GAGGTATAAGCGAGTCAATGATATCCTTGGTAAAGGAACTGCTTGCAAGGTTGTGGAGAATCAAAGCTTGCTTGATTCCATGGACTTGTCACCAAAAATGAAAGACGAGGTTAGAAAATTACTTAATTCCAAGCAGTTGTTTTTCCCAGAAATGTGTGCTTATCACAATAGTTGTGTTCATAGCTCGACTGGGTTTATTTCTGGCACTAGTCATTCGCCAGAGGCAGCCACAGATCAGTCTCATGTTCAGCCTTCGCAGACACCGTACCAACAGCAGCGGCAACAACATGAGAACAGGTGTTCACATTCATCTGAATTTGTGACCAATCCGAGGGCCGAAACAGAGGGGTCTAAAACGGAAAAAAGGATACTTGATGGAGAAGATGATGAAGAGGACGATGACGAAAGTGATGAGGATGATGATGATGACTTTGACAGTGACGATGATGACGAGGACGAAGAGACCAGAGAAGGAAGGGGCCAAAGTAGGCATGGATGTGAGGATGAAGATAATCGCGATGAGAAGCTCTCACATAAAAGGCCAAGAAAGGAAGCCTTCTTATCATCGTCTTTGATGCAGCAATTTAATGAAGAATTGATGACTGTGATCCAAGATGGGGCAAAGAGTCCATGGGAGAAGAAGCAGTACCTAAAACGCAGGCTTTTGCAACTGGAAGAGCAACAAGTAAGTTATCAATACCGAGCATTTGAGTTGGAAAAGCAAAGACTGAAGTGGGTGAAATTTAGCAGCAAGAAGGAGAGGGAAATGGAGAGAGCAAAGTTGCAGAACGAGAGAAGGCTACTTGAGAATGAAAAAATGGTGCTTTGTGCCAGAGAGATGGAATTGCTTGATCTTCTTCGTCGCTAGAAATAGCAATAGCGGTAGCAACAGCAACAAATTTCTTCAAACAAAAGGAGTAACACAGCATGTAAAATAATAGGTGCGTAACATCAACCTTCATTGCATATAAATATTAACGATGCACGCCCATACCTGTGAGTTGTCTACGCATTAATTAGTTGAACTTTTTTTTAGGACTATTGGGCAAATTTCTCCATGTCCAAACCTTGCTAACTGATGGCTCTGCGTAATAAGATAGTAACAACTCTTCTAACGACTACTAAGTACCCAAAAAAAAAAAAAAAAAAAGGGTCACAAAAAAAGGTCAATTGTGAATTGTTAAGGCTGTTTGATTGGGATTTGATTTTTGAATTTTTTAAATATAAAAATTAATAAAGAATATCACAAAATTTAAAATAAAACACATTAATACAACACAAAAATTAAGATAAATAATATAAAAATTTATAAAAATACATATAAAAATACAATAATTATAATTAAAAATTATATCTAAAATCTCAGTTAAATGGCCCTTAAAATAATAAGCTCCCTGTCACAGGGACCACCTTTTTTTAAATAGCAGTTTTCAACTTTGTCTCTTTTAATTTATCAAATTTACGAAATTAAACTTTTAATTTAAATTCTTAAAATTTAAAATATAAAATTTAATTTGATAAATTATTAATTAAATTTTTATCATTTTAAAGCTATCAAATTTAAGCTTAAAATTTTTTATTTTTATTTTACGGAGATTAAAGGTATGTTTATATGACATATTTTAAAATAAGTAGTATATCACGGGACAATAAATTAATGGACTAATGAATGAAATTAATTTGAAATTTAAGAATTTATTTAATCGTTTATTAAATTATAAGAATTTAATTGATAATTTAATAAATTATAAAGATTTAATTAATAATTAATCAAATTATAAGAATTTAAATGATTTTAAATTTAACTAATGAATAATTTTGATAATTAAAATAAAATTTTAGTAATTAAAATATTGTATTTTTAAT
>JAOXYD010000004.1:16280527-16291062 GCA_028565735.1 Pinacopodium congolense | reverse complement strand
TGTTTGATATTCGTCAATAAAAATAATTCTATTAAAAAATTCTCACACATACTAGTTGATAAAAGGCTCCCTTCAACTAAAGAAAGGGATTTAGTTACTCATAACAATAACAAAATCCAAAGGAAAGGAAAAAAAAGTACAGTTGAAGATATCATCTCTCACTTCAGCTATAGAGAACGTTACTGTTCAAGAACCAAAAACCTGCTGGACAAAAATATTCGACAGTTGCCTCCTCCACCAAAACGTTAGATGATGAGATGATAGATGGATCCCTTTTTAGGTCTTTCTCTTTTTGTTTTAATCGTCTCTTGTCTTCTCTAATGGGCCCATAATTTAGGCCAAAGGTTTGGACAATTCAAGGACCAAAACTCATCTATAAATTCAAGGAAATAATTTTTAAAAATAACTAAATCTGAAAATTTCGAAATTCCTTTTTATCAGGTTTTACAGTACAATTCTGCCCTTGCACGTGCCCACGCTTAGTTCAAAACTTCTACCACTGCACCTTTGTTTTCAGCACGAAAATTACTTACTTCCTTTGCAATTTCTTGAATAAATTCAGCTCCCATGCTCTGTGAAAATTCAAAGATAAGTCTATAAATCTTAAGAACAAATTTTCACAATTTAAAGAAATTTAAAACTAAAGGTAACACAAAAATAACATCTTAACAAGTATCCTAAAATTTATTATCCAACACAATAACATAAACTTCTTTTCCTTTCTCACCTTTTGATAATTTGTGACTTAAAAAGTGTTTACTAGTTGCTAAATTCTGAAGTATTGTTTGTGATTATAAACACTTTTTAAAGTTATAGATGTAGTCGTAAATCTAGTAGCAATATGATGCACTATCCCAACTTAATTTTCTTACTTTCTCAACCAAGACAAAAAAATCAAATGATTATATATAAAAATTATGATTTTAGATGTATGCGCAGTAAGACTAGAAATATGATGCATATATTCAATATCTAATGAGATTAATATAGTGAGTAGCATATGAAGACAAATAAATATTCTCTTACTTTGATTCCAAAAAGTATCTAATTGATTCATAATTAGCTATATTATCTGTAAAAAAGTGAACTACATTTTTTGATCCAACCTACTTAATACTTTCAGAAAATATTTCAAATAAAGTATGAACACTTTTCACTACATCTGAAGTATCAACAGACTTAACAAAAGTTGTTTCTAAATCACAATAAACTAAAAAATTGATCAATATTCTTTGTCTTTGATCAGTCTAACCATTTGCCATGATAATACATCATATTTTTTCCATCTAGATTTATACGAATCCATAATCAATGGACATTCTTTTTTCAAAATTTGAAGTAAAGGCACAGTGTACCTTAAATCCAAGGCCTATTGTTGTTATGCCATCTATTGGTTCTTGAAAATAAGACGAGTTTAGAGCATTTAAAAGAATATAAGAATGATAAAACTATCTTGAAAATAAGGTGAGTTTAGAGCATTTAAAGGAATATAAAAATGATAAAACTATCTAGTTTAATTTCACAACATAAAATAGCATCCCTATCATGTAAAATATTTTCTAAACTCAACTAAGAACCCAAAGTACTTCTTAAAGGAAAATAAAAATATATATTAATAAAATATTTTCTTTTTCCTTTATCTAATACTGATACTTGTTGTACAACTTGTACTTCATCATCTCTAAAATAAATGTTATGAACATTTTTTCTCTTTTCTTTTTTGTTTGTTCTTTTAAATAATTCGTAAACATCTCACGCATATCAAATGGTACATTTTTATAAGAATCAATATTACTTTTTATATCTATAAAATTTTGTTTCATTATGTATATTTCTCTATCTTTAAACATTCTACTGCATGTAATTTTACTGAGCATTTCCATCAGATATTTGAATAGTAAAAAAATAATTTCATACTAGATCAACTTTTTCACGAACAGAAGATTTCATATCCAAAGAAATTTTTTTATGAATGAGCATTCTTCATTATAATGTCAACATGAAAATTTTAATTTTTTTATAATTAATAAATTTAAATGTGTTAAATACGATAGTAAATAGACATTGAAAATGATTGAAAATTACACTGAAAATTTGATACAAATATGAAAATTAGTCATTTATAAACTAATATAAGTTAAATTTACACATTGATTTCAAATTTACACATAATTGATAATACAAAATTGAAATTTACACATAATTTTTATATGGTAATACAAATTTAAAAATTTAAAAATTACATTACATTATATATATATATATATATATAGACATAGTATGAAGGTCATATCTTAAATATACCCATTGACCTATAACATGCTTGAGACTGACACATCTTTTAAACTTTTACTTATATTATAACAATCTATACTCATACGATCATCATTAGAAATATGTGAACAATGCAATCATAATATATGAAAGATACATAATATATCAACAGCAAGCAAAAAAATGATCCCTAACTCCCACTATCAAAAGCTTCTGCATATCCATACTATTTGAACATTTGTAGGTTGTAAGTCCTTTAATTAGAGGATCTACCAACATATTTTTTATCGAAATATTCTCTACAGTGATATCACATTCCTGAACAAGTTTCTTTATAGTTAAATACCTAATTTTTAAATACTTAGACATTGTGATATTAATATTCTTATTACTGAAAAATATAGTAGAAAGATTATCATAGTACAGCTGGATGAGTCTAGCATTGATTCAATCATAGATAATTCAAAAATTAAATTTCTTAACCACATTACCTATAAAGCTGCCCATAACATGGTAAAAACTCAGCATGCATAATAGATGGGGTTATAAGTATTTGCTTGCCACTCTTTCAAGATAATACACAATTTTTTAGTATAAAAATATAACTTATAGTATCATCAGAGCTTATAATAAATTTGAATTTATGTACCCAATCAAATTTAAATTCTCGACTTTTCTTTATATTAGTATATAATCTTTAGTTCCTTAAAAATATTTCAGAACTTGTTTAATTTCATTCTAGAGGTTTATACTTAGGTTTGACAAATATCTATCTAACAAACTTATAAAAAATGCAATATCTGACTTAATATATATCTAAATATACATTAAATTACTTACTATACCAGAATACAAAATAATTTTTTAACCTCTTTTTCAACTTCATTTTTTAGATATTGTGCCAAAAATAATTTCTTTCTATGAGAGATTGATGATGCACAAGATTTATAATTTTTTATTAAACTTTTGTAACACATTCTAACAAATTTTAAAATCTATCCCAATAAATCTAAATACCTAAAATAAAGTATGTTTTTACTAAGATCCTTCGTATCAAAATATTTAGATAATAATTGCTTAACTTCGTATAACATATCCAAATGTAATTGTAAAGTGGTTGTATATTTGTAGTTCAAGTGCCTAAATGTAATTGTTCTTTCATAAACAACTAATGGTGAATTGGAACGGGGGAGGGGATGTTTGACTGAATTAGCAAAGTCGCGTGATCTTTTAACAATGATGGAACCATTTACATCAAAGTTTTTGAAGACTAATCTATTAGATGTATGTATGAAATTCTGATTTTGATCTTGTCCCAAAATCCATCTTTCCTTTGTTATTACATTAATTGCATTCAGCTTTGGTACTGAAGCCTCTTTTGCAGGCTTCTTTCCTGTATTCTCCACATGCATCGCAAAGTTGTGTGTGTAGCATCATCCATTCCAATCTAATTGGTTGCTTCTAGATCTGTTATATGAGCATAGTCCCTTCATGGGAATTGTAGATGTGTAGCTGCTGCCTTCAGTCAAATTGGGTTAGTTTCCGGACATGCTTCCTACAGATATATGACTACCATGTATCCAAAATAGAAAATGATGCCGAGGTTCATAAACTAGCTATCTTGTAGGGAAACACATACACTGGTCCGCTCATAAGATTTATGGTAGCTATGAGATTTAGGATTACATACTTGATTGGATTCTAAATCACATTTTCTTTTTCTTCACAACTATTGCTCTACATTTCTTGCATTTGTTTTGATTTAAAAGAAAACAAATCAATGAATTATTATGGCTTCATATAATTATTATGGTTCAACAAAAATGCAGGTAGAAACTGTTCAACCACTGTCAAAACTTTGTATGAAGTTCCCTGATCTTAAAATCGGTAAAGATCCTTTCATGATAGTTTGGTTCTTTTTCGAGATATTTTCTCTATCTATTCCTTATCAGAAGTTAGTAATACAAAGGCTGCTATCGCGAATCAAGACATGGACATTTTCTGACATTTATGATCCTGACACAGTCAAAGCTCTTATTTTGGCCAACAGCCTCATAATCTTATTCATGTAGTGTAAAAATTGGTACATTGTGATGATTCTAGAAAAAGGAAATAAACAAGAGACAAAATATTATAATCGGATTTATATGATGTAGAACTTGATTCCCGTAAAAGAAAAGAAGAGACAAAACAACAGAAGCTCAGCAGCGCTGCATCTTTATCTTCTCAAGATCAAGATCGTAATGAGCCCTACCCATTACAGTGAGCGCGATTTCCTCACAGCTCGCACCAGCCGGGAATCGAACCCGGGTCTGTACCGTGGCAGGGTACTATTCTACCACTAGACCACTGGTGCTTCTATGACGGCTGAAGACAACTAATAAAGAAATTATCGGCCTGTTTCAAACCCCTTGCCCATTTTACTCCGAGTCTATTGGCCACAGCTACAAAGGGTTTGAATGGTAACCGCTTCCCATGAAGAGGAAGCTGAAGCTGAAGGGGTTTGGTGTGTTCACCATCTTCGTTTGTCCCATGCATTGGACAAGTTCTAGATGTGAAAGTCAAATCAAGTAATTGTTACTTCTCTATGGAACATATGGTGATGAAGCACTGGACAAAGAAGATGAGATAAACAAACCAAATCAGCCTGGCATCTCTTTATTATATACATCTTTCCAGGAAAATCCACGATTGGAACATCGTCATTTATACCAGAAAAAACACTTTGAACAAATAGCAATCATTTTCTTGTACAATATAAAGATTGGCATTCCCCGTGGTACCAAAGCATTACTACACACCAAGCCCAAAATTAAGTTTTCAAATCTTACAATACTTCTTAAATCAGGCTTGATCAAAATCAATATTTAAAAGATTCAAAATGATGTAACAAATACAATTAAATTTAACACTATCACTCATCTTTTTTTCTAAGATTCATACAATGCATAAATTAATACAAATCACATTCAATAATAAAAAAATAACTTCAATCTTTCTTATAAAAAGTGAAGAGGAATTTTAATATTTTGCCTTGATAATTTTATCTAATTGATTGCTTCTACCTCTTTTGTATGAGCACATTTTCTTTCTGGGAATTGTAGATGAGTAGCGGCTGCCTTCAGTCAAATTCGATTAATTTTCGAACATGCTTCCTATATTTATATTACTACCATGTATCTTAATAGAAGATAGTTCAGAGGTTCATAAAATAGCTATGAAACACTTACATTGGTCCGCTCATGAGATTTATGGTAGCTGTAAGATTTAGGATTAGATATTTGATTGGATTTTAGATCACATTTTCTTTTCCTTCACAACTATTGATCTGCATTTTTAGCATATGTTTTGTGACTGATTTGTTTTAAAAGAAACCATATCAATGAATTATTGTGGCTTATATAATTATTATGGTTCAACAAAAATGCAGGTATAAAATGTTCAACCACTGTCAAAACTTTGTGTGGAGTTCCATGATCTTAAAATCAGTAAGATCCTTTCATGTTAGCTTGGTTGTTTTTAAGAGATGCTCTCTATCTACTCCTTATCAGAACTTCATAATAAGAAGGCTGTTATCACAAATCAAGACATGGATCTCTCGTGATCAAAGCTCTTATTTTGGCCGACAGCCTCACAATCTTATTAATGTAAGCATTGGTTAAATAAAGAGTAAAAATTATCAGAGCTCAGCACCGCTGCATCTTTATCTTCTCAAGATCAAGATCGTAACGGGCCCTACCCATCACAGTGAGCGCGATTTCCTCATAGCCCCGAGCAGAATGCACCAGCCGGGAATCGAACCCGGGTCTGTACGGTGGCAGGGTACTATTCTACCACTAGACCACTGGTGCTAGTTGTTGTCATGGCTGAAAAGACCTCATGTTAAAACAGAACAGATATAGCTTCCTCATTTTACTCCTCGTCTATTAGCCACAGCTACAAGGGGGTTAAGGTAACCCCTTCCCATGAAGAGGAAGCCGAAGCTGCTGGGCTTCTCTTCCTATAGTATCAAATCATTAAATTATTAATGGAAATTCAAATAATTTCTATTTAATGATGGTAGTAGATTTGTGTGAAAGTTGAAGTAGGAAGAGGAAGAAATAGAAGAATAAAAAATAAAGAGAGGGATAAGGAAGAAAGGAAAAGAAGGTGCCTGGTGTAGAAACAGAAGAAAAACTTCAAAAAAGAAAATTGTATGTATTTTTGTGTGACTAAATCATTATATAAGAGGAGCATTTATACATGAAAATAAAATAGCTATTCACAAAGTTAAATGTACATTATTGTTACAATCATATTCTATTATTATAATCATAACAATAATATCTTTGTATTGTTTGTAACGTTAACACAAGTACGGAGTTTTCAGTGAATTGCCGTGACAAGCAAAGCAATGAAAAAAAAAAACTCACCCGCTACTTCAGTTGATTTACCAACTTCCTCTTCTAATTTGTTTTTCATGGCCAGGCTCATACCATAGAGTTTGAGATATTTCTAATTGCGTGGTCCAACAGTTTTGATGTTCACCATCTTCGTTGTCCCATGCATTGGACAAGTTCTAGACGTGAAAGTGAAATCAAGTAATTGTTACTTCTCTATGGAATATATGGTCATGAAGCAGTCTGGCATCTACTCATTATACGTCTTTGTAGGAAAATCCACGAATGGAACATCGTATTTTACACCAGAAAAAAAAATCTTTGTAACAAATAGCAAACATTTTCTTGTACAATATAAAGACTGGCATTCCCGTGTTACCATAGCTTTGCCATGGCTACCAGAGCAGAAACATCGCCTTCGCATTTCATTTTGTTTCCGTTCATGGCTCAAGGCCACATGATCCCCATGATGGATATTGCTAAATTGTTAGCACAGCAAGGCGTGATGATAACCATTGTCACCACCCGCGTAAATGCTAAGCGTTTCGAAGCAACTCTTGCCCGCGCCATCGAATCAGGTCTCCAGATGAAGTTCATTGAGCTTCAGTTCCCTAGTGAAGAAGCAGGATTGCCAAAAGGGTGCGAGACTTTTGACTTGTTGCCATCACTGGGCTTAGCCTCTCAGTTCTTCCGGGCAGCGCAGATGTTGCAGTCGCAAGTTGAGAAATTTTTTGAAGAGCTAACGCCCGGGCCAACTTGCATAATCTCAGATATGTGCCTTCCATACACAGGTCGTGTTGCCGCCAAGTTTGGTATTCCCAGAGTTTCTTTCAGTGGAACTTCTTCCTTTTGTAGCTTGTTTTGGCACAAAATTGCCGCGAATGCCCAAGTTCTCCAGAGCATAAAGTCCGATACAGAGCCTTTTTTTGTACCTGACTTCCCTGGTCGTATTGAAATGACCAAAGATCAATTGCCAGGAGCCATGATTCGAGACGAAGAGTTCACCAACGAAGCCAGAGAAGCAGAGACGGGAACCTATGGTGTAATTGTCAATTCATTTGAAGAGTTAGAGACGGTATATCATCGAGAGTACAAAAAGACTAAACGAGATAAAGTTTGGGCTATTGGTCCTGTTTCACTGTCCAACAAGGACAACATAGATATGCTTCATCGAGGTAACAAGACTTCAATTGACGTCAATGACTTCTTATTCAACTGGCTTGATTCGCAGGAGCCTGAGTCTGTAATCTATGCATGTCTTGGCAGCCTCTGTAATCTAATACCCTCACAGTTGATGGAACTTGGGTTAGGCTTAGAAGCCTCAGAGATACCTTTCATCTGGGTCTTAAGGGGTGATCCAAATTCACAAGAACTAGAGAAATTGCTTGCAGAAGATGGTTTTGAAGAGAGGATCCAAGGGAGAGGCATAATAGTTCGAGGTTGGGTACCACAAATTGCCGTATTGTCACACTCTGCAGTTGGAGGGTTCATAACACATTGTGGTTGGAACTCGATCCTGGAAGCTATATCTGCTGGGATACAGATGATAACATGGCCGCTTTTTGCTGACCAGTTCTGTAACGAAAGGTTAGTGGTTGACGTGTTGGACATTGGCGTGAAGGTTGGAGCAAATTTTAGTATGAAATGGGGACAGGAAGAGAAGATTGGAGTAATAGTGAAAAGGGAAGATGTTAAGAAGGTTGTAGAGAAGCTAAACAGTCCAGGGGATGAAAACAAAGAGAGAAGAAAAAGAGTTAAAGAGTTCAGCAAATTAGCAAAAGAAGCAATAGAAGAAGATGGGTCTTCTAGTCTCAACTTGAAACTGCTAATACAAGATATCGTGGAACATGCAGGTTCAATAACCAGCATATAACAAAGTTCAAAAATTTTGAGTGAATTTTTTTCCAATTAATGTATCACTGAATTATGGAATTTTCCTTTGTCTAGATACAGTTGTTGTCTCGATGAGTTGCGTTGGCCTCATCAACTTAAAATAAAACTTCACATTCCATTAGTTCTAGCTAAAGAACCTTCATCATATTATATATACATTGAGGTATATGCTCCATCCATCCTTTTTTTTATGGTCAATCTTTATTGTTATGTATTCAGCTCTCTAGTGTCAACTTCTATTATGTCTGTTGGTGGTTTGGTCGATAAAAAGTGTTAGAATAGGAAATATCCTATATAATATCTTGAGTATACTCTAAATCGTAAATATATGATTTTATGGCTTTAATCAAGGAGTTGGACAAATTTACAGTTGTAACTTCCTATTTTATTATTTCCTAATTTAGATGCTATATGTAAATATAAAGATGTATGCTCTAATACTAAAATGTAGGCATGCAATACAACTTCTTTTCGTATTCATATTAATTTGCATGTAAGAAACCCTAGTTGTCAAACCCATTTTCTGAATAAGAAACTATAGCCATCAACCCCATTTTTTTCTCTTCAACACCATGTCTAAGATCATATAAGATTCTACACCCTTTTGTGTTCCTACATCATCCTCTTTTGAACCCAAGAACATTGTCAATAAAACAAAGAATCCTTATGACCTACCTTCATATTCTCATTCAGCCTAGATCACTACACTTAGGCTGAATGGGGACAATTTTTTGCATTGGTCTCAATCTATATGCATTTACATCTGAGGCAGAGGAAAGATTGGGTATTTAACTGGTTATAAGAAGGAACCATATTTGGATGATCCAGCCTATCCAGTTTGGGATGCAAAAAACTCTATGGTTATGACTTGGTTAGTGAACTCTATGGAGGAGGAGATTAGTTCTAACTACATGTGCTATCACGCAATAAAGGAACTTTGGGATAATATTACTCTAATTTATTTAGACTTGGGAAATAAATCTCAAGTATATGAAATAATACTAAAACTTGGAGATATTCACCAAGGTGAGGACAGTGTTTCAAAGCATTTCCATTATATAAAAAATCTATCGTAAGACCTAGAACTATTTAATTATTATGAAAGAAAATCTTTTGAGGACTGTAATCATTACAAGAAGAAGGATAGAGATGATTGGATATTCAAGTTCCTCATGAGATTCCATGTGGAGTTCGATGAGGTTAGAGGATGAATAATTGGAAGACAACCCTCTCATCTATTGGGGAAATTTTTGCTAAGGTTTGCCTTGAGTAGAATCGTACGCTGGTGATGTTGGGTAAGAAGGCTCTGAGAAGCACAATGGAAAACTCTGCATTGGCAGCTATAGATACCCATACAGGTAGAATGACAACAAAGAAATTTGATAACAGAAATCATGTTTGGTGTGATTATTATGGAAAACTAAGGCATATCAGGAAAACTTGCTGGAAACTCCATAGAAAACCAGAAAATTGGAAGGGTAATCATGAAGGGAAAATAAAAAAATTCCCATTGCCAATGAAGTCGAGACAATCCCTTTCAATCCACAACAGTGGATCATATCCTGAAGCTTCTCAAATCCAATTTTGGATTATCTGGGAATCCTAATGCTTCTTTGGCACAAATAGGTACTAATTTGAATCCCTTACTATGTTAATCTTTATCATAATCTGATCCATGGATCATCGATTCTGGAGTATTTGACCATATGACAAGTTTTTCAAATTTATTTCATACTTATGTTCCTTGTTCGGGCCATGAAAAAATTCGTATAGTAGACGGATCTTATTCACCTATAGCTGGTAAAGATTTGATTATTCTGTCAGATACTTTGTCCCTTAAATTGTTCTTCATATCCCAAAACTTTCTTGTAATCTTTTGTCTATTAGCAAGTTGTCAAAAGAGTCTAATAGTAGTGTCACCTTCTTTGATTCCTATTATGTGTTTCAGGACCTAAATTCAAGGAAGAAGATTAGCAGTGCTAGGATGAT
>JAOXYD010000004.1:16257553-16273367 GCA_028565735.1 Pinacopodium congolense | reverse complement strand
GTTCGAGTGGTGGCGGACGCGTTTTTCCAGTGATGCCCAGATGGGCCTGGAAAAAGCAAAACCGTGTGAGTGTGATGCCCAGATGGGCCATCCAAAGCGGATAATATTTGTAGGCAAGGGTGGTGACTGGACTGGACTATTACAGTTGATTGGGTCAATGGTAGTCACCATGCGTTCCAATGCTATAAGCCTTGAGTTCGAGTAGTGGCGGACGCGTTTTTTCAGTGACGCCCAAATGGGCCTGAGAAAAGCAAAACCATGCGGGTGTGACGCTCAGATGGGCCATCCAAAGCGGACAATATATGTAGGCAAGGGTGGTGACTGGAATAGACTGTTACACATCTTATGTGACTCTTAGATTTGTTAGTTGATAACTTTATGCAAAAATATATATTATATGTTATTCTTGACCATACATCTAAATTCATATATCATGACCCTACTAATCCAAATTATACAAATTTAGTTAAGAAGAACTCATTGTTATAAGATTAAATAAATGTGGTACAAAGCACTTTAAATTTGCTTAATAAGCGTAATAATAAATAAAACTCTAATTTATTCTTATAACTATGGAAGGCAACAATTATGTTATAAAAATGTATTACAATTAAAAATTTTACAGGTCTAAAAAAACACATGTTTTACATTTCTATCTAAAAACACATGTGTTATGATTTTGCAATGTTTATGTTTTTCAATAACTTATGGGTTTAGCGCTAGTGTTTGAATTATCAACATATACGTTTCATTAATACTTTTAAAATTTTCCAAAAAATCGTACTAATCGTTGTTAATTTAACAAATTAATACCAATAAAAAAACAATAATGCATATAGTTTCAATTTTTCACAAACATCACAAATGTAGATTAAGTTATTTAAAATCAATCAAGACAAGTATATTTCAAGAACACACATGAATCTTGCATTAATCAATTTTCCAGAAGTACAAAATATACCTAAGTAGCCTAATAAGAAGCGACAAACACTTTTCATAAACAACTAAATTGTTCCAAAAAAATATAAGTAGAATCCAACAACATTTGCAAAGCTTTTTCAAATTTAGAAATAATTTCTAGAACCAAATTTACAATAGCTTCTAAAAGAAAAAAGTTTTTACAACAAGACAATATTAGCAAAAATGTGCCAAAAACAATTTCCAGCATTAGTAATTCATGCTAAAGTTTTTCTACAATGCATAAAACATTAAAGAACATACTTAAGTGTTTTTTTTTTTTTTGGTGGAATCACATAGCAGAAAATAGCATTCTAAAGACATAAGCAGCACTTGGGTTATTAAAAAAATAGAATATAAAATAGTAGTGGTTTTTATAGAATAGTTCTGGAAACTAGAACCAAAAGCAAAGCACCAAATATGAAACTCTTGCATCCATATCAAATCAAGTATATGAATTAAGTTAAACTAGTTAAAGATGTCACTAATATCATTGTAAGGAAATTAACCATGAATAAATCATGGCATGGTAAAAATCATTTTACAATTTTTCAACGGACTGCCTTAACAAATTTAACTTAAACTAATAAATAAAAATAACAAGATTTAGATATATTTAATTGTGCTTTCCCATTAAATTTTCTCTTCCTTCCAAATCCATCGACGACAATTATTCAATCTCAATCCTTTAATGTTATGCATAGATCCAATCAAAGGGGAACTCAAAAACACTTTTGAAAGGAAGAAAAAGAATTATGCTAACTATCCTTCTTTTCTTCTTCCTTATGTATAAGAAAAATAAATTTTTTTTCTTAATATTAAAACTAATTTGAAATTACAATTAAAATCTAAATTTGATTAAAATTTAATTTAATCTTAATGAAATTAAATATCACATATTTAATCCTTAAATCTATTCAAACTTTACAATTAAATCAAACTTAATTAATTTTTCTCCTTTTATAGACTTTTATGTATGAATCATTAGGTTTATAATATGTTGGTAATAATTATAAATTTTAATTTTAATTTATAGGTAGAATTAGACAAATTAAAAGTTATTTTTATTTATTTATGGTTCTCCAATTAAACAGTTTATAATCATATATCAAGATTAATGTTTAATATCATATCATGATCACTCAAATATTAGGAAAATTAAAGTGGTTTGACTTAACTTGTAAATGTATAGTTATAACATATAATTTAGTCCTTTCATAATTCAATGTTCCAATAAGAATTAAAGTATAGAATTAGTATCTATTCTAAATAATCTAATCATATTCATTTTTACTAATTAATAAATGATTTATAACTGACATTTGAAAATAACGTTTTAAACTTCAATTCACTCTAGGTACAGAATTCTCAAATTATTAATAATTAAAAATAAGGAACATCCCCCTTAATTACTTTAAGACGACGCATCCTCTATTGATTCCCTCAACTATCTTCATACAATTCATATTATATCTAAGTACTACTAATTTGAACTACTTTATAGAATAGATCATAAGTAGTATCAAAATTAATTTTTATGTAAGATAACTTTAATAATATCCAATTTTAGGATTAATTATACAACTATTATAATGAGATAATTCATAGAGATACAAATAATATTTCATTCGAAATCCTCATAATTGAGTCAGTTCAACTAAATTTATTTTCTAATAAGTACATATATATTTGTTTAAGTATATATATTTTTTAATTTATGAGATCGATTACTTTCTTTATAATAAAGAAACATATCATATACTAGTCTTATCATTTCATCAATAATCTATTTTAATAAAGTTACGAATAGAATTAATTTAAGAATAATATATAAAAATATAATTTAAATATCATCATAATTTTCAATTACACTATAATTATTTTAAATTTTTTATCTTTACTATTAATTATTAAATATAATTTAAAAAATATATAAAGATAAAGAATGTTTTTATTAAATAAATTTATAATATTATTTATGTATTTGCAGCTAATTGTTTTGATACAAGAACATAAACTAACATAAACTTCTTTTTAAAGAAAATATATTGTTGAGAGATGAGCATGAAGTTGAGGAAATCTCGAGTAATGAAATCTTAAATAAAAAAACACAGAAAATAAAATTATAATCCACGTAATTCAGAGAGTTACATTCTTAAAAGATGATAGTATATGATACTATGAAGCCTTTCTATTTTCTAATTAGTTTTGTTGCTGTACATCACCGTCCTCATGTTTTTCGTTAAACTTTCTTTATTGCTTTTACAAATAATTCTGTATAGTTGGTAAGGTTGACTCACCAACCCCTAAAAAAGTTTCATGTGAACATTCGAGCACCGTCAACTACGTCTTTAACTCGTATAGTAGGGGACGTTTAAGTGATTGATAGTGATGAGATTTTAAGTGTTTCTAGTATTAGAAGTCATCAATTTGAATTCTCATCGTTCCCATTAATAGACATAAGATTTTTTTATGAATCTATCTTTTAATTATAAAATTTAACGTCATTAAGTAATTTATTTGAAATATTCTAGCCCAAAGATTACTATATAAAACTCCTCTCTTTCTCTCTCTCTCTCTCTCTCTCTATATATATATATATATACACATACACATATAACTATATATTTATTTATTTGAAAAACTTCAGTTAATTCCCGCTAATACAAAAGAGGTAAGAGGTGTTTTTGTAATTTGATGAGGAGGTGGGACCCCTTGTAAGTTCTGGATGGTTCAACGCAAAAGGGTGGGTAATGGACCATGTGTGTGTCCGTGTGTCTTTAGCGTCCATATAATGCCAAACCTCCTTCCTCGGGGGTCCCAAAGTTGATCAACAATGTTTGTCCAAAAATGTAAGATAACAAGGTTGCCTCGACGGGTCTAGGACGCAAACGTCAAGTCAATAAAACCAATATTTAAGTTGGACAAATTGTTGTCAATGATTGGTTATTGCTTTTACACCACGACATAGAAACAAGCCGAAAGTAATTTGTCTTTTGCTACGGAAAGGATATGGAAACCGGTCGGAACAAATAGGAAAGAAACGGTCAAATTTTATTTTAGTTATAAATATTAGTGGTACTGGTCAATTTCTAACGATATTAGTTGATAATAAAAAATAAAAAATATAAAAAATATTGTATTTTAATTTTTTAAAATTTAAAGTTAAGTTAAAAATTATATATTATAATATATTTATAGAATATTTTGTAAATTTTATAAAATTTAGAAATTAATTTATAATTTTAAATAATTATTTAAAAGATATTAAAAAAAACCTTAGGTAACCCGCAGTTTCAACTGCCTACCTCTCACACGATATTATAAAAAAAAAAAATTTTTTTATGTGAGAGGGGCAATCGAAACTATCAAATATTGGAGTTACCTAGTCTTATTTTAAAGATATTATGTGGTTCATGATCCTGCTCTTGCCAGATTGTGACAACTGATACATTTTTTCGTAACATTTAAGGAAAATTTGTAGTCGTACATCTTGTGCAGTAGTTAGATGATAAGAATGCGATTTGAATTATTTTTAATATACAATTTGAATTTGGACTGTTAGTATAGATTGTATTAGTTACCTCAAACGTGAAAAAGTAAATTGGTGTCCAAAAACTGCACCATCGAAGTTTTGACTTGATTGTAGAGAAATATGAATTATTTCTATTTCAAATTATAGCAGAGATATGAGATGAGAGTGTTCATAGTTTTTTATTTTTTATTTAAAAGATAGTTTTAAAAAAGGCTGATTAGATCAACAAGCTTAATAAATAAAGAACAAAAATTATTAACTAAGGCCCTATTTAGTTGAATTTTAATTTTTAGCTTTGATTTTTTATTTTTTAAAATATAAAAATTAATAAAAAAACACATTAATATATTACATAAATCGAAAATATATATATACTATTCAATATAAAAACATAACAAAAAATTACAACTTACAATCTAACTAAATATCCCTTAAATTTCTATTTTAAAAAAAACATATGAACAGAAAATGAGTACGCGCTGAAATTATACGAATCTTAATTCACTACCCAACTTTCTTGTCTCATTAAAAGAGTTTGTTTTCTTTTAAAGCTTGTGGATGAAGTAATAAAAAAATGTTTAACTTCTGATTTTGATGAAACAAAAAATAGAGATAATTGAAATATAGAAATCAATTGGAACAAAAACATGGTTTATTCAGAATTTTATGTGCATTTAGGGTTTTTAGGTTAAACGTATTTATTTTTTGTGGCTTATCTTTTTTATTTTTCTTTAAATTTGAAAATTATCAAATATTTTTTATTTATTTTATTTATCGCAAGAATTCTCTAACAGCAATCACCATTAAATATTTCTAAAAGAGTCATGAGACAACACCACACTAATATATATATATATACACACACATATATATAATATTTTGCATGTTCATTAAGTGTTACATGAAAAAAATATGGTTAAATAAAGAAAAAAATATTGCACGATCTTAATTTCATGTCGAAAAAAAATCTTCTTTGTTTAAGGTTAAAGTGGTATTATGATTATTTTATTTTTATTTTCTCTAATCCACTTTCTCTTATCAATCAAAAGCTACATTGAACTCAGGAGCAGTTAATTACATTCCTTTCCAATCTTCTAATAAAAATTGAACCCAAAAAAAAAAAAAAGGCTCAGATAGAAACTCACTCACTCAATTATTAGGATGACAAATCCTCGGTGGTTTTTCATATTTTATTTGATGGTCAAGATTAGCATTAAAAATGGAGTAGAAATCAACTACCATTACTGATGGCAATGGATGCCATTGGTTTTGCCTTAATAAAAATTTCCTGCCAATTTGTTCAAGGGAGCTACTTTATAGTAGTTTATTTGCGTGAAAGGAGGGGGATGAAAACTATTAATCCATGTATTACGTTGACTGAAGGAACACCTTTCAGTCGACACCAAACGTAAGATTGAAGATTCCTTTATCCATTCAAATCACCAGACCTTTGCATATTGATTACTTTGAAAATTGAGCTATGTGATACAATGGTTTGCATAGTAAAAGATACCGAATTTAGTTTTGAAATAGTATTATAATAATATTGGTTCATATTAATATTGTTTTAGATAATTTTTTAAATTATAAATTAATTTTTTAATTTTAAAAAATTTATAAATAGTCTTTAAATATATTATATTGTATAATTTTTTACTTAATTTCTGAAAAGACTAATAATAGTATAAATTTAATAGAATAATAAATTTATTAATTACTTTAAGATAATTAATAAATTAGTTATAACTAAAATAATTTTTAGATTCTTTTATACTCGTTTTATTAAAAAATTATAAATATAAATATAAATTAATGAAATATTATAGATCATTTAATAGTATATTAAAAAATATATATAAATATAAGTTGATAAAATATTTAAGATCATTTAATAGTACATTAAAAAATTACAAATTTAAATATGAATTAATGAAACTTTTAGTGTATTAACTAAATTTAGATTAATTAAATATTAAAAATAAAAATTAAATTGACTTTCTAATAAAATAACCATAAAATTAATTTACATATAAGAATTAAGTAAAAATATTTGTTATTACTTAAAAAATAAAAATTATTTATGAAAAATAAAAAAAATTTCAAAATTTCGTTTTGATCCTTGGTATG
Source organism: Pinacopodium congolense (assembly GCA_028565735.1). Classification (NCBI taxonomy): domain Eukaryota; kingdom Viridiplantae; phylum Streptophyta; class Magnoliopsida; order Malpighiales; family Erythroxylaceae; genus Pinacopodium; species Pinacopodium congolense. The sequence continues at coordinate 16,266,748 of JAOXYD010000004.1, read as the reverse complement.
AAACCGATACAGCACATTCCACTAGTATCGACAAAAACTGTAGGTATCGACCAATATTTAAATACGGTACGAAAAAAAAATTACCAACCCATTTTCAAGTCGATATAAAACGGTATTCAAAACTCGGATTTGATATCACTTTTTAATTTTAATTTTAATTTTAATTTTAAAAATAGAGAAATAAAAGAAGAAAATATATTCAATTATATTTTGATTTGTTTTTTATTCAAAAAAATTTTAAAAATAGAAATAGAATTTTGTATAAGAGTATTTTAGTTTAAAATTTTGAACTTATTTCACATTTAGTTATTATCACTAAATTAATTTTTTATCACAAATATCAACCAAATAAAATTTTATTTTTATTATTATTATAAATATCAATTAAATAAATTTTATTTTCTTATAAAAATAAAAATGAAAATGATACCAAATAATCTTTTAACATTTTATAAAAGGTTTAGGGCCATTGACATGCAATGCTGAGTCGATTAATTATTAAAATATATATAAGGCCAAATTGTTCAACTCATTTGGCACGCTAAGCTACAAAGTTGGCAGACTTGAAAAATAGAATGATTCAAAGTCAGCAACTCAATGACGCATCCAGATAAGTCAAAATCGAAGAATTGAACCCATAGCCCATAGGATAGTTTTTTTTTTAGTTCTTTACCTCAGTTATGAAGTTTTACTTTTAGGTCATGATGAGTTAGCATCAATTTATTTGTTAGAAGCATTATTCTTTTCTATATGGATCATCTTTGTGTAAATAATTTTATCAACAAAAAGGACGATTGTTTCTAGAAAAAAGTGGAACATTTCACTTCCTTCCAGGACTCTGCTTCAACGAGAAAAAATGCCTAATGCGAACAAAAGGAATCATAAATTAACCATCTTTATTTTTTGCTATATAACCATCTTTGTAATGCTTTTTTTTTTACCTTTAAAAAAAATCATCTTTTTTTTCTCTATATAATTTCCCTGTTATAAGTAGATTACTTAAGGGCAACGTCGTTGCCAAGTGACCATCCTTTGACTGGGGCATTAAAGAATTATTTATTTTTATCACAGTAACCATCGATTCAAAGTGAATTTAATGAAGGTCGCCAAGCTTAACGTAAATGATAGGTTGTATTATCATTTCAATTGACAATACAAAATACACATTATGAAAGCAGAACTTGGTATATTTTGTATTATTAATTGAAATGTAAAGAAATAGCGACAATATTTTTGCTGAGAAAAGAACTAATTGACTGTCGAGGAAGGAAAAGACAGTTATATAACAGATTGCTGCTTTTTAAACTTTTGCTCTTTTTCGATAGAGAATTCTTTATAATCCAAACGTAGTTTTTTAATTTGTGTGATATAATAAAACATTTTATTTTTATTTTCATTTTTTAAATTATCCTTTTTCTATGTTATAATTTACTAAAAATATATTTGATAAACAAAAAAATAAAAATATATTCCCAAATAAGTTAATTATCAAAAAAGAATTTTTGTCTATGAAATTACAATAAAAGAACCATGTTTTATTATAACATTCAATATTATTTTCCAATACTAACCAGTTTAAGATCCGAGGATTTTCCTCCTCAAATATCATACTATATTACAAAACCATTTAGTCGATAAGCAAGATAAAGAGTTAAATAAAACATAGATTTTCAATTAAGACATAATTAAGTCATATTAGCAATATAAAAGGACCTCTCATCTGTCATAACTAAAATCCTTAACATCTAAACGAGATCGAAGGCTGAATATATAAATATATGATTAAATCATCAAAAAGTGTTTACTCCAAAATTTGGGTTGATTTTTAGTAAAAATTTAAATAATTAAGTGTTATAATTGAAAATGAATCAAATTAGAATTTAAATAAGATAACATATACTTTCTTTAATTTAATCAAAGTTCTATTTTAAATATAATTAATTTAACTTTTTAGAAAAGCCTCAATGTAAGTAATACTAGATACAATAGATAATTATGTCTTCAAAATCTCTTGACATAGACATATACCATGTAATTTTTGTCTGTTGCTTTTAAAGGTTTCCTCTTTAGATCAAATTTTACTTTATGTCTCTCTCTCTCATACACACACACACATGCATAAATTTTTTTTGAAAAATTAAATAAATAATTAATACTCACTCCAGTCGAAGTTACTGATTGCAATCCCTGCTAACACTCCATCGATCACACCTCTCTTCATCTCCAACATCGATCGTGATTCTCTAAGGTATTAAGGTACCTCATCAGTATTTTTAGTCTCTATATCAAGCCCAACCCGTCTACATTTCCACAACCCTAATCGCTAATTTTCTGAGCCATGCCGATGGTAACACTTCAAGCATCGCATCTTATCAGGTGATCCACATTCTCTACTTTTCTTTTCGTGTGGCCTCATCTCACTTCTATGCCTGTTCTCTTGTAGGGAACGTCATTTCCTATGTTTGCGTCATACCCAGACAAAGTATGTTTCCTGTATCTCTATTATTTGTATATCATCTAATTTTTTTAGATCTGTTAGTATAAATTGTGTCTCTGTGCTACCTTGTAACCTTGATGATGATTTTTTCCTTTGGTAGCTAATGGTAGGTACTTTAAGTTGTAATGTGTACAGCCTTTTACATACATATGATTTCCTCTTGGCTGTGTATCTTTGATACTTTTTTATGTTGTTAGGAATAACTGAACTGATTCTCTTCATAAAGTGTTCCAGTTGTCTAAGATTTGTCTAGAGCATATTTCTGATAGCTTACTAATGGTGATTTGTTATCTAATCCAATAAACTAGTTTAGCCAGCACTTGCTCCTTAGTACTCTCTAGTCCTTTGAAAAACCTTTCATTCCTTTCTTTCCATATCGCATCATAGTAGAGCCCAAAGATATTATATAAACCACCTTATCATCTGTTCTGTGGTGTATAATCTAATTTAGTAAATCATTGAAATTATTAGAAGGGCAATCCCATACGTAGATGTTTTTAACTTTAATCCAAATGTCTTGACTAAAACTGCAATTAAAGAACAGATGTTCTAAAGTTTCAGCTTGACATTTACACAAAGAGCATTTAGACAGGATGTTCAGATTGTGCAATCTATCTATAGTGTTCAACTTTTCTTTTACTACTAATCACATAAAGAATGTCACTTTAGGTAGTAAAAATTTGTTCCAAACTACTTTAATCCATTCTTTAACCTGATCATTCTCCCTGTAAGAGCCTTTAATCCTTTTTTGATAATCTCCAATTTCCTAACACAAATGTATTCTTTACATTCGATGATTTAAGTGGCTAGACCCACACCTATGGTTTCATTAAAGCCTTACGCTTCTGTTAGGTAATTATTAAATCTGAATGGGAACTTCCTCATTCTAATGTTGAAAAGATTGTAAATACAAATCGGTGAATGATCAGAGAAAAAAGGATCTAAAATCGAAGATATGTTCTCAAGAAAAGCTGATAGCCATTCTCCATTAACTATTGCTTTGTCTAGCTTTTTTTTAATACATCTATCATTACTCTGTTTATTACTCCATGTAAAAAAAATAGCCTTCAGATCTAAGGTATGTTATTTCCATCCTTTCAAAGCATTTTTTAATGTCATTCTTTATATTTCCATTGCTAATACCACCTGTTGCTTCTAACATGTATAAAATACTATTGAAATCACCTGCTTAGAGCCATAGCCTGCTAATAGAATTGTTGAATATGGATAGATCAGCCCATAAGTGGTTCATTTGAAATTCAAAATTCGATGTATAAACAAAAGATAATATTCCCATAGAATTAGTTACTATAAATTCCACTTCCAAATGCACCACTTGATCAATAGCTTGTATAAGTCTTGCTTTTACCACATTAGTGTCTACTGCCACTATAACGAACCATAGTGATGGTATTGGTGATTGGTTATGAACTGCCACTGATTTCCTAGTAATTTAAGTTGACTACACCGCTCTTCAGAAAGTTTGGTCTCCAATAAATCTAGTATGTGAGGTTTTTTATTTTGAGCGAAATCCTTGAGCAATTTTTGTTTTATGGGGTAGTTAAGATCCCTTACATTCCATGCAATTATTGACACAAATTGGTTGAGCATAACTCAAAACTCTTGGCTATGTTCCTTATATATTTCCTCCTTGTCGTAGTTTGGAATCCTTCATCTATTTATTCTAAACATTGCAGGTGTTGAGGCCATCTTTCTTCATTGGTTCTTTTCTCCTCCATGGTACCATCTTCCATGACTTGGTCTTGATTTACTGATCCAGGTGAGTGTTCTCTTGAGTTTTTCATGCTATAATGGTTAAAGTTACTAGCCAGGTGTTTGAGATCATTGATATTTGGCTTTTACGCAGAGTTATTAACACCTTTTGAATTGGACTCCTTATCCTCTATTTCAGTTGTAGACATGAAATTAACATCTAACTTTGGCCTAGCCACTGATTTCCGAATCAGAATCTGCCTCTGACTTGCCTCTGCCATATCTTCTAGGTTGGTTTCCTTGAATTCTTGTTGTAAATTTGTATTTATTTGGCCTTAGTCTACATTAATCTCTTGTCCTATATTCTTTTTCTTTGTTTCATGAAGGTTTTGTCCATCCTTACTGCTTGAACACTCTATTGGTTGGTCTTTATGATCCATAAGTTCCTTATGATCTCCTCTTAAAAATCTTTTTCCTGTTTCCTTCCACTCCTTCTTTTGCTTGTTAACTAGTCTTCATTGATACAAAACCTTAATAGAATCCTCAAATAACTCATCATGTTCTCCTAGTCCCAACAGAGGTATCAAATTCGGAAGTTCCTTTCCATATTCAACATTTATACAAAGCCTTATATACCCTATTCTTTTCTTTAGAGCAGTGTTTTTATCCATCCAAATAGACTTACTAATGTAGATAGTTAGGTGGCTTAACCCCTTTGTGGATCAATATTCTAGAGGAACATTATGGAAATTCACCCATATGGGAATGTGTTCGTATTTCACCCTCTTTAGTGTTGTTCCTAGTTTCCAAAATTGTATGAACATAGGAAAATTCCTAATGTGCCAAGGTCCAAGTTCCAATATCTTTTTTGCCCTTATTTTTGTGTTAAATTTAAATAGGATTAAAATTTTTCTTATTCAGCAAAACTTCCATCAGACCTTTTGTTTTCTACATCTTGCTAACCCATGCATGAACTACCGAAAAGGAAGGTCTTTTGCTTATGAAAAAAACCCACTAATGGTGGAATTCCAAGTTTTTTTCTCCTTCTTTTAATATTTTCAGTGATGGTGTTATTATTCTTTGTCCTTCAATTGTAACAGGTGGACAGAAAATAAGGGACTCACTGGAGTTCGCTCCCAAAACTTGGTTTCATGTGAGTTTGTCATTCTCCAGCCTAGATGTAAGGTTTTTTTGCAAGAATAGCAGATAGTGGTGAAAAATCATCTATGGAATCCATTTTAGTAAGTCAATTGAGGTTAAGGGTAAGAGGTAAAAGGTTGGAAAAAAAACTAGTTGTGTGTTGAGGTATTTCGGAAGAGGACTCTGATTGGCTGAGTAGATTATGCAGGTAACCTGAAAAAGAAAAGGTTTGTTATTAAGAAAGAGGGAAAAGAACTTGCTCAATGAAACAATCAATGACTTGGTGAAGATCGAGTAATAAAGTTAGAGAAAAAAAAGGGTTTATTACTAGAAAAGAGGAAAAAGAACCAGTAGGTTGATGCTGTCAATGATTTGGTGAAAAACGACTAATAAGGTTGAAGCAATTTAAAAAGACTAGTCATGACTGGCCATCCTCACTGGTGCCACCCCGTGCAAGAAGGGTTAGGTTTTGCTTCTGCTGAAGAATTCCTCGTATGAATTCCATCCAATCCACATGCATAACATTAAAATAGAGAAAATAGTATATAGCATCTACATTTATGGTAACTTTATTTAAGAAATGGCATATTGCAATGAAAATTTCGTCTAAGTGAAATAAATTTTTTTTAATTTAATATGTTATCAACCTCTCAGCATATCTATTTTTATTTTCTAAAATTTAGAAATTTACTATAATCTACAACTTTAATAATGTGAACTAATATTTAGGTGTGGCCTGTGGTTTACGGAATACAACTGGCTTATAACTTTAATAATGTGAACTAATATTTATGCCCAACCACGTAAAGTACGTTGATTTCGCATATGACTCACGGCCGATCGTCTAGATATATCACAACAGCACCACTAAGCGGGCCCGTTGACTTGAAAATGACGAGTCCTCACTCCTCACCACAATTGACTCCGTGCCACGTAGAATCCCAAATCCGAATGCACTATGCTAGTAATATATAGAGATAATATAGAGCAAAACCTATCAGAAGTTTTGATATATAGCAAGTTCCTGAGGCAATAAAATTGCTAGATACTATATGACTAGAAATGCAGTTGTGAAAATCCTTGCTTCAGCACTCAACTAATGGCGTCGACGTCTAGCCAGCTTCATTTTGTCTTGGTGCCACTCATGTCACCAGGACACACGATTCCTATGGTGGACATAGCTAAGTTGATTGCAGAACGTGGTGTAACTGTAAGCTTGGTTACCACCACTGGTAACGCTTCAAGGTTTCAATCAACTCTGAGTCGTGCGAGAGAATCATGTGCTCTTCAGATTCGTCTGATAAAACTTCCATTTCCGAGCAAAGAGGTGGGACTTCCGATCGGTTACGAGAATCTCGATTCTCTTCCTTCAAGAGACCTTCTGAGAAATTTTTTTAGCGCACTAGCTAAACTACAAGAACCTCTGGAATGCATTCTTGAGCAAGAAAACCCACCTCCAAGTTGCATCATCTCAGACAAAAACCTACCCTGGACAGCCAAAACCGCTCAAAGATTTAACATTCCGAGGATTGTCTTTCATGGGATGTGTTGTTTTTCTCTGTTGAGTTCTCATAACATATGGCTCCATAACTCGCACTTCTCTGTTGCCTCAGATTCAGAGCCTTTCGAGGTTCAAGGAGTCCCAAAAAGGTTTAGGATAACAAGGGCTCAGCTACCAGGTGCATTTGTCAGCTTGCCTGATCTGGATGATGTTCGCACCAAGATGCGAGAGGCTGAATCTTCGGCTTACGGGGTGGTGGTAAACAGTTTCGAGGAATTAGAACACGGCTGTGCAGAGGCGTACGAGAAGGCTATAGACAAGAAAGTATGGTGCATAGGACCTGTTTCGATGTGTAACGGAGAAAATATAGACAAGTTTGAGAGAGGTAACAAAGTTTCAGTCGACGAGAAAAAATGCGTGGAGTGGCTTGACTCAATGCAACCCAGGTCACTCATATACGCTTGCCTAGGTAGCCTATGCCGCCTAGTTCCATCACAGCTCATAGAATTAGGCTTAGCTTTGGAAGGGTCTAAACATCCATTTATATGGGCGGTGAAAATTGGAGAGGAACAGTCTGAATTTGAGGAATGGTTGAAGAATGAGAGATTCGAAGAAAGGATCAAAGGAAGAGGACTGTTAATCAAGGGCTGGGCTCCACAAGTCTTCATATTGTCGCATCCAGCAATTGGAGGGTTTTTGACTCATTGTGGTTGGAACTCAACGTTAGAAGGAATTGGCTTTGGTTTGCCAATGATAACATGGCCACTATTTGCAGAGCAGTTCTTAAACGAAAAGCTTGTCATTGAAATACTGAAGATTGGTGTTAGAACAGGCGTTGAGGTTCCTGTAAGATGGGGAGAGGAAAAGAAAGTTGGAGTTTTGGTGAAAAGAAATGAGATTGAGAAGGCTATAAGTCTGTTGATGGATGGTGGTGAGGAAGGTGAAGAACGAAGAAAACGAGCAAATGAACTTGGAGAGATGTCAAGGAAGGCCATGGAATTTGGTGGATCTTCTTATCTCAACCTGACACTCTTTATCCAAGATATTATGCAGCATTTACAAACTTGAAAGAAATGCTACATCTTTTCTCTTTTTTTCCCCCTTTTGTTTCAAACCCGTTTGTTTTAGTTTTTTTTGCTTCCTTTTGTTTTATGTATGTTTGATTCAGCTTTCTGTTTCTGTTTTTTATTTTTATTTTATGTATTTTCATCAGTTTTTATCTATTTTTAAAACTTTTGTGTTGTTTTTCTGATTTATATATTATATTTATGTGTTGTTTTTTAAATTTCTATACTATTCTTGTCGATTTTTGTATTTAAAAAATAAGAAATTAAAACAAATATGTCGTTAGTTTTAAGTGGATGTACCATTGTCATGTTTATCGTATTTAATCAATCTTAATAATAAGTGTTGAATCAATGGAGATTCCAATCTTAATTTTAATGATAACAAAACATGCTTGTTTACTAATGATGTGGATTTTAAAGATAGGTGCATTTATATTGTGGCTATAATTGCATTTATAAATGTTGTGGCCATAGTTTTAAGTTTATGTTGTGGATTTTAAAGATAGGTGCATTTATAAATAGAAAACTTGAAGCTTGAAGGTCAAAATTGAAATTTATAGGAGAACAAGTGATATGGCAGCTTCAAGACCGTAGTTAGGTTATTTCAAATATATTTGTAAGTTTTAATTAATGTTCAATTAATCTAAGGTCTCAAAATTATCATGTATTGCATATAGTTTTATAAAAGTATATAAAACTCTCATCATATAGGTTAATTCATGTGGTTGAATTGATTGAATGATTTGATAAGTCATATAGATTTGAATTATCTTTTAAAACTTGTTTAAAGTCTTAATTAATGTTAGGAATTTGTTTAGAAAGATTTAGAATTGAATTAAGCATTGCTTCATGTTTTATTAGAGAAATATAATGGGCTTGCTAGAGACATATCGAGCAATCATCGTATAGCTTTCTAGGGATATACGGCAGGCTAACTAGAGACATACGAGGGGTTGAGCAACCGTTGTATAGCCCTGCTTCTTAGAGAGCTATACGGCGTGTTAGCCCTATGGCACCTAAGAAGGGGGTGAATTGGGTGTTTAAAATTTTTTTGCAGAATTAAAACACTTTAAGCACCTTAGGCCAAATTTAATACAATGCAATTTCTAACCAAAATTCAACTTAAATGAGAGACAAACTGTATGCCAATATCAAGTAATAATAAAGTAAACACAAATGTACAAATATAAAAGAGATAAAGAAGAGATGAACACCAAGATTTATAGAGGTTCACCTACCCCAAAGATAGACTACGTCCTCTCTCCAACTACTTGTTG
>JAOXYD010000004.1:16241335-16257453 GCA_028565735.1 Pinacopodium congolense | reverse complement strand
AAAACATTGTTTCCAATCTTAAAGTTAAAACCTACATCATCCAACTTTACAATAGAAACTAAATTTCTAGCACATTCTAGAACATAAAGACACTTTTCTAAATCTAGGTAACACCTAGTGTCTAAGATCAATCTGTATGTCTCAATTCCCTTTATCCGTTCCTTCATTCTGTTCCTCATATACAAGAACTTTTTAGATCTGTTTATGGTTTGGATTGAATGGAATTCCTGTAAACATGTGACACATGAGTAGTTGTACCATAATTTAACCACTAAGTATTATTAGACACTTCAATAAGGTTTGATTCAAAACATACTGAAACATAGTATGTACCTTTCTTTTCGAACCAAACCTTTCATTTCATACAATTTTTCTGATGTGACTAGGTTTCTTACAGAAATGACACCTCTTCTCTGTATAGATTCAGCCCTCATTAACTTTGTTAGAAGCCTTATCCTTATCCTTACCCTTTTTCTCTGGTCTGTTCTTGTTGCTACTAACTCCTTGATGAAATGTGAGATGAACGGAGTGTTTCTTCATTTTCTTCAATCTCCCTTCCCCCTGAACTAACATGGCCTTAATCTCTTGAAGGTTTCATTTTTCTTTAATGGTGTTATAATTCACCTTAAACTGGCCAAACTCAAGAGGAAGTGAGTTTATGATAAACTGTACTAGAAAGGACTCACTCACATCTATACCCATCGCTTTCAGTTTAGCTGCTAAATTCAACATATTTGTGTTATATGATCATGAATGGGCTGATACCAATCAAATTTCTTGGTAGTCAGCTCACTTATTAAAGTCCCCACTATGGACTTGTCAACTATTTCTGATTGGGAGTATTCCTTAAGTCTCAACATGAACTCCTTTGTGTTGTCCGTCTTAGGCATTGATGACTTAATATTATCTGCGATCATCATTTGCATCAAGTTCAAGTTCAAGTTCAACCTATTAGACCGTTCCTAAGCCTCATAATAAGACTTGTCAGCTTCAGAACTAGTCTCAGTTATAGCTGCAGGCATTGCATCTGAAAATAAAGCAAAGTCCAAATCCATTACATCCAGTTGAAACTGGATTTGTTCAAACCAATCCGCATAGTTTAGACCAATGAACTTGACAAGCCCATTTCCTAAAGCAAACAAATTAGTCAATGCTGCAAACACAACATATAGCTCACACGTTAATGCTTTGAATAAACCTAAATGGATTCAGACTAACTAATAACTCTAATTATGTATCTAAAGTCTCCTTTTGGTGATATTTAAATACATAGTTAGAACCTATAATGATGCCAATAAAATTCACTATAATGGATAATCAATCATATTCTAGTCAATATGTATGTTATCTTTGGATATACAATCATATTAACTAAATATATTGATAAGTCCCTTGAATGTCATTAATCATAAGCAATGGTCCACATTTAGGTGACCTCCTAGCATTATAATTAATGATCTCAATTGTTCAATAAAACCTTTATGTCATTTAATAGCATCATATTATATGAACAATTGAAAATTAATAATTAAATGTTCCAAGCTAGGCCACTTTAGTGACTAACAAGCTTTTCATGTAATAAACATTTAATTGGATAATTATCATACATAACAAAAATTTTAATTTAATTAGTTTGGTCACTTTGGCGACTAACAAACTATTCGAAAATGTCATAATGTCATGTATAAAATCAAACATATAATATAAAAATTGAATCTCAATCATGACATAATATAAAATATTCAAAGTACCAATTAAAGCATAATATGGCACTAATTTCCAAAATATTATGCATAAAATTAAATATAGGCGCAACATTTATGCATATAAATTAAAATTAATTCAATCAAAATAAATCAATTAATTATTTCATTAAATGATTAATCAATTATGATCCAAAATAAAATAAAATACTTTATTTAAGTCAAAAATTAATCCCATAATTCAATTATATAGAAGGCCTGATCAAAACATCCATATCTATAAGTTGTATAAGCCCAAGTCCAAGAACAAGCCATTGCAGGCCAAACATCTGAAAAAAATGGCCCAAAACTTTGTCAACTTAAGCCCAAAAAACTAGACACAGGCGGTTGGCCCAACAGGAGAGGATCACCTTCTGGCACGTGTACTGCACGCGCTAACTTGGCAAGTTAGTGAGTGCTGCACACGCACCTCTCGCTCCTGGCAACTGTCAGGCTTTGCCATGTGAGGCGCATGCAACCCACATGCCTCATCTCCTTCCTCCAAACTTTCCAGACGGTTTCTCCTTTTTTTTCATGTTCATTTTCTTTATGGTTTTAACACCAAAATCATACCTTTCCCAAGTCTAAAATGATTAAAACCACTCTAATCATCCCTTTGGTTGTCAAAAATCCAGAAAACCTAGTTTTCTCACACTAAAAAAAAGAAAACCGTCTGCTCTCTTTCTTTACCGTTTCTTCTTTTTCAAAACCAATCGAATATGTTTAATTCCCATTGAACAAAGCTATGCATGCCTTGGTTTCATTAATCCATAAAACTGGTTCCATTCTAGAAATCGAAAGCAAAAGGCACAACCAAAACAAAAAATAGAGATGCGGTAAAATCAAGCAATGCTAAAATCAATTTTTGGAATTAAAGAACTGATGGCCTTAATACCCTGATCATTTTAAACAAGAAAGTAGCAACATCTAGACAATCAAAAGCGCATTTCTTGTTTCGGTAACATAAACTGAAAATCAGTTTAGGATTCGTTCTTACTTTCAGATGATATCAAAACACATTTAGAAACACATATAGAAATCTTTATCACCATGCTCTGATACCAATTGTTAGCATTTATCAGGATCGATAACCATTAATTTAAAGAAATTCAAACCTGGATTCAAAATGTTGAATTGCTTAATTATAAGTCTGAATTTGATTCCCTTTATGTCTTTTCTCTAATTGATTGTTTTGATGATTAAACAGCTATAATATTTTCTGTTTAAAAGAGAGAGGAAAAGGGTTTTGGACCCATTTGAACCCAATGACTTTATGTCTAATAATCATTATTTTGAACTCCTTCTATAGACTCAAACTATAAGATATATGGCCACTAAAATTAATCTAACAAGCTAAAAAGTTTACTTTTAAAAAAATAAAATAAAATAACTTTAGGGAAGGTTAAAAAATGGCCATGCCTATTGTACTTTGTAAATCCTCAGTGAGATTCAAGTACCTGGAGACTTTTCTTATAAATATGGGAGCTCTCAAGCTGACAGTATCACTTATAGCGTTTTACTTTTCTTATCGAGTAAATTAAAGCAATGCCTTCTCAAGTTTCCGCGATACCCTTTTCAGTCCAAAGTCTTTCAGCATCCCCTGTCAATCGTCCTTATGCTACGTATCATCCTTCGGTCTGGGGGGATCAGCTTCTTTCTTACTTTCCTGAATCTGAGGTAATTAATGTCAATATGCTGTAGGGGCCAGAATATGACCTTCCTTTTCAGGATTGGGAAATTTTGGAGCTCATTCATGGCTTTTAGTTGATTAAAAAAACTATTTTATGATGTCAATTCTATACAAAGTTACTTGGTTATTTTTAGGTTTTGATTTTAGTTTTTTTTTAAAACACAAAAACTTAAAAAAAAGTATAGAAATTCAAAAAAATAATAGATGAATACAGTATAAAACAGAAAAAATAGTAAAAAACTAAAAAAAACATATAAAAATTAATAAAACATACCAAAACAAGAACAAAAAATGAAAAAGGATAACTGAATCAAATGAACCTTAACTTTTTTTTTCCCTGTAAATGACGCAGTCTAACTATTGATACAGGTAAACATCTGTCATAATAAAATAATCGGTTAACGTACCATCGAAATAAAAAATGTTTAGTTACATAAATACATCCATGAATTACAAACGTATTAAGCTAAAATTTAAGAAATTTCATATTATACTTTTGTTATCATGATTATTATTTATAAATAAATTGCTGTAAATAAAAGTAGTGCCTTAACATTCAATATTCGAAATATTTTGTTGGAAAGGGAAAAATGTTGAACCATGTGTTAGGTGAAATGCTTTTTTTTTTTTTTCCTTCTTTCACATGTATATTTTTGTCTTTTATTTTGAGCAAAGCTTAGGAGATATACAAGAAAAGTAGAGTATGCACAACGAAAGCAAAGCATACGAGAAAACCCCGAAGTGAGCTTGGCCTGCTTATCGCTTAGGTTTAAACGCCAATATCACACAGTGACTGATAGATCTTAAGGAGACGGTGCCTAGCAATAGAGATACCCTTATTGATTTGGACACTACCTGCTAAACAAGTGGCCAATAAAAGTAAAATTAAATTATGGGGAGAGTTTGGGAGCGATTAGTCTAAATGCAGCAAAATGCGTTAATAATATCTAAAGAATCGACGAGGCCAATAACATTCGAAAATTTTAGTAATATTCTTAAAACCAAAGCATATTATTTGTCATCTTTCCTTTAGTAATTATCACTCCATTCAACTTATTATTCTCACCTCACTTTGCTACTCGCGACAACGGAATATCCTGTGCCCTTACTAAGGATGAAAAAGATCATGTTTGCAAATAAAAATCAGCAATCTTTCAGCTCATTTCCAAACTCTTATTCCACTCCTAACTTCCAATCTATAGTTAGGTTCTCATAGTCACATCTCACAAAGTTACTCAGTCCCTTGGTCTTTCCTATGCTCCATCTCTATAACTAACGTAACGGCCAAAGTTGGTGGAACATTGAATCTCTCACCCTCCTCTACAATGACCAGCTAGCTAATCCTATCTCTCTCCTCCTCTATGTCCTTTTTGACACTAATGCTTAGGCTGAAAGCAACTTGTTCCAACTTAGTCTGACTGTAATATGGTTCTGAGGAAGTTTACTTACCATTTTGCTTAGTTTCTGCAAGCAAATTAAGGAGTTGAAGAATAACACAAAAAAGGGTATTGAAGGACAAGATGTTCAGATTGCAAAGCAGGAACAATATATCAATTGAGTCGAAGGAGAGAATTGACTTCAAGCTCTCCAACTTCAAGGCACTTCAGGTAACTACATCATTCCATAACAACCCTGAACTGGTGGTGAAGTTCCTTCTGTAACCTGTAAAGAACGAAGACAATGTGTTGATATGCTGTTTGTATTTTAACAGGTGCCAAGAGGATGGGACGAGTTGTTTGTATCTATAATCTCTGTGGAGACAAGGAAAACTATTGCCAAGTTGAATAAAGCAGCTGTTCATAATGGCAAATGCCAGTGGAGTGGGGCAGTGTCTCAGTCTACATGGGTTCTGCCAGACGAGGCCTCGCAAGAGTTTCAAGATTGCCTTTTCAGGCTTGTTGTTGCCCAGGTACTGCATTCACTTTTCCTTTGCTCTTGTTCATTTGATTGTTGCTTGGAGATTACTCAACCTGTGCAACTTCTTATGCGTGGTTCTTATATTCGACATTGGTGTAAATAGAGCATTGCCATACTAGAAGCAACAGCGCTGAACAAATGTTATGCCTGCAGGGTTCAGCTAGATCGGGTATTCTTGGAGAGGTTACTATCAATATTGTGAGCTATATGAATTCAAACGCTTCTGTTCCAGTTTCACTGCCCCTGAAGAGATGCCATCATGGCACCGTTTTACAAGTGAGTTTATGTTCTGCATGATTCTGCTCTTTCTGACCTCTACTACTTGTCCTATATCTCAAGTATGTATTCGAAATTGATGATAAAGCCAAGACTGCTAGCAACTTCTAAGCTCTTAAATTTGAGTTGGGCATGGATGGTAAGCCGCCTAAGGTCCTTATATAAAAACATCATAGATTGTATTAAGTTTCAGTATTTTGAAGTTAAGGAACTATCCTGTGTAGAGCTTCTGCTTCTTCTATTACCACTTGGCATCATCAGATAGATGGATTGAAATAAGAAGTGATCAGGAGAAGCTGAGGTAACTAAATCAGAAATTTCAACAAGTCTGTTGAGTGACAGGACTTCTTTTGCTTAAGTAAAGGGGAAAGGTTGTTTCAACTGATAATAGAAATTTGAATTTCTAAATTCTCTGTACCGCCAATATGAAGCTGTTGTAGAAAAGCAACAAGTCCGTTATGTTCGTATTAATAGGATGTCAGATAACAGATAGGCTATATTACTAAACTATTTCCATCGTAGAGAACAATAATCTTATTATAACTCCAGTTCTGACATTTGGTCTAACTATCTCTTCAAATTGCAGTTCAAGATTGAACGTCTTACACCAAGAACAAAAGTCAGGTTTTATTCTTATCAATTTCAGTTTGCAAACTTTTTAGCCTTACAAAATTTCATTTCTTCTTGATAATAATAATAATAATAATCTATCATACAGAACTTTCAGTGATGACGGATCCAAGGTAACAAATTCCAAAGAAGAAACAAATGAAATCCCACATGAGGATGAGATTAAATCACAATTGTCTAATGGTACATCGGCAAGGAGTCCAGTTTCCTACTCCAGTGAAGACGTTATGTCCAATATGAATCATGAAGATGGCCACAGGGTTTGTCCATATTTCCCTTCATAGAATTCGATGAGATGAAGCATAATTGCATCATTTTCGTCTTGGTTTCATGCAATTACAAAGTTACTATAGGCCAAAGCCGCTCATTGACATGATAGTGGTTAAAGCATGGATCTTTGGTATCTCTGGTTTAAAAAGTTAGGAGGAAACAAAATGGAAGAGTAACTTCCAGCATATGACTAGACCAGTTAACAGTATAATCAGTGATAATTTGTCGAATTCTATCCGGTGTTAAACAACCCGTGATAATTTGTGTGCTAGAATTTTGACAATTTGATGACAATCTGTATACCAAAGGGCTTATCGAGTGGTTAGATGCTTTCACTCGATGACAAACTTATGTCGGCAACCAATCAAAGTATGCACCCCTTAGCTGCATGTCTTCGATTTGGAAAATACTTCTAGTTTCGTTCTTTCTGATATTGCCAAATATTATAGCTTTTCTTTTCAGGCCACTGACATATGCTTGATCATTTCTACAGAGAAGTTCCTGTAGCACAGGTTCAAATCGAAGCTATGATTCAGCTCAGCGTTCAATAGGAAGAGAAATTTTCTTTAGTGTAAGTAATGCTAGTAGTAATGGCCATAACATGAGTGGAAGACAAGACTTGCATATCTTGCAGAATGTTGCAGCTAGAAGCAGCTATGGGAAAAGTCCTTCTCGATCAAGTCGTTCATCATTTAGCTCACGAATAACACATTCAGATGAACTTTCTCAGGATGATCCTCAGGAATTTCCACCATCTTCTAGAATTTCATCTTCTTCCAAAAACATGTTTGAAGCTGCAGAAGATGCTATTCAAGACCTTCAAGAAGAAGCTAAGATGTGGGAAAGGAATGCAACAAAACTAATGCTAGATCTGGACTTACTGAGAAAGGAACACTCAGAACATTCCAAAGTTCATGCTAATTTAGAAATGGAGCTATCAGCGGTTTGTGCAGAAAGGGACGGATTGCAAAATGAAGTTGAAAAACTGAAACTGCTGTTAGAGAAATTAACAGTGAAATCGGTTGTCACGGAGGATTCAACATTCCAAGATGAGGGTGCAATTCATCTCATAAATGAACTAGAAAATGATAATAAGTTTCAAAAAGAATCCAATGCTAATCTCTGTCTGCAGTTGAAAAGGAGTCAAGAGTCGAACGTTGAACTCGTTTCTGTGCTTCAGGAGCTTGAAGAAATTGTTGAAAAGCAGAAAGTTGAGATAGAGAACCTTTCTGAGCTACGGTCCAAGTACTGTGATTTGCAAGGATCAGAAAAGGATTTGCAAGCTAAAGTGCAGTCATTGGAACAGGCCTTGAAAGACAACAATAAAAAGAAAGGCAATGGAGATTTGAAAAACCGGAACCTTGATCTTGAGAAAGAATATCAGCGAAAGCTATCTGCCAAAGAAAGGGAATTAGTTCAGTTGAAAGCAAAGTTATTTGAATCTCAGCGGAGAAGTTCTGATTCTGTAGAAATGGGACCCACAAATGAAATTGGTAGAGATCTCATCAAAGAAATTGAACCTCTGAAGTTCAAGGTGCAGGAGCTAGAAAATGACTGTCAGGAGCTAACAGATGAAAATTTGCATCTTTTACTCAAGTTTGAGGCAACAGATAACAGTTCCATGGGGGCAGGTGTATATATGGAAAGTTCCATGTCTGAAGTACCCAGTCAGGAAGCCGAAACACACAATCTTGAAGAGGAGTTGAAGAAGAAATTGCTAAGGGAGAATATGGAAGAGCATGGTATTTCGGTTGATAAACTTGAGAATGAGAACTTGAACATCGAAATGAAAGTTATGGAACTGAGAAAGGAACTGAAAGAAAGCAAGGAACTGATAGAAAAGCTTGAGTCTGGGCTGTTGCTAAAAGAAGAAGAGATTGGGAGCCTTCAAAGGAATCAAACAGAAACTGAAGCCAAGATTTCTGTTCTACAGAAAGAAAAGGGCCAGCTTGAAGAAAACATAGTCATTGTCACAAGAGGAAGTGACATTGCTACAAGGTGCCTAAATGACTTGCAAAATGATTTAATGCTACTTAGCAGCAGTTTTGATTCTCATCTTTCTGCCAACAAATATCTTCGGAAGAAATCAACAGAGTTAGAAATTGAAAAACATGAATTGGAGAATCAGTTATCAAAACTAAGGGAGGAGAATGAGGAGTTATCAGCGTGCATTTCTCGCTCTGAATCTCAATTAAAGTTTCTGACAGAAGAGAAAGATTCGAATTCCTTTCAATTACAGAAGTCCCTATCTCATGTTGTGATTCTTGAAGCTGAGATTGCAAGATTGAGGGATGATATGGAGACTCAAAAGACAGATCACAAACAAAAGCTACAAGAATTGCAGGATCAATGGTCAGAAGCTCACCAAGAACTTGAATATCTGAGAAAAACAGAACCAAAGTTGCAAAGTACAGTTGAGAGTCTAAGGGAGGAATGCAGTTCACTTCAGCTATCAAATGGAGAGTTAAAAAAGCAGAACATGGAGTTGCAGGAAAGTTGTACCGACTTACAGACAAAACTGAGAGAGTCACACAGAAGTTTGGTGGAGTACTCTGATAGAATTAAGAATTTAGATGAAAAAATGTCTTCAGTTTTGGAAGAGAGTGCCTCCAAAGAGAAAAGCTTGACTTCTCAAATAGACTTGCTTTCTGAGGAATTGGAAAGCCATAATAAGCAGCATAGCTTATTGAACCAGAAGTATTTGGAGATGTTGGCAGAAAATGAGAGCCTTGGACAAGAAGCGAGGGAACTCAGGCTGCAAATTTCAACAACAAAAAATGAGAAAGAACAAATAGCTTCTGATGCAAGGCATGAAGTATCTGATTTACGTGCAAACATAGCGAAGCTAGAATCGGATCTCAACACCACAAAGGTGGAATCAGAGGTTAAGGTTCTAAGCTTGATGGATGAGCTGGATGCTTTGAAACAAAACCAAGAAACTTTGAAGGCTGAAAATGGTAAAATGGTGAAGTTGTTGGAGAGCTACAAATCACGCGAGGAAAAATTTAAGACCCTACTTAATGATCTTGAACTAAAGCTTACAGTATCAGAGTACGAAAGGCAGCAAGTCATAGACAAGTTTACAAGTTTGAAGGTTCAGTTAATGGATATAGGAACACTTCAGGATGAAGTAGTGTCTTGGAAGAATGAGCTCAATACCACCAAATTTGAGAAAGAGAAACTTGAAACTTCATTGCGGTTAGTATCTGAAGAATGTGAAAAATTGAAAGCAGAAAAGGGTTCATTTCTTGGGATGATCGCTACCTTGAAGCAGGCTGTTTCTGAACTAGAGGACTTCAAAGAGAACAGGATTTCTGTAGAGAACGAACTTCTGCGGATGGAGGGTGAAATAATGGCAAAAGAGGCTTTGATTGACCAGAACAAAGAGTTAAAAGATGAGCTCAACCAGATAAGGAGAACCAATTCACAGTCTCAACGACAGATAATAAAACTTGAGGAGGAGAAATGTGAATCTACAAGAAAAGTTCAATCCCTTGAGGAGGAATTAAAAATTATGACAGAAAAGAAACAGAACCCGAGGCCGCTAATCGCTTTCGATTCATTTAAGAGTCTAAAGCAGAAAGACGTATGGCATCAGCTTCTCTTTTATCTTGTTAAATTTTGACATTCAGGCATATCTACTACAATCCTCTGTTACATCTTTTATCTATTCTTAATCACAGGAAGAAAGATCATATAAATCAATTGACTTACTGATTTTGCCTTTCCGGACACAGGGTGAAAATGGGTATACAGATGACTTTAACCATTTTCATGAAAGCCATGCTGTCGATGTGGATGCTGCCTCAAAAATTCGGATCCTCGAAGATGAACTGGCTAAGGCGATGCAATCAAATAAGCTTTACAAGGCCAAGCTTAAAAAGTATGAGACTTGGCTCAAAGAACATCCATTAACTCCATCTTAATCTTAAAAGGCCCAATCTGTTTTTAGAATAGGAGATACTTGAATCCATTGGTTTAATGATTAGTTAGTATGAGAGGAAACGTACCTTCGTCTTCATCTAAACATGAAAAGCATTAACTTGTCTTCAGAATCGTAGGTAGTTGAGTCCGACCACTGAAATGACTGTCTCATTCTTTGATTTGAGGATTGATATTAGACACTTCACCTGCTGTTCTACTGTAGGATTTGAACCATTTTTAACAGCAACTAAAGTGGACTTTATGCCTTAAATACAATATTTGTAGTTTTTCTTAATAAATTTCTACCTGCTATGCAGGTTGACCTCTGAGGGCCATAGAGGCCACACAGGATCTTCAAGAAAATCAGTAACTGAAATTGAAGGCATCCCAGAAGAAAGATCCGAACGCTCGAAATCGTTACTGGAGAAAGAGTTGAGAGAAATTCAGGACCGGTATTTCCATATGAGTCTCAAATACGCTGAGGTAGAAGCTCAGCGTGAGGAACTTGTGATGAAGCTAAAAGCAGCTCATACAACGAGGAGGTGAAGTTTGCCATTCTTTTATCTTGGTGTTACATTTGGAACCCATTTCTGATAAATTTACCAAATATGAATAAGACACCTGTGCCACTGCCTCAATTACAGGTTCAAGTAAGCACGTACGGAGACCTTATGAATGGAATCCGTAGTGCAGCTGCTGCTGGAGTTGGAAGAGAAACACTGAATAAAGCACGTGCAGAAACTTTTCTGGCATCAAAATAATATTCTTGGCACACTTTCTTAGATGCCAATGTGTTGCATCCCACTTCATCACATCTTCCTGCTCTTTGTTCGCTTTAATGAGTCAATGGCATTGCCGGTTTCTATCTTTAGAGTTGGAATTTCAATTATAATTTTCAGAATTGTAATTTCAGTACATAAATCTTCTTTCATTTGTCAAGTAAATTTATGATAATTACATCTCTCAAACTCTTTACTTATACCTTAATAATTGAAGTTCCAATAGAATGACTACTAAATTAGATGAAGAATCATCTAATTTCTTAAATCAGATGTTGGAAACATTGCCTCCGTTCCTTTCTATTCATTTTATGTATGTTACGTGGAATCCAGGTTTAATGCAATCCATGTGATTCAACTTTGCCATTTTCATCAACCCATTTATGAACATACTGCAACCTGTAATAAAAATTAATTAATAAGCTGATGTTTGCATCAGATGACTCATTAAAGGGAAAATCCTTCCTCCAAAAGGCATTACGCAATCAAAAAGGATTATTAGGCTGTATAAAAGAATGATACAGCTGTTGTCACCAAGAACATGAAATCTCATTCAGATTGGAAAAAGATAACTAAAGAACGTTAAAAAAAAAAAGAAAGAAAGCCTACCTTACATTGAATAAGAGGCAACCTTTGGTAACATTGTATGGTTGTTTACATGACACCAGAGTGTATACTGACGCAGCAAGATCAAACGGCCAACGACCAATCTTGAATAACCAGAGTGGCCCACTTAAGATCTGATAGCTTCCCATCAATGAGAATGACGAACAATCTGCATCCATATGTTGTGAAAAGAGGCTGTCAGACAAGGTTGTTTTATCCTGTCGATTCATACTACTCTGTTGAAGAGCATTTCATGTAGGCCATGTTGATTACGACGTGGCTCAGGGGACAGCATTAGATAAGAACACTTCTCAGACCCATATAATACCACCCAGCAATATTTAATTGTATATGATTCAATTAATTTACTTCCTCCAGAGAATAAAAATTGAATATATACCGATATGTTAAGACACCACCGAATGGACGTAGTATTCTCTAAGAAAGTAAAAAAATAGATTCTGCTTGCACAAAAACACAAAGAACAAAGGATGGGGATCAAAGAACAGTAGCGGAAAAAATTGCAGAGAAATAATAAAATGGAGTTGTCATCAGTCATGAGGGAGGTGGAGCAAAGAAGGTGGCAATGGCATATCCTGGGAAGATGCTAAAAATTAAACCTCCAGGTCACTCTTTCCTACTTTCTTTTAGGTTCCTTTAAACAAAAAAGTGACCACACACTTCTACTTAAGTCATCTCACCCTTCTATTGCCCTTACGACCCTCACAAGGAAGCAACTCTATAACAACCAACTATTAGCTTAATGCACAAACCCTCTTAGAACTGCACCCTCCCAACATGTGATGATGCTTCTGCCCCTCTCAGGCCACCCCTGACAATATTCTCAACCAATAAAGTGATGGGGGTGGTCACTTCTTGTTTTTTTGGAGTTGGTGCAGTTCGCCATATCTGTTTATATCTGCTTCTGCAATTCTCCAGAATTGTGGGAGCAATGGAGGTTGTTGGATCTGAATCGCCTTCTTAAAGGGCGGCGCTTTCTCTTATAGGGCAACTTCGATCCTTTGGCATTTCCCAGTTCCCTCTGAGTCTCTCTTTCTTCCATTTCTCTTGAGCCTGGAGGAAACCTTTCAATAAGGCGAGTCAGACATGTTGCGCTTTCGTTTCATTTGCGTCCTCTCTTATGTAATTTTCCCGTGATGAGTGCTTGTCTCTCGGGTATCTAATAATGTGTATGTTTATGTAGCCTCTAAGCTTTGTTATTCGAGTCGTCTATGAACATGTGTTTGTTTGGTTTATGAGCTTTCTTTCTTATCTCAAGCAACACTTGCGAGTATCATGGCATAATACATGGAAGTGATGAGCAAAAAATTCAGCCATGAAACTGTCACATGCCTGCCTGCCATGACAGCACTATGTATCTTGGTAAATCTTATCCACGAGAAAAATTTATGTTTGGAACTTCGCATCAAAATGACCTCAATAACCTGTCCCCACCAAGGACGAATAAAAACTCTCCAATCTCTCTTCCAAAAATTCACTTTCTGATAAGAAAGAAAGACATGGAGAGGTATAAAGGTGATAAAGTTCTTATGTAAAATCTGTCAGCGAAATTAATTGGGATTAAAAAAACAGTGCAAGAAAAGTTCTACAAAAATAACTTCAAATAAGAATCAGAAAATAAAAGAGTTAACATATCTTGCAAAATATTTTTCTTCTCTGATCATAACTTTCAACAACAAACTATTCTTAGTCTTTTTTTTTCTTTAGTAAGTAAAATTTTATTAAAGAAAAGAATGTAAGCTATACAAAGCAGCTGAGGAAGAGCTGCACCACTAGCTGGATAATCTCCCAGTAACAAAACAATGTGCTACCATTTAGGAAAGCCAACCATTTGGAACAAATGAGTGGTACAAGCATAATACTTGTTGAAGTCAAAAGAACCGGTGGGAAAGTTCCTTCAGAATTCTCTCACCTTTGAGTTGTTGTAGGTTTGCAGTATAGGCTTGCAGATCCAGAGTATTTCTAGCCCTCTAAGCATCTCCATTTGTGTCTCAGGGAGACACCGCACTTCTCCTGAATCTGATGAGCCAAAATTTGCAGCCTTGTAGTGTTGTGAAAATCGGGTTGATGCTACCAAAATAATAAATTCACCTTGAGTACTATTATTTAGGTGAATAAAGCGTAAACGATTGTACTAAAAAGTTACACTAGGTAAATTATCAGGAAAGACTGGAGGGTCACAAGCGGACCACTTAAATACCAATATCTTTAGACAGAATTTTCCTAAATATGTAATTTAATAGCACAATAATTCACTACAACTATACCCATTAATAGCTATTAAATAGACAAATAAAGAACACTAGAATTTAATGAGGTTCAGCCAATTTTACCTACTTCCTTAAACACTACTAAATTGATATTTCACTATTTTAAGAATACAAGTGAAATACTACAAAAGGAGATAAATACTTATGTCTAATGAAAGATTAAGTTTTGGAATGAAATTTTAAGGAGGAGGGGAGGCTCTTTTTATAGGTTTAGAAGTCTTAACAAAAGCTACTCATTTCCAATATGGGATTTATGGAATGAGCCACCTATATTTGACTAATTAACATCCATAAGCTACATTTTTTGACTTACTAACAAATCTCCACCTTGGCGAATTTCACTTTTTCAAATCTATCACAAAACTCATCTTTAGTAGTGTTTGCAAATGTGCTTTACAACGCCCATCTTCAATTTTTAGAAATATTGATCAAGTTCAAATAATGTTGAAACTTGACCACAGTTACCACCTTTGTCAACATATTAACTGGATTCTCAGTAGTCTTAATCTTTTGGATTATAACTCCACCTCCTTCCAAGACCTCTCGTACAAAGTGATAACGAACATCGATATGCTTCGTCCTCGTATGATAAACTTGGTTCTTTTATAAATGAATGGCACTCTGACTATCACAATGTACTTTGACATGCTTCTATTCAATTCCCAATTCATCAAGCAACCCTTGAAGTCAAATTGCCTCTTTCACAGCCTTTGTAGTTGCCATATACTCTGCTTCCATAGTTGATAAAGTAAACTGACCGGTGCCTTTGTAAGAGTAAACACGTAGCCAGTAGTTGATCGACGTTTATCTAAATCACCTGCATAGTCAGAATCACAATATCTAACTATACATTGACCGTCTTGTTGATCCCGCTGAAATACCAAACCAACATCTACGGTGTTCAGAATGTACCGTAGAATCCATTTCACAACTTGCCAATGCTCCTTGCCTGGATCATGCATATACCTACTCACAACCCCAACTGCCTGTGAAATATCGAGCCTTGTACACACCATAGCATACATCAAGCTACCAATCGCATTTGCATATGGTACTTTAGACATGTACTCTTGTTCTGCCTCTGTCTTTGGAGATAAGGATGCACTGAGCTTCATTTGAGGAGCGAGTGGAGTACTAACTGGTTTTGACTTTTCATTCATGCCAAAACGTTATAGTACCTGTTTCAAATATTACTTTTGAGTCAAATACAATCTCCCCAACTTTCTGTCTCTGCTTATCTCCATGCCAAGAATTTTCTTAGCTTCTTCCAGATCCTTCATTTCAAACTCCTGATTCAACTGAATCTTCAATCTCTCAATTTCTTTTTGATTTGTTGAAGCTATTAGCATATCATCAACATACAGGAGAATATAGATGTAGGATTCATCTTGTAGCTTGGGAAAATACACACAGTGATCATACTTGCTTCTTGTGTAATTTTGCCCCATCATAAACTTGTCAAATCGCTTGTACCACTGCCTCGGAGATTGCTTCAATCCGTACACCGATTTTTCAAGCTTGCACACCATACTCTCTTTTCTAGCAACTTTAAAACCTTCGAGCTGAGTCATATAGATTTCTTCCTCTAAGTCTCCATGTAAAAATGCAGTTTTTACATCCAATTGAATTAGTTCCATATCAAACTGTGCTACCAAAGCCAACAAAATTCGAATGGAGGAATGTTTGATGACTGGAGAAAAAACTTCATTATAATCAATTCCCTCCATCTGAGTATAGTCTTTGGCCACCAATCTTACTTTGTAGCGAACATTATATTTATCAGGAAATCCAAATTTCTTTGCATATACCCATTTGCATCCAATTGTCTTCTTTCCTTTTGGGAGACTAGTCAGCTTCCATGTATGATTCTTATGAAGGGAATGCATTTCTTCATTCATACTTATCCTCCACTTATTTTCTTCTGAACTTTGGACTGCTTCCTTATAAGTGGTAGGAATGTCATCAATTTCAATTGGAGATGCATAAGCCACCA
>JAOXYD010000004.1:16222165-16238259 GCA_028565735.1 Pinacopodium congolense | reverse complement strand
CACAAAGAGAAAAGCACTAAATAGATAGTTTTCATAACAACTAACACTAAGGCAAGACCACAAGGGTAGATAATAACTCAAATAAACCAAAATGGCTACAAAAGACCCTAAGGAAACAACGCCAAATGAGGATTTGGGACACCCTCACAAAAGGAGGCTAGAAAAGACAAGGATAAGAGCTCTATCACTAAAACCGAAGGGGCTTGCCAAATTGATTGAAAGCTAATAATAAAAGGGTAAAACCATCTCCCAAGATCCCTACATCACCAAGGTTCCACTCAGACCTCTTTACTCTTTTGGAAGCAAGATCCTTTGAAGATTTGTAAATGGGAGCCCTTCATCTTTTCTTTTAAGGCTTGGATGCTGACAATTTGTAGCTTTGCTTCACCTGAGGATTGGGAGTTACATCTAACCAAGGTTGGGGCTTACTCTTGGCTGTTTTTGCAAAAGCCCCAGTCTGCTTAGATGTTAGCGCTTGTTCTTGAGTCAAATCAGGCAGAGGAGAGAAAGCAAACTCTACTAGCTCTGATTCAATTTAGCATAATTGATGATCTGAATTAGTTTGTTTCTATTGAGCAATTTATGCATCAAGACAAACCTCCTTCTAGATTGAATTCGTTGCATCACAACCTCTCATCTTGACAAGGAGGGATGATATCTTGAGTCTTCTAGATTAACCCAAGCTCCCTTCCCTAGGAAAAACTGGCCATTAGGAGAACCTACAAAATAAGAAGAGTTAGCAAATCATAAATCCCAATTTACCTTGATTGTGTTATTATGGAATTGTAGCATCTCTACTTTAGAGAGAAATATTTCCCTCACTAGCTAAAGAGCACAGGTGAAAAGATATTATAAATTGGTTGGGTATCTTTGAAGATTTTGTCATTCCTCTCCTTTCATAGAATAAAGATACTATAACAGAAAACAATTTTAAAAAGAGTAGTCTCAATTGACTTTCCTTTAGATTTGTTAAACACCAATTATAGGTGGAGGTGAGAGATCTACAACACCAATCTAGACAACATCATTGCATAAGGTTAGTTCATAACTTCTGGCCAAAATTGAAATTGAAGAATAGATGATCACAGTTTTTCCCATAAGCCATACATAGGTTACAGAAATTGGGGCTATTGTCATATCAGAGTTTATCTTTATATCAATTTTCCCTTTAAGAGCCAATATAAGGATGAACTCATATGTCTAGGGAGGATATGATTTGAGCAAACGAAATGGGTCCAAGGAATTGTACCCGTATGAGTGTTGAGAAATTTATAAGCTTCTTTATTTATGAATTTTATAGAGTTACCCTCCCACTCCAGACAGTCCTTACTCCTTATATTATTGAAGTAAGGGATGATCATCTGTTTTTAGCTCTTAAAGATTAGGGGAGTTAGGCTCAGGCCATGTCTATTAACCAATTTTTTTTATGCTAGACTTTACTGCTTCTATTCAAACTAGAACCATACATAATTCTAAGAGAAAAGGCATAGAGGAGAACTCCAACAAGTTGCCAAGGGTTAGTCCAAAGGTAAGTAGATTCCCCATCTCCTATCTTAAAATTAAAATTCTAAACGAAAGTGTCTCTAGTCTTAAGGATTTTCTTCCAACTCCGAGTCTTTGTAAGAAGGGGTATATGACTAGAAGCTTTTAGACTTGAGGATGACATTGCGAACCCATTTAACTATAAAGCTTCTTCATCAGTGAAAAGGATCCTAATTCTTTTAGCTAGAAGGACTTTATAGGTTTGAGGAGCCTGATGCCTAAGCCAACCTCCTGTTTAGGCTAACAAACCTCCTCCCATTTAACTTTGGCATGGTGGGAAAGTATAGGCATCGGGCTCTTCAAACCTTGGGGTTACCATTCCATAAAAAGATTCTCAGCTTCTTCTCCATCTCCTTGATAACATTTGCAGGTAAGAGGAAAATGGAGGACCAGTACATATAGAAGGAGTTCAATACTGAAACAACAAGCTAAAGTCTACCTGTAAAGAATGGGGATTTGATTGCCCAAGAAAAAATTTTGTTTTCTATCTTTAAAAGAGAGGGAGACAGTCAAATTTGGACAGCTTTGAAGAGATAAGAGACAGTATAAGATATTTTAGAGGAAGGGACTTAATAGCAATGTCAGTGATTCTAAGGACTAATCTAGATAGCATAATTAAAGAGGGGGCAACAAAATCTCAACTCTTAAAGAGGTTGATAGAAAGACCAAATAAGGTGCAAAACTTTGGTCAAGGCTTAGAAGAGAGTATGGATTGAAGGGGAATCAGACCAATAGAAACTGAGCAAGTCATCCAAGAAGCAGATATGGCTTTATCTTAGCTCACCAAACTTCCAATGGTAGGAAAAAAATAGAGTGCTTAGAGATATGAAAATTGATGATTTGTGTTCCATGCAAATAATAAATAGATTAGGAGACAAAAAGTCTCCTTGCCTCATACCATAATAGGTTTTTTAAATAAGGAGGAAGGCTCCTCATTAACAAGGACAGAAATAGTGGGAGTATAGATACATTTAAAAGTCGAACTATAAAAAGATTTGGAAAGCCCATGACTTTAAGAGTTTGAATACAAAATCCCATTGGATAGAGTCATAGGCTTTTTCAAGTCAATCTAGAAGGTATATCTATTGTGGCCATTATAAAGATGGCAATTTCTTAGGGTAATGAGATATTATTGCCTATCCTCCTACCTTTGATAAAGGTTGATTAATTGGGGGTCATTAAAGCAGGGAGAATAGTTTGCAACCTATTGGCCAAAAGCTTTGAAATGACCTTGTAAAGTATATTATAGCAAGATATAGGATAGTCATTAGCTGTGGAGGGGTTGTTAGATTTTGGAACAATGGTGCTAAAGGTTGCATTTATCTCCTTCAAAATTTTCCCAGACTTGAAGTAGTCTAAGACAACCTCTATTATATTCCTTCCTACTATATCCCTTGTTTGCCTAAAGAAATGGCCATTAAATCCATTTGGCCCAAAAGCTTTAGAGGGGTTAAAGTTGAAGAAGGCCTCCTTAACATTAGCACTAGAAAAAGGGGTGGTTAGAGACTCATCCAATTGAGGAGCTGATTTACATTTAACCATTATGTCTAGGATGGAGAGACTGGGAGGGTGGTCTTTGGGTCCCCAATGCCTAAGGATCAGAAAGTAAAGATTATTGACATAAAAAATTAAGGACATGGAGTTAGGTTTCTTCTAAGAAGCATGGAATGGTTAAAAAACTTATTATTTCTATCACCCTCCCTCATCCAAAGGATTTTTTCTTTCTACTTATAAAAGGATTCTTATTATGAAAGGGCTATGTAATAAGATTGGATAGCTTATTTCTCAACCAGTTTAAGGGAAGGAAAAGGATTAGAGGCCAAAGATTACTAGGTATGAAGGAGGTTTTCAAAGGCTAGTTTGACATTTAAGTTGATGTCTTTGACTTCCATAGTCAAGGTTTTCAATGAGTTTTTAACTGCCCTAAACATAGGGGTTCCACAAATAGTTTAACTCCAAGCTTAGGCAACATAAGGAATGAAAGCAAGCAGAGAAGAGAGGAAATTAAAGAAACAAAAAGGGGAGGATCTTTTTTGGGGGTCCAGCATAGAAAAGGTCATAGGACAATGATAAAAAAATAGAGGGACATCAAAATGAGCGAGCAAGATGGGAAGGAGGAAAGTCACCAAGGGTTAATAAGAACTCTATCTAGTTTCTTCTTTAGGAAGGAGGGTGATTCTTATTTGTTAGACTAAGTGCAGTGACTAGAGAAGCAAAGATCACCCAAGTTACATTCAAAGAGACACTCTCTAAAGGCAACTAGTTAACTCAGATTGCCATGGGTAAATCAGTAGATTTAG
This sequence comes from Pinacopodium congolense, assembly GCA_028565735.1. Classification (NCBI taxonomy): domain Eukaryota; kingdom Viridiplantae; phylum Streptophyta; class Magnoliopsida; order Malpighiales; family Erythroxylaceae; genus Pinacopodium; species Pinacopodium congolense. The sequence continues at coordinate 16,234,417 of JAOXYD010000004.1, read as the reverse complement.
CCTTACTAAAAATTGTGTTCTCCTCTTAAACATATGTACTATAGAAAGAGAGGAAATAAATAATTTTTAAGGACAAGAAAAAGAGTGTCTAGAATCTCCTTGCATCTTCCTTCTAGCTTATGAGAGAGATCTTCCTCTTAAATCATCAAAAGACAATAAGTTTTATCAATAATGACATCAAACTCAATTGGGATTTGTAAGAAAGTAACCATTTTTATGTTGCATGATTTGTGCTAACTTCCTGTTTTCAAAATGCAATTGTAGGCTACAACATAACAAGAAGAGAAGCTTTACTTCAAAGATTATATTCTCTATGGAGTGCTACCAAGAAACATCTTCAACCCACTAGAGTTGAACTTGTGCTAATCCCAGATTTTGAAGAATTTTATGAGAATGATCAAATCTTCAAATCCACTTAACAAACATTCCCAAGTAGAAGCAAAAGTTACAAAAGTTCAACATTAACTTAAGAATAGTAAAGGGATAGTTCAACTAGAAAGCAACTATATTTCAATTCAAGATACTCGAATCACCAGCTCTTTAAAAAAGAAGAAGTTTAAATTCAAAATTGGGAATGGAGAGAATTTTTTCTTTTAGTTTGGCCCCTTGCACTTGGTAGGCATAATTCAAGCCACCTACTCAAGCCGAATTATCTACAATTCTAGTTGGGCTAAATGCAGTAGAGTATCCAGTATCATTCTTAATAATAGCTAGATTTAGCCTAATGCTAACTCCCCTGATCTCATGGAGCTTAAATGAATCAGTATCCCCTACCTCCCTCAAAATACAAGATCAGATTGTCTTGAATGGGATGGTAAAAGAAAACACTTCTTAAATAAGGAAGTCTATCTCTTCCTTATCCCCTGGGTCAAATCTTTTGGACTAAACCGGTCAAGTCTGAAACTATTCTTCCTAGGCATAGTTCACTCTTTGGTTAGCCCTCAAAGGCAAACTTGCAAATAAGTACATATTAAGATATCTCTATTTCCTAGACTTTTGCATACTATGTATATTTGATGGAGAATCTCATGACCACCTCTTCTTCAATTGTACGTACTTCCAATATCTTTGGACTAAGCTCATGCACTCTGCTACGAAAGATGTTGTCTAGGCCCCTCCTCACCACCAGCTTTTTGAAGGACAATCTATTGATTCTGCTATTTAAGATTGTTTTCTACTCTTATATCTATGTTTATGGAAGGGGAGGAATGAAAGAACCTTCAGAGATCATGAAAATTTTGTGATTAATCTTATTACCTCTACTTGCCAATTAGTGAGAGAGATTCTTCTCTTCAGGCATCTAGAGAAAACAAATTTCAAGAATAGTGACATCAAGCTCAACTGGAATTTATAAAAAGCTAACCTTTATGTGTTGCAGGTTCTTAACTAGCTTCCTATTCTCAGGTGCTCCTTTAGACTTCTTCCAGATCCGACGGGAGGAGCTCGTTCAAAGATTATTTTCCTATTGGAGAGCTTCAAAGAAGTGTCTTTTGCCAACTAGAAGCGAGCCTATTCAGATTCATGATTTTAAAGACTCCAATGTAGAAGAGTTAGACTCAACTATTTCTAGGCTTACAAATGCTCAGGTTTGTGTAGAAGCTAAGTGTTGTGTTAGTTAGGTGACTTTAAAACTGTGGATGATTTTGAAATGATTTTACTTTGAAAACCAACAGAAATAGGGTAAGTGCACCTTTCACAAAAGTAATATAATGGAGTAAATTCCAGACTCCGAATGTCGATCCTACAGGGAATTTGTTGCTTAAATACTAGGTTGATCATATTTCAATTATTTAGGAAAAATCTAGATAATTTGATTGAAAAACTGAAAATTGCTTAAACTGTACTATCTTGGCTTAAACACTTTAAAAATGATTTTTAATTTCTTTTGCAAAATTTTGAAAATGACCAAATGTGTAGATTAACTAAGGAATAGATGATTGATGATTTAATTAATCTTTAAAACACATTTAAAGTTTGATTAAAGTCCTTCACAAAATCAAAACAAAGCTATGGTTAAGACTTTGTGCTTTTTCTCCATTTAATCTTGTCTAATGTTTGGTTATGTTTTAAAATCAAATAAATGGGCTTTAATTTCAAGAAGGTGAATTCTGAAAATTAATCTCAGTACTTTAACTTTCACAAAAAATCCAAGTTTGGTCATTAATTCGTGTTGCTTATACAACATGCAAGATATGCAATTTATACAACATACTTTGACATATCTGAAATTAAGAGCTTAAATATAAAGTTTAGATGTTACAATAAATCCTAGAAAGACTTCTTGATATTTCTTGAACTCTCAACTTGAATCTGAACTCCAACCAAGTTCTAATTCATCATGATCTCTTTATATGATTACTAGACTCAGATATAAGTCTTAACAACAAGCTCCAATGTTTAGAAACTCATAAACAATACACAAATTCGAAGAACTAAGTGTTTAAAACTTAGAACTAAGGAAAAAGCTAAAAAAGGAGAGAAGAAGAACTCTCTCTCGATGGCAGGTCTGATCTCCTCAATCTCTCCATGTTTCTTATCTGTTTTTGGATGTTTTAAGGACCTAAAGAGCTCCCCCCATATGCTAACAGAAAATAGTATTAATTAGGAACACGTCAAGAGTTGCAAAATTTGGAAGATTTAGAGCTGAAATTCTTGACTATATGAGCAACGACGCACTACTTCCATACATTAATACTCGACTGCATCACCCATTAACAGTCCCCTATTCTTCCACTAACGTGACCCTGCCAAGGGGCCATTAATGGTCAGAAAGAAGAGGAATTCTTCATGTTTTTGCTCCAATCTTCATCATTAAGCTCCATCATGTAAATTAAGCATAATAACACATAAATTTGTCAATTAAGCACTAAATTAGGTGTCATAATTCAACACATTAATCATTAAAACTCTATCAATTTAAACCATAACAGAATCCCACACTTAAGCTTTTACTTGTTCTCAAGCAAATTAATTCATCAGCAAGTTCATAATAGAAGATAAATATAGGAAAAACAATTCAAAATTAATGCCGTAATTATTAAAAATGCTTTCTTAGCCCTTCAAAAATTTTGATACATGGAAACATTATAAGATTAATTTGTCATATCAATTAGAAAATGAATTTAATTCAATTCATTCATTTTCAAGTGTCAACTTAAATCAAGAAATCAATTTCACATGTAAAAGGCAAATAACTGAGTTAAATGCATTATCTTTTTGACATTTCCACATCTTTTAAAACAAAAACTAAAAAAAATGAATGAATCACTTAATTAATTAAATTTGTAAGTAGAAAAATTGAGAGGTCACTTTAGTCTTTTATGCGAAGGTAAACATTTTGTCGTGAACAACCCTCGGTTACTTAACTGTATTACAGTAACTCAACTGACTATTGTGTCCCACTCATAATTTCGAATATCATATACATATATTTTTATTTTGTTTCTTTTCTTTCTGTTTCTTTTTCTCTTTTTTTCTTTTTTTTATATACACATATATAAGATTCGAAATCAGAGGAGTAGTTCTGCTTACTTATTTAACTAATTAACTAATTATTCTTACTATTATATTTTTCTTTTTGGGGTTAATTCTAGTTCTTTTTCTTTGAATGAGCTTAATGCCTTAAAAAATCTCACAAAATTACTTAGAGAGTTGCATTTTATATGTGGAATATCCTTCTAATCATTAGGTATCTGTCTTCCAAATTATGAATGAATTAAAGGCATTTAGTCATTAATAATCAATATTAATTAGACAAAATTTTTAATTGCCAAAATAATTGAATTAAAATGAAAGCATGAACAACAAAAAGGATCAAAATTGAAATTTTTTTCTATAATTTATGTAAACTATGATGAGATTGATGATGAATCAAATCACTATAAAAAAACAAACAAAAACTCTATACTCAAGTGCATAAACGGATAAATCCCTCCCCCACACTTAAATTAAACATTGTCCTCAATGTTTAAAAATAAGAAAGGAAAAGCATAATGTAGGAGAGTAGGGAAAGAAATACACCCGTATGATAATTACTTGAAGATCCAATGATGCATTGAAATGGTATTGTAGGAACTGAAATAAAAAGATTAATAACACAGGGAAATAGTCAAAAAAAATTCCACTCTTATAAATGGGAAAGTCAATACAAACATCACCAGATCGAACCAAAAAACAATAGAAATCCAAACTACAAAAAGGGAAACCCCTCCTATGAAACTGAAAGAACAAAAACAACTAAAGTAAGAAAATGAATAGCCAAACAAACTAATCATCGACATTCCGAGAACGCTGATAGTCCTCTAAGCTCCTAACTCAAGTAGTCAACTCATTGACCTGATGCTGAAGGCCATCAAACCAATGAGTCATCTCGGAGAATAAGGCAGTACGAAACTCAAAGAGCTCAGAACTGAGGCGACCCTCCATGTTGATCATGAATTACATCATTGCAAGTTGAGAATCGTCCGATGATGGCAGGACGGTAGCAGGTGAAACACATCCCGAATGAGGCACACTCTAAGTAGAGTCAGATGAAGCCTTACCCATCTCAGCCTTTGATGCCTCAGAGGTAGGCACCTTCAGTTCTATTCTTTATCCATTGCCCATGTCAAAAAATAAAACTTCATTGCCTTAACAGAGTTGGATTGATGACAACTTTGGAAGACGCATCGGCACCCTCTTCCGACTCTAAAGGAACTTCAACATCTATAAAAATCTTTGTCAAAAGGCAAGGAAAACTGAAATTCTTGGTGACCATCTTGACCTTTGCCATATCTTGCATACCAAGAATGATGAAACCAGATAACAGTATCCAAAAAATAGCTCCTAGGCCATGCAAAATCTTATACAGTATATAAAAATCAACCAACCTCGTCTCATTCAATCCACTAGACCTAGGACAAACATTATAGCTAATAAGGGCAACAATAATCTGTTCATAGACCTCCAAGTTCGAGGTGGTAAAACAGTTGCTGTTCCTAGTCAGTGCTAAGGCTTCCTTTGCAGCAGGTACAAAAAATAATGGATCGGTGGAAACTGAATCACCATGTAAATGTTTCGTTGTCTTCACATAATCATCACCCTCATCTGGCACTCCTAATAAAATCAAAAAATAAGCATGAGTTAAAAGTATAAGGATACCTCGCACTATTGAGCGAACCTCAATATTCTTGGAATCATCTTTATCTACGATGTTTGCGTAAAACTCACGAACCAGGTTAAGATAGAATGGACCTGAAAAGGTCACAACTATCTCCCAACCGATGCTCCTGAAAGATTGAATTGAGCCTTGATATTCGGATGGATCGGCCATACCTTAATAAACAAGTTGTGTCGATGTGCTTTATACTAGTTGAAGTTATCGACATTCATAAATCAGGAAGGTTTATAAGCCAAACGTTTCCTCGGTGGTGCTATTTGATGTTAAACTATTTAACAAATACATTGGAATAGGTTAGAAAGTTCAATTAAAATTAAAAAAATTGAACAATTTTCGAAAAAATCCCCAATTTATTTGAAAATTCCTAAAATTTTGATCAAAACGATAGGCTGCAAAATTGGTGTAAATGGGAAGCTTATGAAATCATGAACACAATGATACCAAATTTCAATTGAATGGATGTCTAGATCAAAAGAAAATTGAAAAAGAATACATTGATGGAGGAAAAGATCTAGATACGTTAGAGCAAAATTTGATAAATCTATTGATATTTAGAGAGATTTGATGCAAGAATGTTGTAGAGGACTTGAAATATGACAAATAGACTCTAAGAACGCTCAATTTGGTTAACAAATGAGGAAGATATGAATTTTTTAAGATTTTAGGGTGAAAAGGGGCGGAGAGAAAAACTGGAGAATGTTGGGTTTTTATACTCTCTACGTCTATTAACGACACCCTATTCTTCATGCAATGGTATCGTTGATGGATGATTAAGGCAAAGTTAATGACCTTTCAATACTATAAACAACGACACCCTATTCTTGCATCAACGTGACCTTATTAGGGTGCTGTTGATAGTCTGCCTTAAGCCCATTTTGATCAATTTTCTTCCAAATTTGTAACCAAAAACTCCTGAATCTAAATCCTAACAACATGGATTGAAATATCCATCGATTTTCTTTAAATTCAAGGCTTTTAAAACACACTTAAATTCAAATCAAATACACTAAAGCAAAGGCATCCTAAAGAAAACATACTAAACCTAAGTCAAACACACTTTAAAAGCTTGAACACTTGATTTAATAAATCCTAACAACACCTAAAATAAAATCAAATCACACAGAATTAACTACCTAGAAAATTTCCTAGTTCAATGAGGATTGAACAGTAAAAGATTGTCAGAAGACTCCTCAACTGAACTAGGTACATACAACTTCACTCTTTGCCCATTAACCTTGAAAGATGAGTGACCATTACTAACTTCAATTGTGACAAATGGATAAATCGTGGTTACATTGTAAGGCCCTGTCCATCTGGACCTCAAATCTCCTGGAAACAACTTCAATCTTGAATTATACACTAAGACCTTATCACCAACTTTGAAGTCTCTTTGAATGACATACTTGTCATGCTATCTCTTGGTTCTTTCTTTATACAATTTAGAGTTATCATAAGCTTCAAGACGAAACTCATCCAACTCATTCAATTGCAAAAACCTTTCCTCTCTAGCCTTCCTTGAATCAAAATTCAAAAAATGAATAGTCTAATAGGCTCGATGTTCTAATTCAACCGGTAGATGACAAACCTTACCATAGACTAACTTGTAAGGAGACGTTCCAATGGGTATCTTAAATGCAGTTTGATATGCCCAAAGTGCATCATCTAACTTCATTGATCAATCTTTTCTTAAAGAACTAAAAGTCTTTTCCAAAATTCTTTTCATCTCTCTATTTGATATTTCCACTTGACTGCTAGTCTAAGGATGGTAAGGTGTAGCAACCTTATGAGTAACACCATACTTGGATAAAAGAGATTCAAATTGCTTGTTACAAAAATGTGTTTCCTCATCACTTATAATAGCTCTAAGTGTCCCAAATCGAGTGAATATGTTCTTTTTAAGAAATTTAATTACACCTTTCGCATCATTGGTTGAAAGTGCAACTGCTTCAACCTAATACTTACATAATCAACAGCCATTAAGCTGTATTGGTTGGAGTATGATGAAGGGAATGGACCCACGAAATCAATACCCCAAACATCTGACTTCACAAACCAAAATGTTAGTTAGTGGCATCTCATGTCTCCTTGAAATGTTGCCAACCCTTTGACAATTATCACACAACTTTACAAACTAAAATGCATCCTTAAACATAGTAGGTCAATAGAAACCACGCTTAAGCACCTTGCGTGCAGTTCTTCTAGTAGGGCCAAAGTGTCCTCCAATCTCCTTTGAATGATAATAACTTAAAATTGATGACACTTCTCCAATTGGAACACATCTATGAATTATTTTATTAGCACAAATCTTGTAAAGAAAAGGGTCGTACCATAGATACCGCTTAACTTTAGAAAAGAATTTCATCTTCTGTTAGTATGAAAAGTCAGAAGGAATCACATTGCTAGCCAAGTAATTCACTATATCCATATACCAAAGTATAGAAAGCATGATTAATAAGTGTTCTTCAGGAAACACCTCCTTTATGTCTTGATTAAATCCTTTCTCCATTACTTCCTCATTCAAACGAGATAAGTGATCAGCCACAAAATTTTCCTTATCTTTCTTGTCTCAAATTTCAATGTCAAACTCCTATAATAAGAAGACCAATTGAATCAATCGTGGCTTGTTCATTAGATATTTCAATGCTGAATGGTCCGTATAAACTATCACCTTTGAAAGAACCAAATAGGACTAAAACTTGTCAATTGCAAACACTACAGCTAACATCTCATTTTCAGTAGTGGTGTAATTCTTTTGAGCATCATTTAACGTGCGATTTGCACAATAAATTGGATGGAAAAGCTTTCCATACCTTTGTCCAAGTGCTGCACCAATTGCAAAGTTACTTGCATCACACATCAACTCAAAAGGAAGAGACCAATCAGGTGATACCAAAATAGGTGCACTCATAACCTTCTCCTTTAGCAATTGGAAAGAATGCATGCATTTATCATCAAAGTTAAAGATTGCATCTTTGGTCAAAAACTCAGTAAGGGGCTTAGCTATCTTAGAAAAATCCTTTATAAATCTCATCTATAGAATCCAGCATGTCGAAGAAAATTTTGAATTGCTCTAACTGAATTTGGAGGGGCTAGTTGAGCAATAACTTCAACTTTTGCTAGATCTACTACAATACCTTTGCTTGAATCTTGTGACCAAATACTACGCATTCTTGTACCATAAAATGACATTTCTCCCAATTCAAAACCAAAATGATTTCTTCACATCTCTTTAGTACTTTTTCTAGATTCTACAATCATGCATCAAAGGATGTACCAAATACAGAAAAATCATTCATAAATACTTCAATGTATGATTTAATCATGTTCGTAAAAATGGCTGTCATATAACGTTGAAAAGTAGTAGGAGCATTATACAAGCCAAAAGGCATGTGATGATAAGCAAAGGTTTAAAATGGACATGTAAAAGTCATCTTTTCCTGGTTCTCAGGGGCAATAGGAATTTGCAAGTAACCACTGTATCCATCTAAAGCACAATGAAAACTATGCCTAGCTAACATTTCTATTACTTGATCAATGAAGGGCAAAGGAAAATGATCATTTCTTGTGGCATCATTCAACTTATGATAGTCGATGCATATGCACTAACCAGTTACCTTCCTTGTGGCAATTAACTCTTCTTGTTCATTCCTCATGACAGTAATTCCTCCTTTCTTTGTCACTACTTAAACTGAACTAACCCATGTGGAGTCAAAAATAGGATAAATAATACCAGCATTAAGGAGTTTAACTACTTCATTCTTTACTACTTCCTTCATGTTTAGATTAAGCCTACCCTAAGGTTGGACCAAAGTTTACTTCCTTCTTCAATGAATATTCGATGAGTACAAATAGAAGGGTTTAATACTTTAATATCCGCTAAGGTCCATCCTGTAGCCTTTTGATACTCTCTCAGAACTCTCAACAGTCTTTCCTCCATTATGTATCTTAATGATGATGAAATAATAATAGGAAATTGAGATGGAGATCTAAAAAATGCTTACTTCAAATTTAAAGGGAGAAGTTTTAGTTCAAGAGTTGGAGGCTCTTCACTTGATGGCTTAGGAAGTGTTTGAATTGGCCTATTCCTATTCAAAGGCTCAAACCTTCTAAATTGTATCCAATTGGAAGATTTTTTCGCAACTTCTAAACCCTTTAATACTTCCTTCACTTCCCCTCCTTCTTCTTCTTCAGCATTTGAAGATATCAAAGCCTTTTGCAATGAATTTGAACACAGATAGTTAAATGGATCAATTGGAGTAGAATGAACTCTAATGAAGTTACATGAATCCATGGTGGATGGATGATTCATTGCTCAAAAAACATTGAACTCAATCTATTTATCATGAAGCCTGAGAATGAGTTTTCTACTATGTACATCAATCAGTTCCCTAACAATTTCCATGAATGATCATCCTAAAATGATAGGCACTGTACTATCCTCCTCCATATCCAAGATAAGAAAATCAACAGGGAATATGAATTTATCAACCTTGACCAGAACATCTTCAATAATCCCTCTTGGATAGGTGACTAATCTATCAGCCAATTGTTATGAGACTGTAGTGGGTTTCAGTTCTTCTAATCCTAACTTCTTAAAAATTGATGGGGGCATCAAATTAATGCTTGCTCCTAAATCCATCAAAGCTCTATCAACTTGTAAGCTACTGATTGCACAAGGAATGGTAAAGCTACCAGGATCCTTGAGCTTTAAAGGTAACTTCTTTAGTAGGATAGCAAAACACTCTTCATTAAGATTAATTGTCTCATACTCCTTTAACCTTCTCATCTTAGATAGGATTTCCTTCAAAAACTTTGCATATGAAGGCATTTGGGCAATTGCTTCAGCAAATGGAATATTAATATGTATTGAAATTACTAACAAATTGGGCATGTTCAAGTTCTTGGGCAAAAGGGCTTCCTTATTGACACTCTAATGATAAATGGGAGGTACTATCATAACTTTCACATTCCATCTTATGAGAAGTACTAGTAGCATCAGTCATCAAACTATCTATCTTCTTGTTCAATACTTCCAGCTGAGCTGCAAGAGCTACTATATCATTGATTGCATGAACACCATGTGGTTTCTTTATATGGCGTTCAAATTTGTACTGAAAACTATTTGTAGCCATATTCTTAATCAGATTGTAGGCTTCGTTTACAGTCTTACGCATTAGATTGCGTCTAGCTGCAGCATCAATGGTGCTACGAGTTGAAGGTGTTAATCCTGTGTAAAAGATGTCAACTTTCTGCCATGTATTGAATCCATAACTTGGACACTTTGCAAGCATCTCTCTAAATCATTTCCATTCCTCGTATAGACTCTCATTCTTGTATTGCATGAATGAGCTAATTTTAGTTTTTATTTTAGTTATCTCAGTAGGTGGGAAAATTTTAGCTAGGAATAATTTCATTAATTCGTCCCATGTAGTAATATAATCAAGTTGAAGTGTGGACAACCAAGCCTTCGCCTTATCTATAATAGACAAAGGGAAAAGTCTAAGCCTAATTGCTTCATCAGAGACCCCATTGCTTTTGAAAAGATCACAAATATCAAGAAAATTTTTCAAGTGTTCATTAGGATCTTCTAAAGCTAAACCTCCAAATTCTGATGACCTTATCATTGAAATTATGCTATGTGGGATTTCAAAGTTATTTTCATTGACTCTAAGCCATACAATGCTAGCCACAGGTATACCTCGGTTCCCTAAAGCTAAGCTCATCATGGTTGGTTCCCTATTTTCTACTTGAAGTCCTACAATTACATGTTCCTCAGGATTCATTTCTACTGGTTCGAATTCAGCGTCACTCGAGGTTCCCATGTCTAATAGATCAGATGGTGTTGCGCGAGCTTCTTTCTTCTTCTTCCTTAACGTGCGTTCAAGTTCTAGATCAAAGTCTACTGGCTCAGGATTGCATCCCCGAGTATGCATACAAGTTTGAATAAAATACTAAATAAAAGAAAATAAACAAACGAAGCAAATAAACTAAGTAAAAAGCAAATAAAGCATACAAGGAAAAATAACTAGAAACTAATTACAGAAAAATTATAAAACAATATTTTACAAGTCCTAAAGTAATTGACAACAATTTTTCTAATATTAACGTCAATATATCCCCGGCAACAACGCTAAAAACTTGTTGTATTGGTTAGGTGACTTTAAAACTTTGGATGGTTATGAAACGATTTTACTTTGAAAACCAACAAAATATAGGCAAGTACACCTATCGCAAAAATAATAAAGTAGAGTAATTTTCAAACTTCGAGTGTCAAATGCACGGGAAAAATGTTACTTAATTACTAGGTAGATCAAATTACAATTATTTAGGGAAAATCTAGACAATTTGATTAAAAAGCTAAAAATTGCTTAAACTAGACTACCTTGGCCTAAACACTTTAAAAATAATTTTTAATTGCTTCTGAAAAATTCTAAAAATTACCAAATGTGTAAATGAGCTATGGATTAGATGATTGATGATTTAATTAAGCTTTAAAACACATTTAAAGTCTGATTAAAGTCCTTCACAAAATCAAAACAAAGCTATGGTTAACACTTTGCTTTTTCTCCATTTAATCTTTTCTAAAGTTTGGTTATGCTTTAAAATCAAGTAAACGGGATTTAATTTCAAGAAGGTGAGTTTTTGAAATTAATCTCAGAACTCTAAATTTCACAAAAAAATCCAGGTTTGGTCATGTAAGGGTTAATTCGTGTTGCTTATTGATTTTTCAAACAATTTAAGATTATTTCTCATACTTAAACTATCTTAAACACTAATCTTAAATGGCCAGCCTAAAATTGGTTCATTCAAACATGCCTTAAAACTCTTTCAAATCATCAAAACATCAATCCATACCAATAGAAATGATTAGCCACACATTTGCATCAAAGTATACAAGATATGCAATTTATACAACATACTTTGATAGATATGAAATTAAGAGATTAAATATAAAGTTTAGATGTTGCAACAAATCCCAGAAAGATTTCTGGATGTTTCTTGAACTCTCAACTTGATTCTGAACTCCATCCAAGCTCTAATTCATCAAGATCTTGCAGAAAAATCAAGAACATTCAAAGATATAAGCATAAAAA
>JAOXYD010000004.1:16210379-16222065 GCA_028565735.1 Pinacopodium congolense | reverse complement strand
ATCAAGGTATATTTCTCGGATCCAAGGATGAAATCATGCTGTTTATAGATTTTTTCAATGATTTAGGTAGAGATTGTCGGATCCTAAACCAATTATGATCTAATAAAGTGGAGATTTTTTAAGACTCTAGATGTCGAACCCATAGAGAGGATTTGTATTGGTGATTACTAAGGTAATTGGATCACAATTATCTAAGGAAACCAAGAACTCTTAAATTAAAGGGGTTAAATGACTCAAAAACTCTTAAAACTCTTTAAAAATTTCTAACTTTATAATTGAATTCCAAATTGTCTAAGGATTACCAAATGATTAAATTGCTAAGGACTAGTCTTCAAATAACTTAAGTAAGTTATGAAATGTTGGAATCTCTAATGTAGGGCCTTCACTGATTCAAGACAAGTTATAGTTAAGTCATTGTCTTATCTCTAACCATCCTAAATTAAGCTTTGGTTATTTTATCAATTGATAGGCATTAGAATTAAAGTTTAAGAAGTTCTAATCCTAAATTCCATTTAAGATTAGTGCCCTTATGATAACTAAGGTAGATTTCTCGGATCCAAGGATGAAACCATGTTGTTTATAGATTTTTCCAATTATTTAGGTAAAGATTGTCGAATCCTAAACCAATTATGATCTTATTTTAAGTGGCCAAATCAAAACAAGCATTAAGATCTCATATAAACAAATATTATGATACAAACTTGTGTTAATCATGCACTTAAGAAATTCAAGAACCTGTCTAAGCTAAAATTAAGCTTCAAACATTATAAACATACAAGAAATTCGGATTGAAATAAGGGCAGAATGTGTTCTTACATATATATGAACAAAAGAGTAAAAAACCAATGAATTTAGTGTTTAAAAGATGGAACAAAGTGTTAGACAGCTTCCCAACATGTCTATGAACTCCTTTGAATCCTCAAAGCAACCTGAAATTACAATATACAAGATCTGAAAATGAAAAGGAAAAGAAAAACCTAAAACCTAAAGAGAAGAAAGAGAGAATCTATTTTGATATGAATTCTCGCTTCAAATACGTGTTAGCTGCTGCAAATTTGATTCCCAAACCTTCTTATATTTGTTGACTGCAAGTAAGAACAAGTGGGATAAGTTGCAGCATAAGTTAGAGCTGAAAAACGCGTGATAACTACCAAAATGACACTTGATTGGAGTTAAACGGCGCCTCAGGAATACTGTCGTTTTAGTCCCTAGCTTCGGAGGTAGAACGATGAGGTAAAGAGTAAAACGGCGGAGTGACAACACTTGCCATTTTAGTCCAAATTCCATAATTTAACAGCCATTTCTTAGATTTTCTTGAAATTTTTGCTTCCAACTACAATGATCAATATTTATAAATATAATTAAGCACTTTAAAAACAAATTGGAGCAAATGTATATTAATTTAGAATAAAATTGATAGGAAAATGCATTGAAATCATAACCTAACAAAAACATACATTCAATTGATTATTTAACTAGCTTAATTTTACTCCAGTTTCATGGTATTACATTCAATTCTAAAAAAACTTTGAAGAATTTCACAAAAATGTGAAAAAGCCTCAAGTTCTAAATGTCTAAATTGAAAAACCTAATTAGACAAAAATCTAATATAATTGATGATTCAACTAGCTTAATTTTACTTTTAATTTCATGAAAATGTATGCAATTTTGAAAAACTTTGAAGAATTTTGCTACAAATTGAAAATCCCCTAAAATGTATATGCCTAAATTAGGAAAAAATTAAATTAAAAGAAACCAAATGTAATTGTTGATCTAACTAGCTCAATTTTACTTCTAACTTCATCAAATACCTTCAATTTTGAAAAAAAATAAAGAATTTCACCAAAAATTGAAAATTCTCAATTCCAAATTCCATGAAAATCTGAAATTGATGCAAGTTAAATGGATTCATATGGAGTTCAAGTTCAACAATACTTAGAAATGATAAATTAAATACTAATTAATGACATTGCATAAAAAATTTGTGAAATAAAGGTTAGAGTTTTACCGATTTCAATCGAAATTCGTATGTGAATGGAACTAAATATATAAGGGGTGTCAAAATACAAGTCCCTACTACTGGAATCTTGTTTAAAAACTAGAATTTTTGCTAGAAAAGAGAGGGAAGTCATGTTGGAAAAAATCAAAAAAATTTATGATTGTTTAAAGTTAAAGGAGGAAGAAGCCAGTTGTTGGAGGGAGATGAAGATTAAAAATGAAGATTTCTAATTTTGATTTATGAAATTTGTTGGGAGGTAAAAATATTTGGTATTTTAGAAGAAGAAAGTTTGAAAGACTACAAGAGGAAAAAGAAAGAATGCTTTATTTTTAATTTTTGAAACGTTGGTAGATCAGTCATTAATCAACCATTTTAAGGACTAATTAGCATGTATCTAAAAATAATTGGTAAATTTTCATTTTAATCTCAATATCTTTTAGTATTACAATTATCGGACGCTACCAATTAATATTTAATATTAATATAATATCTCGTATTATGTCATTTTTCTATCAAAACAACATTGTATTATAAATCATAGTCTTAAAAATTGGTAAAACAAATTCAATTTTACTAATTTTTAATACCATATAGTTGTTAAAATTTATCAATTGTTAACAACCCTAAAGTTATTTAAAGCTTAGCACTCATATAAAAATATTTTATAATACATGATATTACAGTTTTATAAAGTTATAACATAAATCCAATTTATATAAATTAAATTATTGACAGGGTTTTGACACTAACTTCAGCGTCCCCCCTTTTTCAACGTATTACATAATCTGCCACTTACCTCATCTGTTTTTACTCTCCCGTCCCGTTCTCTCTAAATCAACTTGTTCAGTTCATCTCCCAATATGACATAACTTCTCCAGCTTTCCTCTTCCCCTCCGTCTTAAATTTCATTTATCTTAAAATCAATTCAAAATCAAATCCCCCAGGTCCAAAGTACCTAAACTCTTGTTTCTACTTTTCAACACCCTCCTTAATTACTTCTTCGATTCCTCTTATTTCTCCAATTTCCATTTTACCGCATTTTGGCGCCGTTTTTATGTTGTCTCGCTTACTCTCTGTCGAAACCCTATAATCGGTGGTTGTCGGCCCCAATTTCATGCTTAGGGTTTCGATCCTTCGATTTCCAGTTGATCTTTTACGCTCTTAGTCATGAAGCGGGAGCTCGATTCTCTGGCCGTTGATCAGGATGACGAGACTGTGACTCAGTCACCGACTCAACCTTCTGCTAGTTGTAGTAAGAGAATCAAGTTCGATAAGGTAAATGGCTATTTTGTTTATTCTCGGAAGAGTAGAGCTAATGAATTACTTGACTCTGTCAACGTCGATGCACGGTATAAAACGATTGAGGGTTTTGAAGACTCCGAAGTTGAAGTAAGTAATAATGGAGCAAGTATAGATACTAAGCCGAGGGGAGTTGGGGTTGTTACGGAAAATGGAATGTTGGACAATGGAAGTAAAGAGTGTGGGTTGATTGAAAGTGTAATTAAAGAGAGAAAAGGGGTCGATAATGTGACTGAAGAGAGCCAAGTTGTTGGTTATCTGAGTGATGGTCGAGCTTATTGTAGCGTGGAGATGGGTATGTCAAAAGATGACAAAAGTGGTGAGGCTGATGAAGACGGTCCTATTATGTTGATGGTTAAAAAGGGCAGCTCTCTAAAGAAGAAGAAGTTGAAACGGCTTACCAGGTCCGCTATGAAAGTTAAAGGTGAGACAGTGGAGGTTATGGTTAATGGGTTTGATGCTATTGATGGCGAAGCATTTTCGAGAGTTGATGTAGAGACGATAGCGGAAGGAAGTGCACTGGCTCCGCCAAAGAAGAATTTGGAATTGAAAATGTCGAAAAAGATTGCGCTGGAGAATGTACCGATGACTGTCAAAGAACTGTTTGAGACTGGTTTACTTGAGGGGGTGCCCGTGGTATACATGGGTGGCAAAAAGGTACATTGTCTTTTTCTGCATGAGTTTTCTTGCAATTGACTATTTTCATCTGAGGTAGCTCATACGTTTCTGTTTATTTCCCTTGGAAAACTTAGTTCCAAGCATTTGGACTCCGGGGTACGATTAAGGATATTGGGATTCTGTGTTCTTGTTCACTCTGCAAGGGCCGTAGAGTAAGTCTGGTTTACTTCTGCAATATGGTTTGTTGTTGCAATGTGGTTCAATATATAATTCATTATATCATGATTGTTTCTTTCACTGTATAGGTCATTCCACCTTCGCAATTTGAGATTCATGCAATCAAACAATACAGACGTGCAGGACAATACATTTGTTTTGAGAATGGCAAGAGCTTGCTTGATGTATTGAATGCATGCAGGTCTTCTTCTCTGGATACTTTAGAAGCTACAATTCAAAGTGCCATCAGTGGCTTGCCCGAAGAAAAAACATTTACTTGTAGAAGATGCAAAGGTGACTTATTTGGTTGAATGTTCTGTTTGTAACAGTTCTGTTTAAATTTTATTTAAGAACTTTTTTTTTATCATCTCTTCTTTTTTCTTTCAAACAACCTAGGTATCTTTCCTACAATTTATGTTGGCAAAGTAGGGCCTCTATGCAATGCATGTGTAGATTCCAAAGAATCCCATGGAAGTTCAACCATTGAAACTAGTGCGACTGCTAGGTATGCCCTTTGTTATTATTTTGATGGTTACTCATTGTGAATTTCATAGATGACGTTCCATAGTTGTAAATGATACCAGTTAATCAACTACTTCCATTGAATTACGTATTAGATAACCTGTTTCTTCACTTTTAATCCTTTTAACTGATATGATCCTAGTCAATCAGTGAATCTGTGCAGTATCATGTGAGCTATGTATGTGTGATATCAGTTTTCTTTAACATATATTTTTTTTTCTTATTTTAGCTCAGGAGAACAAATATTGACTTTGGACTCCAACAATGTTTCATTTGGTACATCCTCATTAGCGAGTACTCCAGCTATGATCAAAAGAAAGTTGGTATCCTTTGTTGTTCTGTGATTTGTCAGTGTATAATTTTTTTCCCCTTGTTTTGCCTTTGTCTTTGAGAAACAAGTAACACATGAGCACATGATATGTGTCGATGTTCATTTCCTTACATTGCATTGCTGTATTGTCATCTTGTGACTCTGCCCTTATTTACCTACTCATTTGACTTATTCAGGTCAGCAAAATCACATTTAAGGATAAAGCCCATAGGCTCCTCAGTGCGCACGTCGTCAAGAAAAAAGACTGAACAGGCTTTTGAGTAAGTATTGTTAGATATCAGATTCTGCTTTGTCACGTTTACCTGACTTAATGTTGAATTTTTGACTTTGTCATAGTAAGAAAATTTTTGTGGGTTTTCCTGTAAATACATTTGGGAAGACTTATTAGTTTTTAAGCCTACTTTTGAATAGTTGGGTTGGTGCTATGCTACTTTGTTGACTTTCCTTATTGCGTAATTCTACATTACTTCAGGTCAATAGATGAGAATTCAATCAAAAAGCCCTACAAAAGTGTTTCATTGCATTTATCGTCAAGGAAAAATAAGCCATGGAAGACCACACGGAGGTTGTTCTTTTTTACATCATGTTGATTTGTCATTTCTTTTGGTCTTTTCCTTAGCATGGTTTAAGATTTAATGAATCATTCATTATTTGACAAGTTTGCATTAACTTCTATTCTGGAGTTGCGTTAACATATAAAGATTGTTATGATTTAATATTTATCTATTCATATTTTATCAATCTATTTCCTTAGTACACATTATTGTATTTAAACTTTTTCTTTTTTGGTCTCCTGTTTTCAGGAAATCAAAACCTTTATCGATGTCAAAGTCCTTGAAAGGCCTACCATCAAGTTTCTCTCCCCAAAATAAGTGTCAATGGAGAATAACAACAAAGTCAGAATTTTTCCCTATATTTTATCATTGTTATTCTTTTTATTTTCATTATTCTCACCATAGTTCTTGTGTTTTTTGCTGCTGTGTGATTTTGTGTATTCGTAGTAATTGTTTATGATTATTATTTTTTCCTAAAGAGATCAGCGTTTGCATAAATTGGTTTTTGAGGAAGGTGGATTGCCTGATGGAACTGAAGTAGCATACTATGCTCGTGGGCAGGTGGTTAAGATAAATATTGTGCATACTTGTATATTGTTTCACATTCTAAGCATGTAAGTAACAAAATCTTCTGGACAGAAATTGCTTTTGGGGTATAAAAGGGGCTTTGGAATACTTTGTTGTTGCTGCAATTGTGAGGTACGTCTTGATTCTAGTTAAATGACTTGGTTCTGTAATCTCCAACCAAAATGCCAAAAATTATTAATTATAATGAACAGGTTAGCCCCTCAACCTTTGAAGCTCATGCAGGTTGGGCTACTCGCAAGAAACCGTAAGATAGTACACATTGCAGTTTTTGATGCATATCTCTTTCCATGTGGTTTGATAAAATGGTCTTTCTTTTTCTTTTTCTTTTTTTTTTTTTGACAGCTATGCATATATCTATACCTCTAACGGTGTGTCACTCCATGAATTGGCAATCTCTCTTTCAAAAGGCCGCAAGTATTCTGCTAAGGATAATGATGACCTGTGTATTGTTTGTGCGGATGGTGGCAACCTTATTCTTTGCGATGGATGCCCAAGGGCCTTTCATAAAGGTTTGTAATTTTTATTACGTAAGAAGATTGATATGCTTCTTAAAACATATTATCTTGTTTAAGTCCTTGGTTACCCAATAATTTTTTCTTGGGGAGGAGTTGGGGTTTGTGTAATATTTGGTCGTGGACTATGTAGTTGGTATATCTTTTATCCCAAGGATTATTTGAATGGAGTTTTTTTTTTTAATGCCCTGAGTTGTGAATACAGTGAATTGTTAAGAAACAGATGTAAACATTCATGGGATGAAATGAAGACAACAAAGAAAGAACTAGTTGTAACATGAATGGGTTTTGACAGTTAATATATTGTAGCAAGTCTCATCCACATGGGGGACTGTCTACAGGCCAAAACCATAGAAAGACTTGTTCTTTTATTAATGCCGGGCCTTCCATGCCACGTGAGATGTGGCTTCCTTGAAAAAATTGTAAGTGCTGCAATTGTGCAAACTCAAGAAAGGAAACTCAAGTTTCTTGGCCATGGTTATTTAGATAGTAGACTCATACACTGTCTCACTGTTCTATACTGCTGAAACATGGTACCTTTGCTCTGAAGGTTCATGCCAAGTTTACAGCAATAATCTTTTTGCTGCTATTATAATACAATGCTTGTCAATTTAAGTTTTTCATCTTGCTCTCTTTATTTATTTGTTTTTGGTGTTTATGTATCAATGTGTTATGGGCCTGACACTTTTTTTCTCCAACAACCGTACATCTTACTTATAAATTTTTGAGGACCAATAGGGTTACTGTTAGAAAGAGTAAACAGAAAAAAGTTATAATTGCTTTAACACATACCTTGCGTTGTTTTAAGTACAGATTGCATGTACATACGATTGAGAAGTGGGAGGCCATTTTATTATTTGTTTCTATCTTTTAAATTTAGGCTATGTTCTTTCAAATTTATGGCACTTTTATTTTAAAAACTTATTCTCTGAACTTAGAAGCTAACAATAAGACAAAACCTAACATCTAGTTTTGCATGAACTTTCTCTAAGCGAATTGTCATTTCCAATTAGTTTTCTTGACCTGCATAAATTTATATTGATCATCAGTATATTGGCTATACAGGATGTGCATCTTTACCAAGTATTCCACAGGGTGACTGGTATTGTCAGTTTTGCCAAAACATGTTCCAAAGAGAAAAGTTTGTGGAACATAATGCAAATGCTGTTGCAGCTGGAAGAATTTATGGTATTGATCCTTTGGAACAGATAACCAAGAGATGCATACGATTTGTAAGAAACATAGAAGCTGAGTTTACCGGATGTGTGTTATGTCGGTACGAGTTATGCTTCATTCTGAAACTATTAGAACTTATGAACTTTTTATTGTCTCCTGAACTTTTTATGTTTGTAATGATGTTTCTGTTGGTATGATAATCATTTTCTGTGATTTCTTCCACTTTTCTTTGAAGTTATTCCTTTGATTTTGCTGTCTGCAGCGGTTATGATTTCAGTAGATCTGGATTTGGTCCGCGAACAATAATACTGTGTGATCAGGTAGTCCTCGCAACTATTTTCTGTAAGTTACCACTAATTTCAAACCATTAATGAACAAAATACTAACTGCTTGCTTCTGTAATGGGAAATTGATCTTTAGTGTCTCTTGGATTTCTAGTTAAGCAATCGCATGCTTTTCTTAGATATATTAACTACATTTTTGCTATTCTGCAGTGTGAGAAGGAGTTTCATGTTGGATGTTTGAGGAGCCATAAAATTGCAAACTTAAAGGTTTGTGCTTATGCAATTTATTTTGTTTTCTGATGAAACTCTTTGAGTTGATGTTTACTCATTTTACATTCCATTGAGCTTGGTTTTGGCAACCATGAAATGAAGATGTTTCACTCCCTGTTTTGCAGGAATTGCCAAAAGGGAGTTGGTTTTGTTCCATGGATTGCAGTAGGATCCATACTGCTTTACAGAAGTTGATTGTTCGAGGAGCAGAAAAACTTCCAGACTCTCTATTGGATGTTATAAAAATGAAGCATGAGCAGAAGGGTTTAGGAACCATTAATGACATTGATGTACGATGGAGGCTTCTCAGTGGCAAAATCTCTTCTCGTGAAAATAAACTGTTGCTTTCACAAGCTCTAATTATTTTCCAAGTCAGTTCATTCCTTGCTACATGCAACAATCTGCATAGTTACACTTGGTTGCTATGTGTCATATTATTTCGTCAACATTTTTATAGATATAGCATATGCCACCTCTACATATTAGCATGATTCATCAGCTAGTTTATATTTTTGTGTGGATGTGCAAATTTTGTAGCATCCGTTATTGGTGGAAATGCATTTTTATAAATCACTTAATCTGAACAACTTTGTCACCAAAGCTGGTGGCTTACTGTTGTAAAGTTTAATTCTTTATTCAGAATATATGATTCATTTGTCAAATGTCAATCTATTATAATTTTTTGTCTCATTTTGTATCAAAATTATTAATGAAGTGAGATATGTTATAATATGCTTCAGGAGTGTTTTGATCCCATAGTTGATTCAACTGGACGTGACCTTATACCATTGATGGTTTATGGGTAAGCTAGATGTTTGTAAGACTTTTGTCTTCTGCTCTCTCACGTAAGATGCTGATGGTATAGATCTGATTTTCTCAGGAAGAATTCCAAAGGCCTAGATTACGGAGGAATGTTCTGTGCAATACTAACAGTCAAGTAAGAGTCAACTTTTTGTGTAAACTGGGGGCAATCTTTCTGTATAATAGCAATTTACATATCTGTTGTTGCAGCTCGTTTGTTGTATCAGCTGGAATTCTTAGAATATTTGGGCAAGAAGTCGCAGAGCTTCCTCTAGTTGCAACCAGTAATGGGAACCATGGAAAGGTGATTATGATGCCTTTCTGTTTTTATCCCTTTACCATTTTAATAGCTGGATGTTATGGATTTTTCCCTGCCAAATGATGACATTCTATTTGTAACTACCTTTTTTTAAAATTTAATTTTTGGAAAATTCTCTTCGAAACAACTTGAAGAGACTGCATTTGATAAAAATTTCAAAGATTTTTGGTCAACTGTTTGAATATTTGGATCACATATCATTAACTTTTGGTAGTTAATTATCCTCAGGGATACTTCCAGTTATTGTTCTCCTGTATCGAAAAGCTGCTGTCCTTTTTGAATGTTCAAAGCCTTGTTCTTCCAGCGGCTGAAGAGGCAGAATCTATATGGACTGAGAAGTTCGATTTTCAGAGGATTGACCCAGACCAGGTAAGCACACTACTAGACACAAACACGCAGAAGCTACATCCATGGATATGCGAGAGACTTTTTTGTGTTTAGATGGGCACAAATGTATGTTACATCTTGTCAGGTTTTGACTCTGATATTTACTCTACTACAGCTTAGCATTTACAGAAAAAGCTGCTACCAAATGGTGACCTTTAAAGGAACTTCTATGCTACATAAACATGTTCCTGCTTGTCGAATTCTCACTCAAAGTACGGAATCTATAGTGTCGTAGACAATTGGAGAGCCATATTTCCAGCGGGAAGGGAGCGAGAAAGCCTGGTGTCTTGGAAGTATTTATTTCATTTCTTTAATTCTTTCTTTCTTCCTAAAATGTGTATAGCCTAGATGCCAAACAAGTACATATGTCGAGTAATTCACATTCTGTGATCTAGAGTGAGTGATACAAAAACAAGTTCAATGTGCTGACCATTAAGTCCGTTTAGGTGTTGCTAATTGTACTGATCAAACCACCCAACATTTTTCTTTCAATTGTATATTATTTCGATACGTAGCACCAGATATAAAAGTTAAAATAAATAAATAAATAAATAATAATAACGGGTCTCTGTTAAAATTTCAGTATTATTTGTAAAATTCGCTTTAGGGTTTTAGGACGGGCAAACAAAAGTCTCAACTAGGGCGTCCGCTGCCAGTCCGGAGAGAAAGTATACGAACATGGGCTTTGGGAAGGTGTTACTGAGCGGAAATTCGTTTTATGCCCATTCAGCAAAAGGTAACAATTATGGAGGCATACCAGAAGTAGAAATGATTATAGGCCCCGAAGAGGTTCGGGAGAAAAGTGATGGCGTCCTTTGCAGTTTAAGAAAGCCTGCCCAACTTTTTCTTGGGTTAATTGTGCAAGAATGACCCCCTTGTCTAGGTGGGGCGGTGCCAGAAGTAGTCATTCATTTCTAAGAACAAAAGTCATTATTTTCAGTCTCTTTTTGAAGCAAGATTCCTGCCAAGTCACAGCCACCGCCCATAATACACCCACCTTAAGGTCGCAGCATCATCAGTCAAGTCCACAGCCTTTTGGCTTCTTTGCATGTTGCTCTTCAACGTCTACGAGCTATTCAATCAGCTTTCATCATTGCCACTACTG
Organism: Pinacopodium congolense; assembly: GCA_028565735.1. Taxonomy (NCBI): domain Eukaryota; kingdom Viridiplantae; phylum Streptophyta; class Magnoliopsida; order Malpighiales; family Erythroxylaceae; genus Pinacopodium; species Pinacopodium congolense. The sequence continues at coordinate 16,211,084 of JAOXYD010000004.1, read as the reverse complement.
CTTGAAGTTGTCCAAAGAAAACACACACACACACACACACACACACACACACGGGCTATAATTTTCTAAATGTCCAGATTCTCTGATTTAAGTTTGGGTTCAAGGGTTCGTTATTGATCCTGGTGTACTCTTTTAGTAAAACTATAAAATTAAGTGTCGAAATATTTTTGGTATTTGTTCTGTATTAATCAAGTCAACAATAGTTAAAGAGGAAAAAATATTTTAATAAAATAAAGGGGTAGGAAATTTTGATCTCATTATAAAAAAATGATTTCATTTATAATAACTTTTGTGGGTTTATAAGATTATGACCCTATCTCAATCTTGTGCAATATTTGGGAGACTCCTGATTTAAATAGATTTTTTGTTGGTTGGCTTTTGGGCATATTTGATATGTATCATTTTAAACTTCAATTTTGATCTTAGATCCGTTCTGAGGTTGGGAATTGAACTTTTTTGAACTTAGAATATTGTTATAAATTTGTCGTGAGATGTGAGCTTCTAAATCGCGGCCATAGGCCTGTCTAGAAATGAAAATATCGACCCAAATCTATCTTGAAACAAAAGCATCGACTTCGAAATTATTTGAAAAATGGTTTTCAAAGGTTTTTGTTTTTAGGATATTTTGAGAATTTAGTTTAATTTTCAAGAGTTGAATTATTAAATTAAATTACTCATTAGAAATTAAATTTTCTTAATTAGATT
>JAOXYD010000004.1:16167602-16193661 GCA_028565735.1 Pinacopodium congolense | reverse complement strand
AAATATTTTTTAATGATTGTTATTTTATTAATATTAATTCATATTATAATTTATTTGAGAAATAAGTGAAAATTGATATTAATGAATATAAATATTGGATGAAAATTATATTATATTTATTATATTAATTAAAAGTTTGAAAAATATGTTTAAGAAATACATAATATATACAGAGATTATTTTGCTAAATTTATAAAATATATGAACCATTTTACAATTTTTAAAAATTGATCAGTACCGGCATCAATACCGATATTGATCGATACTAATATAATACTATTCCGAGACAAAAACCGGCACCGTACCAACACTAATTTTCAAAACATTGTATAGAAGTCTTTACCTAAACACCTCCATTAGAAGATAGTCATGATATAGAGCCAAAGTCCATAATTTAATTGAGAAAGATTCTTTCTTCATTGAAAGTTACAGTGATATGAATTATGCGAATACATACAACTTGTATTTCCATAATATTTGCCTCTGGTATATAGTCATTTTTAATATTGTTATATCTAATTAATTCAATTTGAATAGCGTGATTTAACCACGTAAAAGCCAAATATTTGGTTTTGCATATTCCATTGCCTTCTTTTTTTTTGGGAAAAATCATAAGCAGTTTTTTGTTAAAAACTCAACTTTGAATTTGAATATTTCTTTTCCAAGAATCTTCTAGAACTTGGTTTAGAAATTTCCTTGTTATGGAAGTGGCTTTAAATTAAATGGGATCTTTCACACGATTTAAACCTAATTATTATATTTTATGTGACCTTGCTTGCATCTGAGTTTTGCAGTGTTCTGATTTGTCATTTAAGGGATGTAGAAAGGGAGAGAGTGGAAAGAGAAGGTTGGAATTTGACTAGTACGATATGAAACAAGTTAGAAGTAAGCAGTCCATTAGAGACGAAGTGGATTTTTGTATGAAAGCACGTAAGTCCTTTTATCAAAAAATAAAAATAAAAAATAAAAAATATTATGCACCACTTCACTTTATACTCTAGCTAACTATAAATATTGATCACACAGCATTTCTATTTTTTCATTTGTATTCTTGAAAATAAAATCGTTAAAAGTTTGAATTAGAATAAGAAAACTTCCTGCTTCAAACTTCTTTGCATAAATCTTTTCTTTCTCTTAGATCAATTAATCTGGTAGCAAATTGTAATTATCAGTGCAATTGAATTAACCTCATTGGATTAAACATTTTTGGTTAGGTAACAACAGCTACATGGCTTCCGAAGTAAACAAGAAATTGAGCAAGTGATCCAGAGAGAATCTGATCTGATTAGATTAATTAAACTTACTATTTTTTGAAAGTTAAACATAAAGAATTAATTAAACTTACTATTTTTCTTTTTTGAAAGTTAAACATAAAGAACCAAGTAATTAAACTTACTATTAGTTATACCTAGTTAGTAGCAGAATAGTATAACAGTCCGCTTACCTATTTTGATATTATAGTTGTCCTCCACGTATCTCTTAAAAGAGAAATTAAATAAATAACAGAAGATGGGAAAAGACAATAATTTTAACTTCGATTACATCACACCACTAAATTATTTTGTAATGAAAATAACTATTTTTCCTTCCAATGTTCGGCCAATACATAATAATCAATATAGTTGATGCTACAAAAGTTAACTTGCATTCTTGCTTACTAAAAACTAATTTTCCTAGACTCCAAAAATTCTTTTTCCTTAGGTTCACGAGATATTACGTACTCCAGAAAGCTGGCAAAGTTCGTATCTTGGTAGCGCCTTGGATTCGCTTCATTGACGAGCTTTGCCCAAGGCCTCACCATTGACGTGAAGGGAAGGCTATGCAGAGAAGCCACCGACATGCGATTTTTGTCAGAGTTCACTATAACTCTATGCAACACACTTTGGTACCTTCCATTGCTAAAGATCTAGTAAAAGACACAATTTTAAGAAACCTCCATTAGCCTACATAACAAAAGAGTTAGTTGTACAGCTTTTAAGCGTATCATAAGAGTTTGACATTTTCCTTTTCATGCATACCCACCTCAAGATGATCACCGATGTTGACGACAAAGGCCTTGGCGATTGGTTCAACGGTAACCCATTTTCCTTGATGTTGAATTTGCAAACCCTCAACCTCATCTTGGAGAAGAAGTGTGAGAAATCCATAGTCAGAATGTGGAGGCAATCCTAAAGTAAGATCAGGTTCAGGGCAAGGAGGGTAACAATTAACAATCATTAGTTGGCTTCCATGTTCAAATTCCCTTGTGATTTCATCGTCTTCTTCTGTTTTACAAGTAGTGGTTCCCAGTAACAGGCTCTCTAGTATGGCCTCCATAAGCGTTATGAACAAGTATTTGCATTCTTTAACATAGGTAGCCGCGGAATGCCTGATTAAGAATAGAAATCACTAATATAGTTGACTATAGTGGAAGGAAACTATTGCATATCAAATAACGTACATGGAGAGAAGTTAAATGGTTAAATATACTCAAACGTACATCTTTCCTAAAGTCTATGGGACAAGAAGGCCAATGAGGGAGGACATCTGTCAAGGGATCGCATATCAACTTCAAGAAATCTCTCCAAAAGAAAACGTTGTCCTTGTTTTGGTTGAAGCTTGTTCCATATCTCACCGAAGCATTCAAATCCGATGACATGTATTTGGATCGTTCCTCATATGGCAACTCGAAAAACCTCCTAGCAACATTAATCATACTACTGATGACATCGCTTGGAAAGCCATGATTTACCACCTGCATGCATCCATGAAAATCCGTTACTTTCTTTCCCTAATCATTCATCAGAGAAACAGTAATGTCTGTTTTATTTGGATAATCAAGGTACCTGATTCTCACCTGAAAAAACCCATATTGCTCACAAGCATCTGCAAGATGTTTAAGGACTTGCGGCCTGCGGGCACCTTGCAATTCAGCGAAATCAATGATGGGCAACTTTATATTTTCTTTGGCTACTACATCAAGTTCTCCATGGGTTGTTCCTGGTCTCTCTTGAGGAGGCAGTATGTACTTGCAAGGCACCCTGTTAGCACCTTTCTCATAAAGCCGTTTAACGCCCTTTTGATATTGGTCGATTTGCAGTTGATCATCTTGTACTTCGGTCATTGACATTGCATGAGACGTGTGTATCAGCTTAATGTTTCTGTGATTCATCATGTACAACAGTAGATCAATTACAAGATTACAACATATAAAGTATACGCTATACGTGTGTGTATGGGTGTCAAAGACAGGAGGAGATTAGACCAGAAGAAGCAGTTTGGAAAAGGAATAAACAGCATACCTAGCTAGCTAGTTATTATTTGAGCAATAAAAATAGACATGAGAGTGAGAATTATAGAGAAGGATTCGGTGTATATATAGTAGAGAAATGAAGAAGCCACAGCCAATGAATTCTAAATCAAGGGAACTGACTGGTTCTATATAGAGAAACCGTTGATGTTTCCGGTCAGACCACGAGGCGATCATGGTGGGGACAAGCAGTGCTCTTTTCTGCCCACTGCATGAAACCCCTTCAACTCCAATACTTTGCCTTCTTTTAGGTTTCCAGTATTGTTTTGCCCCATAATTTTGAAGCTGCCTCTCTCTTTCGTTGATATGTTTTATTGCTTGTCTCGCTGACTTTTTGCCTCCTCATTAAGTAGGGGTCCATTATAAAGTTTTGAATACCGGTTCAGCGGTCAAAATTGATACGGTTACGGTTTGGTATTGGACCAGAATATTGACTTGTATCAACCAGTTTTGGATTGATATCGGTATATCGACTTAAAATTGGGTTAATTTTATAAAATTAAAAAAGTTCAGGGATCGATCCACAAATTCAAAAATTTTAGAACATCAATCGTTGCTAATTCATACGTTAAAAATGCACTGAAGCTTCGTCGACTTATACTCCTTTGTTTTTTAAGTTAATTTTTTTAAAATTAAAAATTATAAAGTTTAACTTCTAATAAATAATAGAAGTCAATATTTTAAGTTATAGGCTTTTTTTATCATTTATTGATCTAGGTGAGATGTGGACTTTGAGAAGTTATATGACTACTTTATTTATATAGCATTCATTATACTCTCCCAATATATTTTTTAACAATATGAGATTTGATAAATTTAGAGTTAGAATTAGACTTATCAAATCTCATATTGATAAAAAATAAAAGGGTCAAGTGAAAATTTATCAAAATATTATTAATATAATTTACAACACATATAATATATTATTCAAATGTTATAATAAAGATATTAAATTTTTATTTTTTCCATACAAAAATTTATTAAAAATTATTGCCAAATTTTTTCTTTGAAACTTTTTCTTTTCATATTAAAAATATTTTTATGTGTAAACAAAATATAATAAATTAATATTTAAAAAATTAATATTAATTATTTCATTAAATATTTAATAATAAAATTATCTAATCAATAAAAGTTAAAATATAAACAAAATAATTTAATTTATTTGAAAATTATATTACTTTTAATTTTATAACTGTATTAATGTATGTGAATTAAATATTTTTATTGTATTGATTTAAGTTATTATGTATATACAATATGTGAAAATTAATATTATTATATTATTATTTTCTTAAGATAAATTTAAAAAAATTAAATTTTATACATCATAATATTTACAAGAATTATTTTACAGATTTTATAAAATTTAATGACTATTTTATAATTTTGAAAAAATTTTCAATACCATTACCTATACGACACCTTTCTCGATACTGTGTGGTTATGGTATTTCAAACATCGGCTGCTTAGCTATCTTCTGTCCTTGTGACCTTCATATTATTTCTTTATAGGATTTTTTCCCTAATAGTTTGATTGATATGCGTGATTCTGTACTTATATATTTTGCTAAGGTAAAAAATTTTAGAGGTTCGATAGTTCAGATTTTCTTTTTGGCCTTCCCAGGTCATTTTTTATTTGAAATCTTGATTAAGAGGAGAAAAGGTACTAACGCTATCTGTTTTTATTTATTTATTTATTGTTATAGTTTCTTTGAAAAAAGATATTTATTTACAAAACGTATTTTTTTGTATATTATTTTTCTAATTTTTAAAATAAAAAATAACAGTTTTTTATAAATATAGAATTTGTGATTTTGTCTGTTAAAAATTAATTTTTAAAATCAAAACAACATTTTGAAAATTTTGTTTTAATTTATTGTTTCTTTTAGTAATTTTTTCTTTTGATTGATGAAATTTTTAAAATTGAATTATTTTGATAAGTTTCAAACATATTGTTGAACTAAAGAAGGATTCACCTTATTTTAATGATGACAAAACATCTTTTCTATTGATTTTTTTGTTCAAGTATGTATAAGGACAAGTATGATTGAAGAGAGATATTTTGAAGTACATTTGTATAAGAAGAATGTTAATAAAGTTTGATTGATTCAGATGAGGATAGCTCGGTTGATCGAATAACAAAGATCGACCGACCAAATAAAGAAATGAGGAGGTCAGTCGACCGAATAGATACTAATCGGCAGAATACATCTGCCAAAGAGAGCATTGGCTAACTGAAAGAAGATTGATCGACTGAACCATAAAACCGGTGAACCAAATGTACATTGTCAAAAGATCAGTCGACCGACTAAATATATCGGCCGACCGAATAAAGGAAAACAACGAAGATCGGTAGATCAAAGATGCCCATTAATCGACCAAATGAAGAAGATCACAAGCGGATTATTAGGAACAGTCATATTACACAGCAGTAAGAAGATTTATATAACTATCCAAAGAGTTAATTAGCTTATGAACGTTGGAGATTCTCGCAACAGCTAAATTAATCCATGCTTACACTATAAATAAAGGATTAAGCAAAGTCTTGGATACAGAAATGTTGAAAACGAGTTTTCTATAAAAGTTTAAGAGTTCTGTGCTCAAATTATGTGAGATATAAGTTGTTGTGTTTAATTTAGGTTATTTTTTAGCCTTTAAAAAGAGAGTTAAAAGGTTATTATTGAGTCTACAAAAAGAATTTGTCAAAATGTTATACTTGAGCCTTTAGAAAAATAGAGAAGATTATCCTTGAACACAAAGGAGGTTGGAAGTTAAACTTTATATTTACATAGCTTATTTTATATTCAATAAAGTGCAAGTCTCTTTTTATTTTATTTTTTTCATATTTATTTTAGTTTTCGTAAATTTTATTGAATTGTTTTGTATATTTCTTACTTCAATTTTTTAGAAACTAATTCACCTCCCTCTCTTAGGTGTCATTTAAGACCAACAATTAGTATTAGCGTAGTCTTACATAGAGCTTAAATTTCAACGAATTTGTGAGGAAAGATTAAATAACGCACTTTATGAATTCCGTAGGTTCTTCATGTAGTTTAAATAAGCATAATCCACATAGAACACCCTTTTTCGATGGTAATAATTATATGTATTAGAATAATAGGATGAGGTGTTACTTAATAGAAAAAAATATCAATTTATAAATGATGGTAACTTAACCATTTTTTATGCCTACCAAGCTCATAGGTAATGAGGTTGTTTTAAAAAAAGAAAATGAATAGAACGTAGAAGAAAAAAGATATATTTCTTTGAATTGTAAGGCTATGCATATTTTGTATTGTGGTTTAAGTCTGGAAGAGTACAACAGAATTTTAATGTGTGAAACTATATATCATATATGGCAAACTTTGGAAATCGCTCATGAAGGTACGAATTAAGTCAAGGAGACTAAAATTAACATGTTTACTGATGATGATAAAATTTTTAGAATGATATATGATGAGACTATTTCCACTATGTATGCACCATTTATCAATATTATAATTATGTTAAAAGGTCTAGGTAAGACCTAATTTAGTGTTAAGGTTGTTAAAAAAATCTTGATGTCACTGCCAAAGACATGGGAAAGAAAGGTAGCTGTGATACAAGAGGCCAAGGATCTTAACGCACTTCCCATTGACAAGTTTATTGGGTAAGTTTTAACGTACAAAATATCAACGAGGAATAAGAGACACCAAAGAAGAAAAACATGGCCTTCAAGGCATCCATAAGAGAAGAAAGTGACAATTAAGAATCATCTCTTAAGCGCGAAAATGAGGAACTCGCATTTATTATGGGAAGAATAAAAAAGTTCATAAGAAATGCCTCAACATGTCAAAAAGGTACGCCGTTTTCTAAAAATAAATTTTATAATATAACGTGTTATGAATGTGGTGAAAAAGAACACTTGAGATTACAATGCCCCTAATTACCAGAAGAAAAAGAAAAAGAAAAAGATGAGAAGAAAGAAAAGAGGGCATGGAAGAAAGATAAATCTAAGAAAAAGAAAGTGTTAAAAGCCACGTGATCCGAATCTAGCGATTCCAAAGTAGAAGTAGTGGCCAACATGTATTTTATAGTACATAATGAGGTATGTTCTTCTCTTAATGAAGATGAATATGATTATTCACATGATGAAGTTTTAGAACACATAGAAGAACTAACCAAGAAAAACAAGAAACTGTATGAAAAAAATAAAAATATGATAGATGAGTTAGATGCATGCAAAACGGAAAATAAAAGTCTTAGAAAATACCTAAGTTTAATTAATAAAGACAATGATGAACTTGTTAACAAAAATAAATTCTTAAAGAAAGAAATTGAGTCCCTTTGAGATTCTCTAAAAATCAAAAGAAAAGGAAAACTAGAGACATTTTTATGTATTTAGAATTACGAAAATGACAAATATGGTTTAGGATACAATAATGAATCGTCTACTAGTAAAATCACTTTTATTAAAGGGAAAAATCTAGAGGATAAAAGTTCATAAAAACTTCTCATAATGCATCTAGTAAACCTCATTCTAGACATCATGCATTCTTATATGCTTAAAAGCCCAAAAAATTATTTCAAAGACAAATGAATTATAGAAAATCATATGTGAAACCTAAATAGCATTTTTATAAAATTTATAATGTGTTTAGCCCAAGAAACTATACTCCTATATTATGTACATATTGTGAACGGCATGGACACATCTCTCTTGTTTTTTATCGTTTGAACGATTTCTCTAAAAGTTTCAAAGACTATAATTTTCAGATGACAAAATAATGTGAATTCTAAAAAACAGATAGTTGTTCCTAAAATTTACTTCTTATTATTTATTATTTATTATTATTTTTCAACCTAATGAAGTTTAATATCATTGTCCTCATAGGTTTGGTCAACCAAACCACTGACATCGATTGAACTAAGGTGGTTTGGTCGACTGATGGACGGGTCCAGTCGACCGATAGAACAAAGTTTATATGTTCAATCGATTTATGTACTGGTTCAGTCGACCGATAAGTCAAAAATATCATTTTTTCCATAATTCATAAATTAACTTGTGTTTAAGCTTAATGTGTTAAACCTTAGCCATATTTTCAAAGAACGTGTGATAGTTTTTCTAACTTTTCTTGTAATTTTTTTCTATGTAATTTTTATTCAAGTTTATAGTTTTAAAAGGTATGAGTTAGGTATAGTAACATCTAAAGACCCTAGATAAGATAGATACCTAAATTTATTTTTATTTTTCTTGTAAGATAAGAGAAGAAACAAATGGTATATAGAAAACGATTGTTCATGGCATATGATTAGACACCCCTCACAGTTTATCACCTTCAAGTGCAAGGATGAGGGATTCCTCACTTTTGGAGATAATGTCAAGGTTAAAGTAATTGACATTGGAATAGTAGGTAAAGATAACTGTCCTTTAATTGATAATGTTTTACTTGTTGAAGGCTTGAAACATAACTTATTGAGTATCAGTCAATTAAGTGATAAGAATTACAAGGTTAGTTTCGTAAGAGATGAGTATGTTGTCTTTAAGATAGATAACGATAATATAGTGTTCTTAAGAAAATAAGAAGGAAATATTTACACTGTTAATCTATATTGTATTATTAATCTTGAAGATAAGTTTTTAATTTCCTTGAGTGAATGAACTTGAATTTGGCACCAATGACTTGGACACGCAAGCACGAATCTTCTCTCAAAGCTTAATTCGAAACAACTTGTTAAAGGACTTCTAGCTATAAAATACGAAAAGACTAAATTTGTGGAGCATGTTAAATGAAAAAATAAGTAAGAAGCTCTTTTTAAAGTAAGAAATCAGTAACATCTTCTAGACCCCTTAAACTACTTCGTATGGATTTATTTAGTCCTGCTAGAATAGTTAGTTTAGGAGGAAAACCATATGCATTTGTTATTGTTTCATTCATTTTACTTGAGTTTTCTTCTTAAGTTTGAAAGATGAATGTTTTAAATATTTTGTTAGTTTTTCAAAGAAAATTCAAAATGAAAAGTCCTTATCTATTGCACCCATTAGAAGTGATCATAGTAAAGAATTTGAAAATGGTATGTTTGAATATTTTTGTGATAATAATGGAATTATGCATAATTTTTCTACACCTAAGACAACTCAATAAAATGGTTTAGTAGAAAGGGAAAATAGATCTTTACAAGAAATGATACAAACTATGATAAATAAACATGATTTGCAAAAATATTTTTAGGCCAAAGTTGTTGCATGTGCATGTCACGTCATCAATAGGGTGAACATTAGACATAAGTTAGATAAAACACCTTATGAGCTTTTGAACAGTAAGAAACCAAGAATTAGTCATTTCAAAGTTTTTTTGTTGTAAATGCTACATTTTGAATACTAAGGATAGTTTAGGAAATTTTGATTCTAAAATAAATGAAGGCATTTTCTTAGGATATTATTTATCTAGTAAAGCATATAGAGTTTATAACACGAACTCTCATGTTGTTGAAGAGTCTACGCTTGTTATTTTTTATAAAACTAATCCTTTTGAAAGAAAGAAAGTACTTGAGTTTGATGATGCGGATTTATCTAAGGGATTAGGAAACCTTTCAATTGAAGACAATGAACAAGCATCACAAATTGTTTAACCAAGTAAAGAAAGAGGACAGAAGAGCTACCAAGAGATTGGAAATACAAGAAGGATCATTCTTCTAATCAAATTATAGGTGATGTTCACCAAGGGGTAACCACTAGATCTTAATTTAATTTATCTCATATTGCTTTCATTTCAAAGATTGAACCTAAAAAAATAGAACAAGCTTTAGATGATGAGAATTGGATTTTAGCAATGAATGAGGAATTGAAACAATTTGAACAAAACAAAGTTTGGACCTTAGTACCTAGACTTATAGATCATCTTATAATAGGCACTAAATGGGGTTTTAAGAATAAACTAGGTGAACAAGGTAACATTGTTAGAAACAAAGAAAAAACTAGTGGCTAAAGGGTATAAATAAGAAGTAGGAATAGACTATGATGAGATGCTTGCCCTGTAGCTAGGTTAGAGGATATTAGACTAATTCTTGCATTTGCATCTCATATAGGTCTTAAATTGTTTCAAATGGATGTCAAAAGTGCGTTTTTAAATGTCTTTATTCAAGAAGCAATGTATGTTGAACAACCCCCCGATTTTGAATGTCATGATGCATCCTAACATATTTTTGAACTTTCTAAAGCATTATATGGTTTAAAACAAACACCTAGAGTTTGTTATGATAGATTAAGTACATTTTTACTTGACAATGGTTTTGAAAAAGGGAAAGCAGATACCACCTTATTTCAAAGATCAAAATGCCTTATTAATTGTACAAATATATGTTAATGATATTATTTTTAGTGCTACTAATGAACGTTTGTGTAGAGAATTTGCTAAGTGTATGAATAGGGAGTTTGAGATGAGCATGATGGGAGAATTGAATTTCTTCCTTGTACTCTAAATTAAGTAATTAGAGGATGGAATTTTCATAAATCAATCAAAGTATACACGGAAACTCCTTAAGTGTTTTGGTATGGATCAAACAAAGCCCTTAGGCACTCCTATGAGCACATCCACCAAATTAAATAAAGATGAAGACAGAAAAGTAGTAGATGAAAAACTATATCAAGGTATGATAGGCAATTTGTTGTATTTGATTGCTAGTCATCCTCAAATTATGTTTAGTGTTTGTTTATGTGCATGTTTTCAATCTTCTCTTAAAGAATTACATTTACTATCTGTTAAACTTATTTTGCTCTATCTAAGTGGTACTTTTCATTTAGGGCTTTGGTATCCTAAAAATGATTGTTTGGATTTAGTTAGGTATTCTGATACTGATTATGCAGGTAGTTTACTATATAGAAAAAGTACATCTGGTGTATGTAATTTTTTAGTAAATACATTAGTTTAATGGTTTTGTCGAAAACAACATTATGTGGCATTATCTACGGTAGAAGCCAAATATGTGGCTATTGGTAATTGTTGTACTCAAGTCTTATAGCTTAAACAACAACTTAAAAACTATGGTTTGCATCTTTATAGAATTCAAATTTGATGTGATAACACAAGCACCATTTGTTTGACTAAGAATCTTATCTAACACTTTTGGGCTAAACATATTGAAATTCATTATCATTTCATTCGCGATCATGTGCAAAATATAGATATTGAACTTGAGTTTGTTGATATATTTCATTAATTAGTGGATATTTTTACTAAACTATTGTGGAAAGATCATTTTTGTATAATTAGACGAGAGATTGTATGATTGATGCTCATTCCCTATGACCTTTTTTGTTAATTCTAAAAAGGGGGAGAGGTATGTTATATTAAATATTATTTATTTATTGTATGCATGAATTTAGGGGAAACTGAGTTTTTGCATATTTTTATGAAGTCTTAAATTCTTGTGTAATTTAGGAAGAGTTTATATCTTTTCTATATGCTTTAATATCACATTGTTTTGTCATCACCAAAAAGGAGGAAATTGTTGAAACAAAGGAGATTCTGCCTTGTTTTGATGATGATAAAACATCTTTTTTATTGATATTTTTATTTAAGTGTGTATAAGGAGATGTATGATTGAATAAAGAAATTTTGAAGTATATTTTCACAAGAAGAATGTTGATAAAGTTTGATTAACTTGGATGAGGATAGATAGATCAACCGAATGGCAAGGATCAGTCGACTGAATGAAGAAATTGAAGAGGTCGGTCGACCGAATATATATTAGTCGATTGAATACATCTGCTAAAGAGAGTATTGGCCGTCCGAACCATTGAATTGATCGACTGAATGTATATTACCAAAAGATCGGTCGACCAACTAAATCTACTGGTAGATCGAATGAAGGAAAATAACAAAGACCGGTCAATCAAAGATGCCCATCGATCGAATGAATGAAGAAATTATGAGTGGATTATCAGGAACGGTTATATTATACAATGGTTAGAAGATTTATACAACAATCCAAAGAGTTAATTAGCTAGTAAACATTGGAAATTCTTGCAACGGCTAAATTAATCCATGCTTACACTATAAATAGATGATTAAGCATAGTCTTGGATACAGAAGTCTTGAGAATGAGTTTTCTTTAAAAGTTTAAGATTTTTGTGCTAAAAATGTGTGAGATATAAGTTTGTATAATGTTTGTGTGTTTGATTTTTAAGGTTATTCTTGAGCCTTTAAAAAGAAAGTTAAGAAGTTATTCTTAAGCCGACAAAAAGAATTTGTTAAAAGGTTATACTTGAGCCTTTAAAAAAGTAGACAGGGTTATCATTAAGCTTAAAAGGAGGTTGTAAGTTAAACTTTATATTTGCATTGCTTTTTTTTATATTCAATAAAGTGCAAGTCTCTTTTTATTTTATTTGTTTCAAATTTATTTTAGCTTCCGTAAATTTTATTAAATTGTTTTGTATGTTTCTTATTTAAATTTTTTAAAACTTAATTCACCCCCTCTTAGGTGTCATTTATGACCAATACATATTTTGTCATTTAATTTCTTTTATTACGAAATTTGTTTCAATTTTTTGTTAAAAATATTAATCAAACAAGTTTTTATTTTTTTAAAAGTCAGAAACCAAACAACAAAAAGTAAAAACTGAAAATCATAATAAAAATAAAAATGAAACCAAACAATTGTTAATTTAATGACATTGTCCTATTTTTTAATTGCTGGTTAGTTTCATGAACAAATTAAAAAAAACCATGATGAAGATGTGATGTTTGAGAACTCCTACACTCTTATGTAATTAAAAATCTTGATTTGTGCAATAAGATGAGAATAGTATAATTATCATAAAGAGATTAGGAGAAAACAAAATAATTACTTAATTTTGTTTTTGGTAAAAGTAGTGCCATTGGTACAAGCAGTGCCCAAATACCATTTAATTAAGGAGAAAGGTAAAGGTATATTTTGTCCCCTAACATTTTTAAAAAGGTTTAAATTACCCCCTAATGTTTTCAAAGGTATCATTTTACTCCTTAATGTTTGTACAATGGTACATTTTACCCTTTAACATTTGTAAAATGGTATAAGTTACCCCTTTAATACTAATTTCATTAAGGTTCTATTAATTATTCTCTTAATAATTAGTTAACAATTCATTCATATAATATTGGCAAAATTAACATTCATTTAATAAGATCTTAACTGAATTAGTATTAAAGGGGTAAATTGGTACTTTAAAAAATGTTAAGGGTCAAATGAAACTACTTTTCAATCGTTAGAACTTTTACATTTAATTAACAAGATCATAACTCATAAAGCCATTCAAGGTTTTGGATGTTCACACATTTTAATGATAACCTATATTAGAGAATATTCTACATATCATGTCATTGTTAGCTATTTATTTCTTACCTTATTAGAGAACATTTTATATATCATGTTACTATTAATTGTTTATTTGTTACCTACTTTAGTAGTGATATATATATACGTAATTAATAGTGATAATTGTATACACATATTTAGGCTAAATTAAGAGGATAGCTATAAGCTCAAAAATTAAAACCAATTATATATATATGTATGTATTTAATATGAGGTTATAATATAAGAACATTGTTTCTCTATAAAAAAAGATTCTTCTTTTTTTTAATTTCTTCTTTGATATTAGAGTAGTGATTTTACTTTTATGCTTCTTTTTTGTTTGTTTTTAAATTTCTTTTGTCATGGTTGACAAAAAGAGAACTAATACAATTAAATCTTCAAGAGACGTAGTTGTTGCCTCATCTAGTGCTATTGTTAATGTTGATGCCAATACTTCTCAAACATTAAGTTTAGTGTTGTTAAACAAACTCAATTATCTTCCTTGTTTGCGGGCAGTTACTATTGCTCTTAATGGAAGATTAAAATTGGGGTTTATCAATAGTAAAAAAGAAAACTCTTGACTTTAATTCATCAAAGTATAAGGCTTGGTTATCAAAGGATCAAATGGTTATGTTTTGGATTCTTAATTTAATGGAATATAATTTTGCAAAATTTTTTAATTATTTTGACTCTTCATTAATTCTTTGAAAAGTCATTTGAGACATGTATGGTGACTAAAATAATCCTGCCCAAATATTTTAAGTTCAACAAGAGATTTCTAATCTCTATTGATATGGAAAAAATTTCTATGTTTATTAGGTGGTTTAAAAATATATATTTGGAATGATTTGGAGGTTTATTATCCTCATACTTTTGATCTAGTTGTTTTATGAAATAAATAAAATAAGACTAAATTTTCTAATTATTGATGAATCCTAGTTTTAAATTTAAGGATTTAAGTGGTCATATTTTGATGAATGTTGAACTTGCATCCTTAAAAAGTGTTTATACAACTATTTAATGAGAAGAGTGCTATAGATGTTCGTACCTACCTTATTAATTTCCTTAAAGAGAATTTTATAAGGACAAGCATATGTACATTAAATGTGAACACTTTACTTCTCTTGGACATTTAAGAGACCACTATTTGGAGTCTTCACCCAGAGTTGAAGCCTAAATTTATAAAGGATAAGTATGGAGGAGATAACAAAAGAGCCATTAATCAAAAGGCTTACCTAGCTACCCATATTACTTAACCTTTTTCCTCTAATATTATTTTTAACCTCTTTCCTTTAATCTTATTGTTTTACTTAATGATTTTATTAGGATTTTATTAGCTATTTACGAGAAAACCATGGTAAGGGAGTAGTTCAAGATGGAGTTGTTAAACAAAGTATGATGAACCTGTTACATTTTTTTAGTAAATTTGCTAGATTCTTGGTTAATGAAAACTTTAGGACTATCTAAGGTATTGTGATTACCTTTATGACTACATTAGAGATTGATACTTTAGATGATTAATGAGTTGTAGGTTCTAGGGTCATAAATCATATGTAAAATAAATTAACCACTATTTATGAATTTTCTCCTTATTCAACTTCTTGTTTTTTTTATGTAACTAATGGAAAAGGTTCTCCATTTATGGGTAAGGAAAAATTAAGCTCGTCTCAAATACTATAGAATTTGACATTCTTTATGTTCCTTCTTCCCCTTTTCAGTTAAGTTAACACCTACTCTTAAATGTGAGGTTATATTTACTCTTTATAATGTTATCTTTCAGGATCTGGTCACCAATAAGATGATTGATGAAGGATTTCAGTTGCATAGGCTCTACTTTTTTTTCCCCTTAATTCGCAAGTTTTTTTAGAATTTTTAAACTATTTCCCCTTTTATTAATGAGCATCTTTTATGGAATCAATGCTTAGCACATCTATTACAGTCTTTTTATAACAAAATTGTTCCAGGTCTTCCTAAAGGGACTTATTATTATTAGAATTCTCATTACTCTAAGTCTATTAGGCTTTCTTTTAATCCATCAATGTCTAAAACTACTCAAGCATTTGAACTTGTTCATTCAAATATATAGGAACCTTTTTCCATTTCTCTTGATGGCTTTAAATATTTTGTAACCTATATTGACAATTTTTAAAGGGTTAAATAGATATACATATTGAAATCAAAAGGTGAAGTATTTGATTGTTTCAAGGATTTTCATAAGTAGGTTATCACCCAATTCTTAGGTCATATTAAAATTCATCGATTTCACAATTATGCAAAATATGTCTCATGACATGAAAAACTACTTAATTTTTAATGTAATATTACATCAGACTAATTTTGTTAACACTCCTAATAAAATAAAATTTTTGAATACAAAAGTTATGATTTGTTGGAAAAGACTTAAGTCGTAATGCTTTAAATGAATGTTTCGAAGTTATGATGGTCTTATTAAGTTCTTACTATCACTAATGTTGTTAAATGTTTACCTAGTCAAGTACTAGGCTTTAAATATCCTTTTGATGTTTTGCAGGTCCAAAACGAGCCAATTCAATAGATGATTGGTTCATTGGTTGACTAAAGAAAATAAACAAAATAACTAAATGTAAACTCCAAAGATAACTCACAAGAATTAGCAACAATTATAAAACTAGGACCTAGGTAATTAATCCCTATATGATGTAATTGTATTCATTGTTTAACCTTGATTCAACAATTTTTCTTCTAGATTTTATTAGACCATAGACTCCCTATGGTAAATCCCACACACTCTCTAGTTTTGCAGTCTTATTCAATTTGATAAATTAAGTGAAAGTTCTCTCTATCTCAATGAATTAATTAAATGAATTAATATATTATATAGACCTTTTTTTTTAACTATGTTCACATTTAATCTGAACATCTTCTATAAGCCTATCTCTAGGTCTTCATACAAGATGCATTGCTTATGGATTGATCTAAACTATACATTTGATTTTTCAATATAAACATACATAATCATGTCATTGGAATTCAAGTTTACATTCACATAACAATCAAAAGACAATGTCATTAATTTTATAAACAAATCCAACATAAATATGGAAATTCAATGTTAAGTTAAAAAAATAGTGAACACTACATTTTAAAGTTCATAACAACCTAAATCTTACAAGAGAATTAAGTTTTAAACATAAAGAAAGCAATAATAACAATCATATAGAAGGAAAGGATAATAAGGCTAATGTACTTGGTTCTTGAATCCTTTGACTCCTCCATAATTGCTATTGGAAACCATTTTTAAGATGGCTTAGAATTCACCTCTAAGGTCTTAGTGGTGACTATAGGTGCTTAAGAGGCAAGAGTCCTTGAAAAGAGATGAAATTTAGGGCTAAAACATGAGGGGGGTCGAGGAGAACCATGTGGTGGACCACAGGTTACATGACATGGGACACATCTCATGTCTTAGGCCGTGGTTTTGAAGCTACTTTCCAATTTTCTCCTCCTTTCAGTATTTTTAGTATAAACTCTTCTCTACTCATCCTTTATCCATGAAATTTAGTATGGAGCTTTCTCACTTTATGTTCTTACTTTTAAAATTAATTCCACATCTTTTCCAATCGCAAAGGCATATGAAACTGCTCATCAAAATCTTATAAAATATAGAAAATCAATAGAAAATACTTCAGCAACATATTACTTCATGTTGAACTAAGGTAGTTCCACCTTGACAAAACACCTTCATTACTAATGTGATGTTTAGTGTATTGAAAGACAGGTATTTGGAAGAATTTCAAGTGTATTTAGTAAAGGAGTTTTGGAGTTTAATTGGAATTCATAAAGATTATATATGAAGACTCACACTGTTTAAAGAAATAAATTAGTTTCAATATGGGTTCCTATGCAATTTTTATTGTAAGTTTTTCTTGACTCACTTTTGGTTATTTACGAGGCTCACTCATGCATAATAACATTCATGACTTAAAAAATGCATGCTTGCATTTTTTAAATAGGAGAATAATCAAGAGGACTTATATGTTTTGATAGATGTGTATATGAAAAATTTTCTTAATATGTGTTTTGGTTAAGTAAAAATGCATGAATTAATAAGTTCAATATGAATTTGATAATTAAGCATCCTTGATTATATGTTTGGTTAATGGACTATGTGTCATCTGATTGATCACTAAGTTGAGTATATTGTTGTCTAACATAAGGAGGTCGACTTAATAGGTATCAGTTGACTGAATGCAATGTATCAACTAATAAAATCTTAATAGGTCGATTGAATAATAAAGGCTGGTAAACCGAATGGTGAAAAATCAAAAGCGTAACATCGACAACGGTTGTATTTCATGACAATATAATTGATTAATTTCTTATAACATTGGAGATCCAGAATAACAGTAATATGATCTTGGTTATAGGTATAAATAGGTGGGTGTGTCTTATGTTAAAGTGAATTAACTTCTTTAAGCATTCTTATAACAATATTTGAGTCTTTTTACATGTTTGTGGGATTTCTGCAAGGCTAGTATGCATTCATTTCATTGTTGTAAGAGCCTCTTTTAACATACTAAAGTGTATTTTTTTTAGTAAAACATTTTTTAATGTTACTTTTGGTGAGGTTATTCTTGAGCCTTAGAAAAAGAATGAGAGAAGGTTATCCTTGAGCCATAAAAAGGAGCTTGTAACTTTAAAGTTGTAACTCTTAACTACTTGAATAAAATCATCTCAACAAGTTATGTTAGGAACTAGACATAGGGGCAAGTGGATCGCTCTGAAGTAATATAAATTGATGGTGTATTTCTTCTCTATAATGTTTTTATTTTTACGCATTTATTTCAATTGCTTGTTTTTTTTTATTTAAGTACTACATCTTAGATAAAGTATTTGTGTTCTTAAAAAAAATTAATCACCCAATTCACCTCTCATAACTGCCATTGAGGACTAAAAATTAGTATTATAACATAGGTCTCACACTATTTTAATTCTAATGAATTAGTGAGTAAAGATCATATGGCACACATGATGCACAATTTTGCTCCCTCAGTTAGTCTTAAAGGTTATAATCCTCATAGAGTTCCTTTCTTTGATTAAAATAACTATTTGCATTGGAAAACTAGAATGATATGTTATTTAATAGGTGAAGGGCATAATTATGGATTGTTGTCTCTCAAAAGACACCTATGCTTACTAAATTCGTTGGAAATGGATGAGTACTTAAGAAAGAAAATGAACGGGACAATAAAAAAAGAGGTTATTTTCTCTAAATTTCAAAGATATGCATATTTTATACTGCGCCTTGAGTATGGAAGAATTTAATAGGATTTTTATGAGTGGAAATGTATATAAAATTTGGCATACTCTAGAAATCACTCACAAAGGTATAAACCAAGTAAAAGAAATCAAAATTAACATGCTCACTCATCAATATGAACTTTCCCAAATGTTTCATTATGAAAACATTTTTACTATCTACAGTTGTTTCAATAATACCATAAGTGCTCTAAAGGGTCTAGGTAAGACCTATTCTAGTGTTAAACTTATTATGAAAATCCTCATGTCTTTACGAAGTTGTGGGAAGCGAAGGTGACGGCGATTCAAGAAGCAAAAGATCTCAATACTCTCCCTCTCAATAAACTTATGTTCACTATTAACATATGTGATGAGGATGAAGAATACTCAAGAAGAATAAGATGTTCCCAATAGAAAAAAATGTAGCCTTTAAAGCATCTAAAAGGGAGGAAAGTGACAATGAAGAATCGTTACTTTGAAGTGACACTAATAAGATTAAATCAGTTCATGAGGAATACATCTATATGAAGAAAAGGAACATACTTCTCTAAAAATAAATTCACTAACATAATATGCTTTGAGTGTGGCAAAAAAGGACATTTGAAATCACATTGCCCACACCTCCAAGAAGAGGAAGAAAAAGATGAAACGAAGTAAAAAGAAAGTATAGAAAAAGGGAAGGAGAGAAAAGAAAGACCTAAAGAAGAAGAAAGCATTGAAAGTTGCATGGTTTGAATCATACAATTCCGAAGAAGAAGAAGTAGCTAACATGTGCTTCATAACATATAATGAATTATATCTCTCTCATACTAGCAAAAATTAGTTTGAAAGTGATTACTCCTATTAAGAAGTAGTAGAGCATATAGAAGAATTGACTAAGAAAAATAAAGAGTTGCATGATAGATATAAGAAATCTCTAGGAGAAATAAATGAATTCAAATTGGAAAATGAAATCTTTGCAAAGACTTGGATTTAGTGAACAAAGATAACGATGAACTAGTAAATGAAAATAAAATGTTAAGAAAGAAATAGAAACCCTTAAAGAATCTCTTGCTAAATTTGCTAAAGAGAAGAAAAAATTAGAAACATTACTAAGTGTTCAAAAAGTAGCGAATGATAAATATGGTTTAGGGTATAATAATATAGCTACTTCTAGTAAAATTGTCTTTGTTAAGGAAAAGAACTTAGAAGATGAAAGTTCTCCTAAAAATGTTCAAATTGAATCTATTAAGTTTGTTTTTAATTTTTTGTAATTTGTTTTGTTCGTCTTTCATTTTTCTATTCCACTACAAATTTTCCTAAACCTTAAAACCCATTTTGTATACTTTCTCTATTCTTGTTCAAATTTGTGATAGATTAGAGAGTATCATCACTAAAGGAATGAGTTAGGTACACTATTAACATTCAAGGGACTAAAATGAGATGTGTACCTAAATCTATATGGCTTTTTGTTTTATAGGGCATCAAGAGAAGAAACAAGTGTATGTTAACAATGGATGCTCACGACATATGACTAGTGATCCTTTGCAATTCATCTCTTTCAAAATAAACGATAGAGAATCCATTACATTCACTAATAATTCTAAGGGTAAGGTAATTGACATTTAAAAAGTGGGTAAGGATAACTGTTCATTAATTGAGAATGTCTTGTTAAAGGATTAAAGCGTAATTTATTAAGTATAAGTTAATTTTACAATAAATAATATAAGGTATGCTTTGTAGGAGATAAATGTGTTGTTTTAAAAACTAGCGATGGTAGTATTGTTTTCTTAGGAAAAAAGAGAAGGAAATATATACATTGTTAATTTATACAATGTGACTAACCCTGAGAATAAGTGCTTGATTTCTTTAAGTGAATAAGCTTGGATTTGGCATAGACAGCTTGGACATATAAGTATGGATCTCGTATCGAAATTAAACTTAAAATAACTTGTAAGAAGACTTCCAAACATGAAATATGAAAAAGGATAAAATTTTGTGGTGCATGCCAAATGGAAAAGCAAATAAGAAGCTCTTTTCAAAGAGAAAAGTCGGTAACATCTTTTAAACCTCTTGAATTACTACATATGGATTCGTTTGGTCCTATTAAAGTAGCTAGTTTTAGGTAGTAAATCATATACATTCATTATAGTTGATGATTTTAGTAGATTGACATGGTTTAGTTCTTAAGTATAAAAAGAAGAATGTTTTAAACTATTTTTTTGTTTTGCAAAGAAAATCCAAAATGAAAAGGGCTTGTCTATTGGTTCTATTAGAGCTGATAATGGTAGGGAATTTAACAATGAAATGATTGACAATGTCTATTGGCTCTATCGCATAATTTTCTACACCTAGGACTCCACAATAAAATGATGTAATAAAAATAAAGAATAGATATTTATAAGAAATGGCTCAAACAATGATTAATAAATTCCATTTACCTAAGTATTTTTAGGCTAAAGTGATTGTATGTGCATTCCATGTTATTAATAGGGTGAACATTAGACATAAAATAGATAATACATCAAGTGGGATTTTGAATGGTAAGAAACCTAAAATTAGTCATCTCAAAGTTTTTAGTTGAAAATGTTACATTCTAAACACTAAAGATAATTAGGTTGAATTAGATTCCAAAATAAATGAGTGCATCTTCTTAGGAGATTCTTTGTCTAGTAAAGCATATAAAGTTTTTAACAAAAGCACTAATATAGTAGAAGAGTCTATGTATATGGTATTTGATGAGACTAATCCCTTTAAAAGAAAAGAATTGTTGAGATTGATGACACAGGTTTAAACAAGAGTTTAGAGAAACTATCACTTGAAGAAAAAGGACAAACGTCTTACGAGAAAGTAATTGAACCAAGTGAAGAAAGGAGGATGAAGAGCCACCGAGATATTGGAGATATAAGAAGGATCATCCTCCCAACCAAATAAGTGGTGATATTTAACAAGGGGTAACTACTCATTCTCACATTAATTTATTACATCTTGCATTCATATCAAAGATTAAACCTAGGACTATTGAAGAGACATTAGATGTTAAAAATTAGATTTTATTTATGAATGAAGAATTGAACCAATTTGAACGAAATAAAGTTTGGAATTTAGTACATAGGCCTAAAGATCACCCGATAATAAGTACTAAATGGGTTTTCAAGAAGAAACTAGATGAACAAAGAAATATTCTTAGAAACAAGGAAAGGTTAGTAGCTAAAGGTTATAATCAAGAAGAAGGAATAGTTTATGATGAGAATTTTTCCACTATAGCTAGATTAGATGCCATTAGACTACTCCTTATATTTGCATCGCATATGGGTTTTAAACTTTTTCAAATTGATGTTAAAAGTACATTCTTAAATGGTTTTATACAAGAAGAAGTATATGTTAAAGAACCCTCTACTTTTGAAAGACTTGATACACCCAAATACATTTTTAAATTGTCTAAAGCTTTATATGGTTTAACACAAACATCTAGAGCATAGTATGATAGATTAAGTGTATTTTTGCTTGAAAATGGTTTTAAAAAAGAGAAAGTTAATACTACCTTTTTTATTAAGAAAAATAAAAAATTAATTAATTATTCAAATATATGTGGATGATATCAGTTTTGGTGTTACTAATGAACTTTTATATCAGGAATTTTCTAAGTGTATAAGTAGAGAATTCGAGATGAGCATGATAGGAGAATTGAATTTCTTTCTTAAAATCTAAATCAAAAAAATGAAGAATAAAATTTTCATCAACCAATCAAAGTACATAAGAGAGTTACTCAAATGAGCACATCCATAAAGTTGAACAAGGATGAAGATGGTAAAGAGGTGGATGTAAAAAATTATAGAGGTATGACTAGAATTTTGTTATATTTAACTGCTAATAGGCTAGATATTATATTTAGTGTTTGCTTATGTGCTAGATTTTAGTCCTCTCATAGAGAATCTCATTTATTAGCTGTTAAATACATTTTGATATATTTGAGTGGTTCCTTATATTTTTCAGACAAGGTTGGTTATTTAAATGCTGATTATGTAGGAAGTTTGTTAAATAGAAAAGTATATTTAGTGTATATCATTGCTTAGGTAATGCATTAGTTTCATGGTTTTGTAGAAAGTAAAATTTTATTGCATTGTCTACTATGGAAGCTAAGTACGTAACCACCAGAAGTTGTTGTACTGAAGTTTTATGGCTTAGGCAATAACTTAGAGATTATTATTTAGATCTTAACAAAATTCCAATAAAATGTGATAACACTAGCACTATTTATTTAACAAATAAACCATCCAACATCCTAGAACCAAGTATATAGAAATTAAGTATCATTTCATTAGAGATCATATTCAAAATGGTGATATATAACTTGAGTTTTTTGGTACCTTGCATCAATTAGCAGATATTTTTACTAAAACCTTATATGAAGATCATTTTTTCATGATTAGAAGAGAAATTAGTAGATAAATGGTTATTCTTTATGATGTGTGTTCAAGTTCTATTTATCTTATCCATGCGTTTATGGCTTTTGTGTTGATTAGTGCATGAATTGAGGGGGAGTTGTGAACCTTGTTTGATTTAGGGGGAGTTTAAAAGCATGATCATATGGTATTTGATTTATAATATGTGAGCTTAATTTTTCATAATATCACATGGCTTTGGTCATTACCAAAAAAGGAGAGATTGTTGAACCAAGGGAGGTTCTACCTTATTTTGATGATGACAAAACACATTTATTACTAATGTGATGTTTAGTGTATTGAAAAATAGGTGTTTAGAAGAATTTCAAGTATATTAGGTAAAGGGGTTTTGGAGTTTAATTGGAATTCATAAAGACTATATATGAAGGCCTATACCATTTTAAGAAATGAATTAGTTTCAATATAAGTTCATATGTAATTTTTATTATAAGTTTTGCTCGATTCACTTTTGGATATTTAAGAGGCTCACTCATGCATACTTGCATTCATGACTTAAAAAATGTATATAGGAGTATGATCAAGAGGACTTATATGTTTTTATAGGTGTGTATGTGAAAAAGCTTCTTGATATGTGTTTTGGTTAAGTAAAAATGCATGAATTTCAAAGTTTAGTATGAATTGGATAATTAAGTGTCCTTGATTATATATTTGGTTTAATGGACTCTTTGTCATCTGATTGATCTCTAAGTTGAGTATATTATCATCTAAGATGAGGTGGTCGACCGAATAGGTATCGGTCGATTAAACGAAATGTATTGACTGATCAAATCTTAATAGGTAGACCAAATAATGAAATTAAGTTGATTGAATATAGAAAAATTAGAAGCTTAAGATAAAAAACAGTCATATTTCGTAGTGGTATGGTTGATTAATTGTTTATACTTTTGGGGATCTGGAACAACAGTAATATGATATTGGTTACATGTATAAATAAATTGGTACGTCTTGTGTTAAAGTGAATTAAGTCCTTTAAGCATTCTTATAACAATCTTTGAGTCTTTTTGCATGTTTGTGGAATTTTTATGAGACTAATATGCATTCATCTCATTGTTGTAAGAGCCTCTTTCCATATACCAAAGGATTTTTAAGTAAAACACATTTTAGTGTTGTTTTTGGTGAAGTTATTCTTGAGCCTTATAAAAAGAATGAAAGAAGGTTATTATTGAGTTGTAAAAAGGAGCTTGTAACTCTGAAGTTGTAACTCTTAACTACTTGAATAAAATCATCTTAACAATTTATGTTAGGAACTAGAAGTAGGGGTAAGTAGACCGCTTCAAACTAATATAAATCGGTGGTGTATTTCTTCTCCACACTTCTTAATTTTTACGCACTTACTTCATCTTACTTGTTTATTTTGATTTAGCTTTTGCATCTTAGACAAATTATTTTTGTTCTTTAAAAGAAAGTTTATCACCTAATTCACCCCTCCTTATGTGCCATTTATGATTCACACTTCAAATTTAACCATTTAGGAATAGCATTTCAAATTTAACTTAATATACGTATAATTCATATGGATGGTTCCTATAAACTCAAGGTAGTCACAACAACACCGTGCTTAACATAATGTAATTTAGATATTATCAATATTCCTAAGTTATTCACAAATAAAGAAGGGGTATAGGTGTTATAGTGTTATAATTAAAAAAATTATATGTCTTTATAAATGTTTGATTTGCTAAAACAAGGCCATATTTTGTAATTTTTAACTAGGAGGATATATTGACTAAATTATTCCCTTTACCAAAGTGTTAAGCCTTGTCATGAACATCCAACTGATCTTCTTCCTGAGTAACCTATACCAACTCAAGATCTAACTAAACATGTCACTAATGACTCATTATATACTACTAATTTTGTATCCTATAAAGATAATATAAATTTATTTGAGTGGGAATCATCCAATACACAAGGATAAACATTAATTATGCAATTTAATCCTCTCAAGAGTTTTCATCCTCCCACAATATTGTAAGATTATATTGCTCATGCAATCAGGTATACACTTACTAAATATCTGACGTATCAAAGAATGTTTCCTTTATGAACATCTTTTCTTACAACTATCTCCAATGTCCATGAGCCTAAGACTTTTAAAAAAGGCCATTCTCAAGTTGTATAGAAGAAAGCTATAAATGAAGAGTTGATAACACTAGTAAAAAATAATAATTAGAGAATTATACATCTTCCTAATAGAAAACATGTCATTGGTAGTTAATGGGTTTTGAAAATCAAATTCAGTTGAGATGAATTTTTTTTTCTATATAAAGCATACCCCGTTGCTCAAGATTTACTACGAAATTTAGTGTTGACTATTAGGAGAATTTCACTCTTATTGTCAAGATGAACACTATTAGAGTTTCGCTATCCGTTACTATTGATAATGGTTAGTCCTTATGGTGAATTCATCGTAAGCTACTAAATAATAAAATACCTAACTATCCTAACTAGTAGTTGGGGTAAGTCAAGGTCAATCCCACAAGGAGATCGGGTATGGTAAAGCTATTTTAATGTTGTCTAAAAGAAAAAAGAAAACAAAACCCTCAATGCGAAGACATTAAAACTAAACACTAAAGACAATTAAAGAAATTAAAGCAAGCAAATAAGAAGCGAATAAAAAATATGAAAGCTGAGCAGAAGATAAATTTGAAATTCTGGACTTATAATTGATCCTCAATATAAATAAATTATGATTGGTTTAAAATGCTAGCCTATAGGTTTGAATAAGCTCTCAA
>JAOXYD010000004.1:16150621-16167502 GCA_028565735.1 Pinacopodium congolense | reverse complement strand
TCAATCACCATAATAAGGTATCACATCAAACCTCACTTATCAAAATTCATTCATACTTAAGATATGTCAAATGAGTGTATGTTTAATCATTCTTTCCTACTGTCGTAATATCATGACTCACATATGCACATGTATTGAAAAATAATAATAAATGGAATGCCTCATCAAATGGATGTACAATGTATGTGGCTAGGCTATTCCCTCACTATAGGAACGAATATTACAATTTTCTTATGCTAAACTCTGTCTTTTCATCCCTAATTCTTAACAGTAACTTCCCCTTATGAACATCCACTAATGCCCTACTAGTATTCATAAATGACTTTCCTAAAATTAAAATACAATTTCTATTCTCTTCAAAATCCAACACAACAAAGTCAATTGAAATAATAAATTTATCTAGTTTTACCAAGACATCTTCTATCACTCCATATGACCTTTGGATGGATTGATTTGCCAATTGTATGAGCATGGAGGTTGGATTGACATCTCCTAACCCTAATTTACTTAAAATGAATAAAGTCATCAAGTTAATACTTACTTATAGTAAAACTCCTTATATCTTATAGCTTAGAAGGCATATGTCTAGTGATGATTGAGCTACAACTCTCTGTCTAACCCATTGTCTAGATGTTTTCCAAGTGCGTCATAAAATACAAGTTGATTTGGAGCTTCTTCAACTTCTCTAAGAATTTGGAGAATTATTCATCCATTTAATGTTGCTTCAGCCTTTATAGATATGGGATCTTTGGATTATATGGCAGTGGAGAGACATATGCCTTCTCTCTTCTTTCTCTTCTTCCTTTTCTTCCACTTTCTCTTTATCTTGGCCCTCTCTTTTAGCATTCTTACCCTTCTCACTTGACTCCTTCATTTTCTTTCCACTCCTAAGTGTGATGACCTTTAGTTGTTCTTTTAGATTGACCTCAGTGTTACTTAGAAGGCTTCCCACACTTCTAAATAACAAAGCATTGGCAAGTTGTCCCACTTAAACCTGTGGATGAATGATGTATGGTTCTTCACTATTTGGTTGAATTTGGCCTCCATCCTCTTTTAGCAATCTTCCTGGCTCCTTTAATCTTTCTCTTGACTTGCTAACTTGGATCCAACACATTTATTAGCTCATCCGTTTTATTTTCCAAGGATCCAAGTTAATCTTATTAAAAACTATGAGGACATTGTGCTCTTACATTTCCACCTGCATTGTTGGTATTCTAAGAAAATTTAGGGTAGTTTTTCCACCCAGATTATAGGAATTGGAATATAGATTATTACCTCTTTGTTGTGCTCCAATATAATTCACTTGCTCTGTTCCACTAATCTCCATCATGAAGCAATTGGAAATGACATGGCTATCTTGCCCACATGGCTCACATCAAATTTTCGCGGCCTTCACCAAAGATGAGGAAGCTCATTTGTTTGGTGAGAGTTAAAATTTGTGCTTGGATGGCTATCACTGAATCAATTGGAATCATACTTTTTTGCTCTTTGAATCCTTAATTTCTTCTCTCATTCAACCATAGAAAACTATTGTTCACGATTTCCTCCAAAATTTTATGGGCTTCAATAACAAAATTTCTCATTAATGATCCTCCAGCTACCGCATCAATTTTTTCCCTTGTGTGTGGATTGATTCCATTGAAACAAGTTTACAAGAGGAGTTCCTTCAGTAGATTATGATATAGATAGCTCCTTGTGAGGGGATAGTCTCATATAATGACTCCTTATCTCCCTGTGGGATGATTGTGATCTCCTTTATAATCCTTATTATCTTGTCTAATAGGAAATACTTGGACAAAAATGCTTATGCGAGTTGCTCTCATATAGTTATGTGCTTTAGGTTAAGAAATTTTAACCACAACTTGGTTTTATCCTTTAAAGTGAAAGGAAACAATTGCATCTTAGTCACATCCTTAGATACTCCATTGTACCGAAATGTGTCACTAATCTCCAAAAAGTTGACAAGATGATCATTGGGGTATTCATTTACTAAGCCATAAAATTGCACACTTGATTGAAGTATGTTGAGTAGAGCTGGCTTAATTTTGAATTTTTTTACTTATATAGGAGGCCTTGAGATTCCTTGTTGATTGCCATTAAAACCTAGTCTCATGAAGTCTGTAAGTGTCCTTTTTCCTTCTCCTTGTTCTCTTTCTTCTGTCATATTTCTTTGAACGTTCTCTTAGCGTTTTGCTCCCCTTAACTCTCTTTTTTACCTAGTTATATCTGAAAACTCTTATTCGATTACTTTGTTAGATCTTCTTGTACTTCTTGTGTTCATGAACTTGTAAATACACAAGGAAAAGTATCAAGTACACTTAAATCAAAATCACTCAAACCAAATAAGATGCTAAAACTAGCAATCCCTGCAACAGTACCAAAAACTTATTGAAAAATTTATGTAAATGCTCACTAGTTTTATGCTATATATCAAGAATACAAGTCATATAATTGTAATATAATGGATATCGTCCCATAAGGATTAGGTCTAGTTACCCTATCAATTTGAGCTACACTTTGTTTAAAGCATAAAAGTGATTGATGAAAATAGAAATTAAACTATGTAAACAAATGGTTAACTAAATGAATGATGTGTAGGAACTTAGAAATTCAAGATTAAACATTACAAATCACTTTTATTCCTATCTTGCATCTCTCTATCTTATTGAATTAATGATGGTTAGTACAAGATATCCAAAATTTTCAACTACCTTCTTTCAAGGTGCATCCAAATTTCCCTAGTTAAACAACATAGGAGAAGTCATGCAATCACTCAATTTACATAGCCTATCCTAGGCATTCAACTAGTTATGAAGTAATCTTATAGCTAATAAATTAATTAATCAAGATCTCTCTCTAATCAATGAATCAACTTCATATTTATAGGTATATTGGATGTCAAATCTCCTTGTATACACCAACACAAATTGCCCAACTCAATTTTTCAATAAATTATAGGTTTTGAACATAACAAAATATCATAACAAAGCCTTCATTAAAACAATAAGATGAGTTAATAAGATAGTTCAAAAAGTAATCCCTAACAAGAGTATGTAGCCACTTATGATGTTTAACAATCCTTCATCCAGCATATAATCTATACAAGAGATAAAAAATAAGAATAAGAAATAAACTAGCTGGAAAATGGCCACTCTTCTCTTCCTTCCTTAATGTTGGAAAAATATGGAATATGGAATGTTCTTGATGATTCTTATGTTTAATCTTGCTTCCTCCTTTGGAAAGCCTCTAAATCTTTATTTTTGTCTCTTAGGGAATGCTCCTAATGATTGGAATTTTGACTCCTAGGGTTCTATACCCTTTTATACCTCAAATGCCAGAAAAATGACACCCGTATAATGCTCCTGAGTGAGCATTGGCTTTGCAAGGCCACACGATCTTAGCTTGTTTGCTTCTGGATAGGCATGCCACGATAATAAACAAAAGAAATAAAATAATTTTTAGTTTAATAAACACTAATATCGCTAACATTAACAACTAGATTCCTTAGCATCGGTACCAAAAACTTGTTGCAGTCTAACTAAATTATAATTTTGAGTAATCTAATTCTAGATCAACCAAAGGAAAGCACACTTTAATCAATAAGTATTATAAAATAATGAAACATTAAGTATTGGCTTCTTAGGAATTTGAGCATAATCCTAAGTCAATTAATATTAATTAGCTAGACGGATCCAATTTATTGAAAAAAAGAAATATAAAGAAATAAACAAAAAAATTGTTGTGAGGTCTGTCGTACATGAAATTAGCTCAAATTAATCTCTTTTTTAACATATAAATTCATATTTAATTCGAGATTAACTCTTCAGTAAGTACACCAGTCGCAACAAGTAATATAATGGAGTGTTTTTAAAACTCCCAAGTATCAATCCCATAAGGAAGTGTGTATATAATTTTAAGTACTAGATCAATCGGATTACAATTATCTAGAGAATCAAGGCTTTGTAAATTAAGAAATTAAAATAAAATTACAAAACCAACTGAGAAAACCTAGAAAACTTCCAATCAATTGTAAAAGAGTTGAAGGTTGCTTTTAAAAAAAAATTATTCAATTACAGCTTTGGTGGTTGATGATTTAATTGATGGTTTTGTGACGTTTAATTTAGGGTATCTTCACTAAATAAAGACAATATTATGGTTAAAATACTGGCTTATCTCTATTGGTTATATCCTGAAATTTGGTTATGCTTCAGACTTAGGTAATAGGCTTAAAGCTTAGGAAGTCTAACTAATCACAAATTTTCAGAATTCAAGACTAGCAGCCTAATGATTAACAAAGTCTTTGGTTATTTCACTGATTTAAACCACATTGATTATTGATTTTTTTAATAACATAGGTAGAAATTGTGAGATCCTATATTATCTGATGGCAATATCCTAAGTGATTAGTACAAGACAAGCATTAACATTTAATAAACAACGATTAATTCACAGATCATGCATTAACTATTAATGAACAAAATTAACCATCAATAAACACATTTAGCAACTTAACTAAACTTAGATTTAACATTAAGCATAGAAATTAACCAAAGATCCAAAATAAACAACTTAAAAAATATAAACTTTGATTAATTCAATAAAACAACAATAATACACAAGATTAAGAGTTTAGATGCCACCAAATAAGAATATTAGAAGATAATATAACTCAAAATCATGTGATTATGCTATTTGATCCATTACAAACAACTACAACATGATTTGTAAAAGATTGAAATAAAAAAATAACCTAAAACACTAACTTAGATCCAAAAACAAGGAAGATAAACTAGTTTTTGACCTAAACTATCTTCCTTCAGGAGCTGGAGATGTCCCTGGCTTTATAGGAGAGCAATAGCTGCAAGTTGGAGAAGAATATAGCCACAATTGTTGAAGATTAAAGTCAAAAAATGCGTTTGCCTACTATCAATGACGGGTACACAGTTAAACAATGGCACTATTGAAGGATGATCGAACTGCCATTGATAATCTATTTTTGACTCCTTCAATGGTAGTCTATGGATCCAGCAATGATGGATATCCAGATCGCCGTTGATGGTCCAAACTTGGATCAATTTTCTTCCTTTTTGCACATTCCTTCAATTATTCACATCAATATGCAAATTAAACATTTCTAAACATAAATTAAACATTTAAGCACTGAAATAGGGGTAAATTGATATCAATTAACAACTAAAAATGCTATGAATTTAATCCTAACAATAATGTTCAATCTAAACATTAACAATGAATTAAGAGTCTTATGAAAGATAACATAGCTAAGGTTTTGGATAGATTAAAGCATTCATCATGAAAACAATATATAACTAATGGTTATGAAAATATCTTCTCTTTAAACTTAATTTATCTCTTTGGTCCATAAAAAAATTAGAATAAAATGAATTAATCTTAAGAAGCTAAAACCTAAGTTCTTTAGATCGAAGAACCATCACAAAAGACTTTAGGAGTTGGTCCCTGCCTAACTTCAATTATATTATCAAATTAACCTTCCAATGATTAAATGACAATGGTCATGGATTCCTTAATCATCTAATAATCTAACTAAGATGGCCAATATAAGAAAGATTAATTTAAGCACTTTAATTAGATAAAAATCTTCCAATTAAACAAAACCCGTCAATTTCTAACCTAACTACATAATTTATTCACAAACATTCAATATTAAAAATAAGAATATAATAAGAAAACACATATTTATTGATAGAAAACAAGATTCACTACAATATAAGATAGAAAGAAGGAGAAATACAACCGAATTGGTCTAATCCATTGAAATCCCAATCTTCAATCCACTTTAAAGGCTCTAAAAACTCAAATCCACTAGCACAATGTAAGAAGAGAAAAAAAAAACGTAAACTAAAACCTAACCTAAGAATAAGAACAAGTTGAAAACTCTCCTCTTCAATTTGTTCTATCCTCTTTATTTTGTATTTTAAGGTCTTAATATAGGTCTTGGATGTTTGCTGGGGCTTTAGGGATGGTTGCTTGTGAATTTCTCATTTTGTCTTCAAAAATATTAAAATCGACACATAATAGTGACCTAAACAGTGGGTCATAAGCACCTAACCGTTTAACTACCATTGTTTAGGTCC
Source organism: Pinacopodium congolense (assembly GCA_028565735.1). Lineage (NCBI taxonomy): Eukaryota > Viridiplantae > Streptophyta > Magnoliopsida > Malpighiales > Erythroxylaceae > Pinacopodium > Pinacopodium congolense. The sequence continues at coordinate 16,161,389 of JAOXYD010000004.1, read as the reverse complement.
AAATTTTGAACTTCAACGATGGTTGAGTTGGAGAAAAATGGCACCATTTAAGGACTTGATAAACCATTATTGATGGTATTATAAGTGCACCATTCTTTCTCTTTTTTTCTCTAATTTCACTCCATAAGCTCCAAAATCATCTTAAACTTGAAATTTAACAAAAAATCTCATGAATAACATGATTGTATGGTTTTAATGGGTAAAAATGCTGCATTTTATGCCTTAATTCTCATGTAAATTACCCATTGACATGGCTAAATTGAAAAAAGTATTAAGCATTCAATTAAACAAAGATTATCATCCAACATGTATAAGAACCTCAATTAAAGTATTTACTAGGCTTGCCTTAGTTGAGAATAAGATTAAAACCAAAAATGAATCAAAGAACAATAAGGATAAAACTTAAGGAACATGTTCTTGAATAAATCAAATAAAAGAGTAAGATATAAGTGATTAAAGAGTTTAGAATGCTTCAAATTAAGCTCCAAAGTGAAATATAACTCTAAATCATGTGTAAAAACCCTTTGAATCCTTAAGAATAATATGAAATCTCCAAATATAAAGATTGAAAATGAAAATAAAAGAAAAACCTAACCTAAAGAGAGAAGAACTACAATCTAACTAAAGAAGTGTTTATCACTGCTAAAGAATCTTGTTTTCTACATGAAAATGTCCTCTTATATATCCCTTACAAGTTGGTTGCAAGTTATAGTTGAATTTTTCAAATATCCAATTAGAAAAACGGGTTTGAGTACTTAAACAACCTTTGAATTCAGTACTCAAATGATGTTAGTTTGGAGGGATAAATGGTGGTTATGACCAAAACCCTTGTTTAAGTCTTGAAATGCTCCAATTTTGATATTTTTACATATTTTTTCACAATTGGGCATTAATATACAAATCAAATAATTTCAAATAAAAATTGACCATTTAAACATCAAAATAAGGACAAATTCACATCAAATAACAATGAAAAATATTATAAAATAGACCCCTATTGATTCCTTTACACTTAATGCATTTTCTTGTTATGAAGCAAATCAATCAATTATCCAAATATGAAAAATGATGATCCAAACTCATCAAACATAACCATTGAAAAGGGTTCCTTAATCATCCAACCATAATGATATAATGAGATGTTACATAATTAATTAATCAAATCAAATCACAAATGGATATAAATCACTTTATGCTTCTTTAAATTTCAATATAAGTCAGAAAATTCAATTTAATATGCATAATGGATAGTTACAAAATAAAATGCATCATCTTTTAAACAATTGCATATCATTTATTCATTAAGAACAAAACTTAGACACAAATGTGAGCTTTTAAAGGCTTAGTTAAGAAGTCACTTAATCTTTTTATATGAAAGTAAACATTTTCTTCATGAAAACATTCGGTTACTTAATAATCACCTCACATCAATTGATTACTATCACCACTCATTAATGTTGACCAATTAGTTCGAAACCAATAAAGTGAGCAAAACATGGCTCACTTATTAGCACTTTTTTTTCATTTTTTTGAATTTAACTTAAAAAAGATGATGGACAGGTTTTAAAAGGGTCACAAATCACTTCGGAATATGCATTTTATACATGGAACATCATCATGATCATCGGTATCCACTCTTTAAAACATGAAGAAATTTAAAAGGTCAAATCTACATGTAAACGCAAATGGAATACAAATTAAACTTTTAAATAACAAAATAGGGATGAAATGGCATTGTAACACATATAGAAATACTATAAAATGCATCCCTATCAAATTCTAAAGAAGAAGAGAGAGAATGTGATATTAAGTGGTTTTAATTAGGGGGTGCTTGGTTTATTTTTTTAATAGGATTATGATTGTTAAGTTTTTCATGACTTGTTATGATGCATGAATTTAAGGGGTCTATAAACTTAGGAGGAGTTTTGAATATTAATGTTTTTAAGTTTTGAAGTGATTTTTAAATTTCTATAGTGTTGATGTATCTTTAGTTCTTAAATGAGTTTTGATTCTTAATGATGGCTAAGCTTGTGATTGTTTTATTCCTTTTAATATTATATACAAGGGGAGAAAGTACAAGTGGTATAGAGTAATATAGTTTATTGAATATATGTTTTGTTTTTGTTCCTTCATAATATCATATGATTTAGTTATTATTAAAAAGGGGGGAGAGATTATCAAATCAAGAAAGATTCTAACAATAATTTGATGATGACAAAATAAGCTTGCTATATGTATTAGAAAGATAAAGAAGGCTCAACATCAAGATAGAAATTTAAATAAGTTATATTTTGTAATTTTTATTGTAAATCTTACCTTGGTCCTCTTAAGATATTTATGGGCTCAAAATCATACAAATGCATTCATGTTTAGAGTTATGCATATAGATTGCATAATTGATACAAAATGTGTAGGAATATATTTTTAAATAACTCTATTGATACATCAAAATATTTTAAAGAACAAATTTGAAATGTATGTGTATTCTGAAAAAGAAGTGTTTGAAAATGTTAGATATGTTTTAGAGTTATTTACGTGTATTAAAATGTGTTAAGTATGAGAAGAAGAAAAAAAGCCTTGTTTCTGGAAAGACTAATTTGACTCGTGTGTAGAATAGTGATCAACTAGTATGTAGTTTTCACCAAGACTGGTCTTACTAAAGCAATAGACTGATCAACTAATGAGATAGATTGGTTAACCAATAGGCACAAATTCTTAGTACCAACTGCTAGTGCTAAATGATTTTTAATGCATTCTAATGGTTATAACTAGCTAATTGACAAATTTTCACCTATAAATAAGTGTCTTATAGTGTGTTTTATGCATCAAGTAACATACAATTAAGTTTAAATTAATTGAGAAGTATCTGAGTGATCTTTTGAATAGTTTTTAATATGTTGGTACGAAGTTCTATACATATTTCATTGGTTCTAGACATATTTCATTGGTTTTATTGTAACTGTCACTTGCCTTGATTTACTCGTTTATATTACTTTAGCTTCCTTCCTCAACTTGCAAGTAGTTTTCTTAATTTTAGTATCAGATATAAATTGCTTGGGTTTTTTACCATGAGTTAGCTCAAAAGAAAGAAATGATCTCAGAAAAAAAAAAAAGAATTGAACAAGAAAGTAAACAATACATATAATAGAAAAAAACTAAAAATTAAAATGGAAATCAAAATCTAATCTAATCAACACCGATCCATTTCTAATATTACTAGAACTAAATCTTCAACAATGATACTAAAAACTTATTAATATTTATTGTAAGTTGGAGTTAAAGGCAATTGTACTTTTTCAACAAATAATAAAGGATAGTGAGTTAGAATATTATACCACAGGAATCTATTGTAAGTACTAGGTCAAAAGATACTTAATTATTTAGAAAAATCCTTAAGTTAAATTTTATGAAAATTAAAGCAAATAACTAAACCAACTCATCAATCTAAACAAGAGCTTATAAGAGAAAGGTTTCTACTAAGAATTAATTTAGCTAAGATTTTGGGTTTGATCTATTAATCAAGCTTAGGGAAATTTAAATGTGTGAATAAATCTAGGGTAACTTAACAAATGTAAAATATCACAAATGTAAAATAAAATAATGGTCATGATAGCATCCTATCATTTTTAAGTCTAATCAATTTACTTAGTCATGTTAATAAATTGGAATAAAAGGATAAATACAAGAAGTTCAAATCCAAAACATTAAAATTAAAAGCCCTCACCAAAGAATTGGAGTTTGGTCATTCACCAATCTAGTTGTATTATCTAACTAATGATCCAACAATTAAGAGCCAATGGTCGTAAATTCCTTAATCATGGCCAATGGTCGTAAATTCCTTAATCATCTATTAACTTGGGTGGTCAAATCAAGAAAGATGAATGAAGCATTTAATTAGATAAAATTATTTAAATATGTAAGGACATATGGAACAAGATCTAAAACTCATATAATTCTTTAGCCTTAGCAAAAACCAAACTAATCATGCATATTCACTAATAAACAAGAAGATAAGAGTAGAAAACTTATTCTCATAAAAGGTCGATAACAAAAAAGAGAAGAAAGAGTCAAGAAATTATTCAACCCAAAATACGAGATCTAAATTGAAACCCTTTGTCTTTAATTGCACATGAATCTATGCTAGAATAATTCAATCTTACACACTCAATGTCTTGAAAGAACTTAAGAGAAAAACTCAATATAAAAGAATAAAAACCCTAGCTAATTAAGTTCCCCCCTTTTGTGTGTGAAGGCTATTAAGGTTAATAACCCTAATATCTTGTTTTAGGGGTAGTTTTGTCATTTAGTAATCAAAATACTCTTCAGATCATATAATTTCAAAAGTAAAACAACACTTGAGACATAGTAAAACGATGGCATTATGATAAACTGTTGTACTTCTATCCATACAAGGAGTAAAATAGCACTTGAACATAGGGTAAAACAAAACTGTTTATCCCAACTATTTTTCTATTGACTTTTCTTTGAATTTTTTCTAAAGTAGATTGGTGCCTCACCCAACAGTAAAATGACGTCTTTTACGTTCATCATTTATCTTTGACTTCTTTGCTAAAATCTGTCTTTATTGCAATTGACACCTCAAATTTAAATTGTACATGAAATTTTACCAAAACAACTTGCAAATATGAAAATATCATGCTTAAAATGAGTAAAAACATCCACAAACAAAATATCTAACCTATCAAATTTATCCCCATCATCTTGCAATCCAAAGTCTCAATCCCATATCATCATTAGCCAACAAGAGTTCTGAATAGAATTGGAACATGAGCTCCATGAATTCCAAAAGAAGATCTAGCCAAAACAGAGAAAGAGATAACATACCTTGCGTATGATGGGATTAGAAGAATTAAGTTGGCTACAAACAACTTGGCTACAACAACCGTGGCGATTCCTTGCCATCACGCTACAGAAAGATCAACAATACTACCTACTTTTCTATTTTTTAAAAAAAGATCAACAATATTACCAGCCTAGTTATATGTAGGCACACTCACCACAAGACCAATCCAAGGATTTGGCCACTTTCCATCCAGAAAATGTCCGTTGAATAAGAGTACCTGGTTTCAAACCATCATTAGTAACTGTTGGGTCGAGTTGTAACTCATATTGCTCTTCAAGTTTCTTTCAAGGTAGCTCTAGAGGTGAATGCTAGTTTTGATTATGTTCGCACGTCCTTTTCCCTTTTTTTACAAGTAAAATGCATGCAATAATGTAACAAATACTATGACCTTAAGTGGAACTTAGATTTAACCTTTTGTACGCAATTACACTCATTCTATCCAAGGTATGTAATCCTTGATTATTTATGTAAATGATATCCCTCATTTTCTTATAGAAATTGATTAGCTATAACTGAATAGACTAATACAGCGATATTATCTATGCTAATACTCCTTGCTTTTATGTACGCTCTATCCAGTTTAATTTATAGGTGAAACATATAACATGATCAGTCAAAATTCCATCATACATGAATTTATTCATATCTATTAACTTTGATTTTATCCTACCAAAGAAAGGAACAAACATTTATATATTATATACAAATGAAGTACGTAACTGACTTCAAGGGTAGGGTTAATACGTCGCTGATAAATTGTCAGAACTGTGCGCACCTTTATTTCTTCACCAGTGTCACAAGCACCGTCCACGGGCCATGACTAGAAAATGCCATGGACGACTCAAGATCGGTGGATTAAAGCCAATTCTTGGTTACTTACTACATTCTCTATAGCTTTGAAGTTCCTTTACTCTTTACTGACTTATAGTGGACATTTATTTCACACCTCATGCATTGATCACTGGTATGGCAGATGCAACTTCTCCAATTTATCGCGCTCAAAACATGGGAAGAGATCATCTTTATCAAGAAGCTCAAAACTCACTCCACTTTCTTGAACAAAGAGGTGAATGTGAGTTTTACTTCGACATGGCATTGCACCTCTGTTGCCTGGGAAGTTCAATCTTTCAAGGGGTTGACGTGGTCTTTATCTATGGACCAAAGTTTTATACTTATCGAGACTCAGAGAAACAGTGAAAAGGGTCCGTAACGTTCATTCTCTTCTCTGAAAACCGTTGTTACGTGAAGTACGCTAGTTAGTGGACGATTAATTGGTCATCAACTAAAACTTTATGTCATCAAGGTGATTGCGATCCTTCTGCAACTGCTGATGAACTAAACGAGTTCTGTGGCCACTGGAATTCTCACTTAGGAGTAATTTGTGATGATCGGAGCTTCTTTCCTTATCTTTTTTGTAAGGAATAAATTGGGTTATTTTATTTTTTAAAAAAAAAGGAATGAATTGAGTTTTCATTCATTTATGTCATAAGCATATAGGACCTCAGGTGTTTGGTATGGTGAGATCCAAGCTCCATGATCAACCAACATCCAGTCCTTTACATTGATTAGATGGGTTTGCGTGAATATAGGTGAGTGATGTATGATGGCCTATAAAATGGAAGAGAGAATAGAGGTTAAGTTGTCAATTGCGTGAAAATAACAAGAAAGCGACGACAACTTTAAATCCACATTAGTGAAATTAACTAAACTCGTGGAAACTATACCCGAAATGCCCAAATAGTAGTACAGCGGGTAGTTTCCTAACCCTTTGAACCACATTGTTATGGAAAAGATAGCAGAGCTAATCATGGAAGATGAAGCTCTAAAAGGCCCCTCACCATTTCATTTAATGTGAGATGATTATTATTTAATATTCACCTACTCCTATAGTTGAATCGTGGAAGATGCGCTCTAAGAACTCTCCATTAATGTAGCCATCAATCCACATCCATCCCACCTAATTGCTTGGGTTTACTATTTAATTATCTTATAAGGTGTCACTAAAAAGAAGAAGAAACATGCTTTCGCTATGTCTCTTTCTTCACTTATTTATGATGTTAAAATTTTACTCAAACATTAGGACATTGAAATCAAAGGGAAAAAAAGATCAAAATATGAAAACACTTGCCTTAATATATTTTAAGGGCCGTTTAAAAAGGTTTTGGCTTTTGAATTTGGTTTTTAGATTTTTTAAACACAAAAATCAATAAAAAATATCACAAAAATCAGAAAAAAAAAACACTCTAATACAACACAAACATCAAGACAAACATCACAAAAATTTATAAAAATATACAAAACTCAATACAAAAATATAACATCGACAACTAAAAATCACAACTAAAAATTCAATCAAACGGCCTATATTAGTCCAATGTCCTTTTATTTGTTCTAAAGCCGTAGACTTGTTAAACAATTATCTATTTGTTCTAAAGCAGTTGAGTATATAGTAAACAAACTGAAGGGTGATGGTTCATTATGTGAACTGCCCATGTGGTAAGGGGACCCCATGGATACTATAAAACAGATTCCACAAAGACTTTCCTTTTTATTTTCTTTAATTAATAGCCATGTACACATTGCAACTATCCATAACGAATATGCATTATTGCATCCTTCACCAAGACAATTTTGCTGTATGGGACCCCAAACTCGAAAGTGAAACAAACTAACCCTTTTGTTTTACTTTGGACACACCCAACGCAAGAGGGCATCATCTTGAGTTCTTCAGTCCACTAGTAAACACTCTTTCCAGTCACCATTGCTTCTTTCAATCATATGTACCGAAAGAGATTAAAAAGAAAAAGAGAAAAAGCAGAAGACTGGTGAAGTCTGTGTTAAAAAATAATGGAGGCTTTCTGTTGAGAGAATAATGAACTAAAGTTTGGTTTCTAGGAAGAGCCAAAAGGTGCCCTATGAGGAATGCCTTTTCTTCTCCTTGCACTAGAAGAAGGCCGAGGAGGCGTGGACGGGTAAATGTCTTGTCCTGACCCTTCACGCAATTCTTCACTCTTTCTTGATGAGACTATTCTTGATTTGCCTTCTCTACTTTCCATTAATTCCTCATTCTTAGCCTCTAAGGTAAAGCTTGCATCCCCATTTCTCTTTATTCCTACAAGCTATACACACACATTTTGTTTGTTATGAAATTTTGTAGGAGGAAGCAATTAAGTGGCTACATTATATCATTAAATGGGCTTCGCCTATGTGACTTCAAGAAAATTTCATCACATCATAGTCCTGATTATAGCGAGACAGTGCAATAATCGGTGCATGTTTACAATATGACCTAATCATTCACAATGGCTGATAATTGACAATGGTGGGTTGTTTCAGATGTGGGTAATAATTGTGTCCCTCTTATGAATTATGAATGGTGTTGAAGAGAATTACTGAGATTAATGTGAGAACCAGGAAGAGTGATTAAGGCAATGCCAGATGATAATGATGATGACTAGTTGGGGTTTTATTTAGTTACCTTACATCCCAAGGAGCAAAAGCGAAATGGGTCCAAAAGACTTCTCCGACAAATTTCACAGATATGAGCGACTCCTTTCCCAGATTTTGGCTGTGGCCTCTCATTGAGAAACAACACTCTGGCACTGTTGATCACATAGGTTTGAATCCCACTTATGTCCAATACTTTCTGTATCTCTGAAACCCTCACAACATCATGGTATGAAGATCTTCTTATCTATATACCAACCACAAACATAAAAATGAACAAAACCCCATTAATACATTTACTGAAAAATGAACAATGAGATAATTTACAATGCCAAAAGAGAAATCAACTAATCTACCTGAATAACTTGATGATCCTTGTGCCTAGAAGAACGGCAATAAAAGCAAAATGCATCACCTTCACAGTCCAAGCAGTACATATTGCATTCACTCCTTGCGGCATCTCCATGTGTTGAGCAGACGCTGAAAAAGGCGGAGCTTAACAATGACTCCAACCATGGAGGAACCAGCATTGTTTCCTGCTGTAAATATCAGAAATTTATACGGCCATTGCTTTAGTTTACACAGGAAAGAATTTTGGGTAATCAAAAGGAAATGGCCAAAACCAATATTACCATTTTGTGAGATGATGGGTTTGTAGCAAATGGAGTTGGTTTAACTCCTGGAAACAACGTGATTGGCTTAGACAAAAAGACTCTGGAGTTCACTTGGTGAAAATGGAGAAGACTTGGAGAACAATAGAGAGAGAGAGAGAGTGAGAGACAACCAAACGACTTGTAACTTCGAAATTATCAACAAAACAAGGCCTAGACTAAGGGACATGGCTCCTTAAACAAATAAGGTAATTTGTTTGTGATTGGACGGCTGAGATTGATTGTGGTGGCTGATGATTGATCAAAACCGTTGGATGAACAGACGGGGTTGGGTGGGGTTGGCGCTTACGCTACTTTAGCGTCTATACGTACGCACCAACGTCGGTCACTAGGCTACGGACGGACTTGATTAGCTGTTCACTTAAAAGATCTCGTTCCATTATTTTGCCACGTACCAAAGAATACTACGTGTCTCGATCTTGAGGGCCATTTATTGAGGGGCCCCACACTCCTTTCCTGTTAGTACTTATAGATGAGGTATGCTGTGCAACTAATGCATGATGGGAGGACTCGAAATTTTTGGCTCATGATTGACGGCTTTTGTTGTCAACTCTAATCCTGTTCTTATGACAAAGGTATATGAGGAAACATGTTTTTTTTATAAAAAAAAACTGTACTCACCCTATATATATATATATATATATATATCTAGAATTTAATCTCAAAATAAAAGGTAAATGTTTAATTACAAAAGCAAAATAATTATCACAAATTTTATACAGATGAATGAACTTGAGACAGTCTTATCATTGAGATTTAAGAGTATTCAAATACTAAAATCATTTTAGTCCTTGACCTAGCATAGGACTGTCATAATTAATTTTATTATAGTATCAAAATTTTCAAATTTTAAAATTAGAGGAAAATGTTCCAAATAATGCAATACTCATAGGAAAAATATCATCATGTTTTATGATGAATATAAGAAATGGTCTCGTTGACTATTATGTAAATGTTAAGTCGTTCATGCCCAAAATTAAACCAATAATGTAAGTATTTAAGATAGTCCTCTTAATTATCACTTGAATACGGGGATCTAATTCTTACAATTGACACAAGCATTCTTTTCGAGTCGACTTAGAATGCTTACTTATAGCTCTATACAAATTCAGGTCCTAATGTGGAATGCTACCTGTTTCCACGTGCAACCCAAATCCCATATTTATGTAGCTTTTTTATGCGAAAGAATCTAAAAGGAAAAAAGGAAAGGAGAAATAAATTTTGATATTGATATTTTCTTACTTCTCCCTATTAGTTTTTGTCCATATATTTATGGTAATTCATGTTTACTTTTTTTTTATCTTGGTTTCCTGTTTTTCTAAATACAAAAATCGATTAAAAAAGTACACTAATATAATACAGAAATTAATAAAAAAAACACAATAACCAATACAAAAATACAATAACCACAACAAAAAATCACACTCTATAACCTAACTAAACATCTCCAACATTAAATGACTAAATAAAATTTAATAAGGCCTTGTTTGGTATTATTATCATTTCTTATTTTTGTTTTTGATTTTTAAAAACACTGAAATCAATAAAAATAATATAGAAACTGAAAAAGTTAACATACTAATATAGTACAGAAACCTATAAAATAACACAGAAACTAATAATAATATTACATAAACTAATACACATACATAAAAATAAAAATAAAAAACAGAAACGATAAGTGATACCAAACATTAGGTGGCATAGGTGACATGGTACTGTTCATTATATCATAACAATATTTTGTTAATTTCTTTCATTTTAGACTGTTTAACTATTTTGGCAA
>JAOXYD010000004.1:16128040-16150479 GCA_028565735.1 Pinacopodium congolense | reverse complement strand
AAACTAGTCGTTTATAACCGTTATAAAAAATAATTGTTTATAGTCATTACAAAAACTAGTTTTTGTAAAAACTATCTATTATAAAAACTAGCCGTTTATAGTCATTGCAAAAATTAGCTAATACAAAAACTAGTCGTTGCAAAAACTAATTGTTTGGTTCAACAAGTACCATCTTTATTACATTCCTAAAATTTGAATTCATCAAAAATTACATCATGACTTATATCAATCTTTTTAGTGTGAGGATGGTAGAATTTGTAAACTTTAAAATAATCATTTTTTTAGAAAAATACATTTCTAACATTTATCAACTAAAATTTTCCTCTTCTTATTTCCTCTTTTTATCTAGTACTGAGCATAAAATCTAAATATTCTTAAGTAATCAACCTTTGATTGACAACCACTCCTAATCTCTTTTGGTGTCATATTATGAAATATATAAGTTGTTCTTGTATTTAGAATATGTACACTCCAATTAATGGCTTCAAGTTAAAAACTTTTTTGGTATCGTGCTTATTGCTAATAGCCTTCTCACCATACTTAGGATAGTATGATTATTTCTTTAACATACTCCATTTTGTTATGGTGTGTATGCTACTATCAATTGTAATAATACCATGTGTATTGTAGAAAGTTACAACATGTGAGTTATGCTCTCCATCACAATTTGTGTGTAGTACTCGAATTGAGTATCCTACTTATTTTTCAACAATTGCTTTACAGTTTTTAAAACAATTAAAGTCTTAATTTTTTTCCTAAAAAAATAAGCCCTTTTTAAAATTAAAATCATCAATGAGGGTGATAATACAACATTTACCTCCATTAGAAATAGGATTGATCAACCCATAAAGATTAGAGTGCACAATTTCTAATAACCTTCTTTCCTTTCATGTTTTTTCCTTTTGAAAACATATCTCTATATTATTTGCTAATAACACATTGTTCACAATTGGAAACATTCTCTTCAAAGTTATGTTGATTTTAGCAATTCATCCCATATTGACATCTTAAATTTTACAGACTAGTACTCTCAATATCATCCACATCCTCTTCCTCTAACTCTATCTCTTTTAGTTCTTCTTTCTTCAACTGTGTAAGTATGATCATTTTAAGATTGTTTATCATGTATCTTCCTCCATTGTTGCCTATGCTTATATCTCTTTCTTGACCTCACCTCTTTGAAGCCAAGAAAATACTTATTAAATGATGTTTTCAAGGCTTTTTCCTCATTTTCTTATTGTTGAACCATTTTCTATTCATTAACTAAGAAAAAACCTTATACTTCATTAAATGAAAGAATATTGAGATAATTTGATTCGTCAATTAAACAAATCACATTATTGAACTTAGATGTCATTAAATGAATACCCAATAACATCCTTTATTAAGCATGCATGTTGTTGATAATTGCTATTGCCTTAAGAAAAAAAAAAAATCAGAAACTTATTCTTCAAACTTCTTGCTAAATAATTCAAATTCTTGACTAAGTGCTGAGGCTACTATCTCTTTGCCCTTTACCCTTTATTGGTCCTTAGAATTTATTTTTCATAAAATCCCAAATCTGTTTTGAAGTTTCCTTTGAAAGAATAGTTTTCAAGATTAGATGACTAATTTTTTAGAAAAGATAATTCTTTATATTAAAAATTTTTAATCGTATTCCTTCAAATTATGAATTTTATATATCTATCAATATTGTGATTGCAGCAGATTCATTAATTTATTTAGAGACAATTTGCCATTATTCTTGAGATATAAAAAGAAATTTCATTAGCAAGTTCTAATAGTCATAATGACCGAGGAAATATCGGTTGAACAAAACTTTTGGTTGCCATTGCTACTATAGAATATTGATTTTACCATGTTCTATGCGACTTTTTAACACAACTTCTCTCTTTCTCTTCTATGAATATCATCTCTTTATCTCTCTAACCTTATTAGATTAAGGAAAAAACTACATGGTCAATAATATATAGTCATTTATAACTACTAATCATGTATATATGTAATAATAATTATTTTTAATTATATTATTATTATTTTATTACAAAATCACGATCAATCATAAGAAGATGGCTATATAATCAGTCCATTAGATTAATTATAAGTTCTAGATCTATACTGCAATTTAGATCTGTACAGCAATCTTCGGACCTATATTGCTGATCGTTGACTCATACGAATGAGGCGACAATGGTTTTCAAAATGAAGGGAGAAGCAGATCTGGAAGATTGATTCACTAGGAGAAGACCGAGTAGAGAGGATGAAATCCTGCTGTCTAACTTTGGCAACAATCGAGACAATGAAAACTCGGCTCTATCGGGCATCGATGTAGTGATATGGATCGACATGCTAGATTTGTGTTTTGAAATGAGAAAAACAACGACAAACAAAGGAGTCAATCTGGCAAGAAGAAAAACGAAGTGGTACTCTAGTGATGGCACGAGAAGAAACAGACAAGAGCTAGTGAGTAGAGTGATATCACTCTTACTCACTATTCTATTAGAATTCTAATTAAAACACATAATCATATTCTATAATACTACTACTAACTTACATTCTACACAAATAAAAATTTAATATCTCCCAAAAGTCTGTCGGTGGTGCTCTTAGGCCACGTAACTCCTAAAGTGGAGTATTAGCGATGACATATACAATGAAAGTAGAACAATAAAGGTCACATTCCATTAGTTGTTTATTTATAAGTGGAAGGTGTTATTGGTTAAGAGCTCACCATCAGTTTGACGAATGCAGTTCACCTCCTGGAATTTTATCATAGATTCTTTATCAGTGGGAAGAGTGATGGTAAAATAGATGCAAGAGTATGTTACTGTAATTTTTAAGTTGCTGTCAACATTGGATAAGTTCCCGTCAACATCTGATTTTGAACTCGACGTTACACTTCAGTGGTGCCCATTTTGTTCATCTAATTATGCCAGTAACTTTGGCCATTGATGAGACTAATTAGGCTTTGAAGTAGACACTTTCCCCTTAAGTAAAATTTGAGAACTGCTTTTTGTTAATCAATTGCGTAAGAAAGGAAACCATAAAGAGAGAGGAGATGATAAGTAAAGTGATCCAACAGCCATAACATTTTGACATCCAAGTAATCAATTAAAATTAGCAACTGTTTAATTAAAAACTTGATTAAAAAATCAGAAAAACAGAAACTAATTGTAAATTCCAAAAATTGGAAAAAAAAAAAAAAGGGAAACAGATTTGGAAAAGTTGTACGATAGGCATTGAAATGAACGTAGATACTACTAGTTTCTAAAAGTAATAATTGTATCACTTAAAGCTATTTTTATCCTCTGTTCCTGACAGGGCCCTCAACCCAGAATTTCAGGAACTGATGATCCCATAAGTTAGAAACAAACGTACAAGTCATGTTTAGAGAGCACAACAAGCAAATGTGAAGAACCTGAAGGGAATGAAGGAGATGATTCTCTGACAAGGATGAAGTTGTCTTTTCCTTCCAATGATAGCTACTGACGAAGAAGGTTGCTTAATCCCTGCCCAAAAGGTCATAGAGAGCCCCTTCATTTCGGTGTCCGTTTGTTGATGCTAAAAGGACGTGCGGTCCTACTAATGACATTATGCTTCTTCCATGAAATAAGGCAATTAAAATGGCTTTTTTTATAACATGAATTGAAGTTTCACTTTGTTTTCTATCAATGTTTGACATTTCAAGGATCAAATACAGACCTCATCACCAAGTGTGGACGTTGGAATTGTCGAGCACTTAGCTTTTCGTCTGCCACAAGGAAAAACTAAATTTGAACGCTAATCACAAAAGATCAAACTTTTCTCAAAGTACATTGCTCATGAGTCCCATATTAAACAGTAGTATGAAATGTAAGTTAGCATGTTTCATATCATTTTTCTCGTTTTTATTTTTATGTATGTATATTGATTTTTGTAATATTTTTATTAATATTTATGTTTTTTTAGTTTCTATATTTTATTCATATATTATTTTTTTCGATTTTTATGTTATTTTTATTAATTTTTGTATTTTAAAAAATAAGAAACAAAAATAAAAAATAATATAGATACCAAACATGCCTTTTCTCCAATGTAGTAAGTTCCAAAGAGGATATGTCCTTGATATATTTGAGATCCCCGTTAGCCAGATATCACCAGCACTTGTTTCAGCATTACATAAGATTTTACCATCAGCAGCTTTTTGTTATCTTGGTTATAGTGTTAGCAAGCTTCATTAAAGTTCCTACATTCAGTTAAGGTAGAAAGAAAACTTCCATTTGGGTGTTACACTAAGAATAGAAAATTTTACCTTATTTTTTGTAATAAATACAGCATCGCCGATTAAAAGTTGGCTTATACGACCAAAATATGGCTAGCCAGACGAACACTTCACGACATCTGGCATCCTGTTTACTTGGGTACTGGTTTTAGGTTCAGAAATGACCACAAGTGAGCCAAGACTTGTCACTTTTCGAGGGTTCATGCAATAAAAAGGATTCTTGCTGGCTTTAAGTTTGATAAACATGGAATCTAGTTAGAGAAGACGGCATTGGATTTTAGGATGTAACCAAATGGTCCTTTCCAAAGTGATGGAACTTTAAAGCATTTCACATGGCCATGAATCTAAAAGCACCCAAATCCCAAGTATTCGCGGAGCCTTTGTGACACCGTAACAAATGTTGAACTATTAGTCCCTAGGAAACCGACCTAGTAGATTGGTTAAGAATTTAAGAGCACGTCTATTTTCATTTTTGTTTTTGATTTTTTGTGCCTTTTTTTTAACATATAAATAAAAAAGTATAAAAATTTAAAAACATAACATATAAATATGGTACAAATTTGAAAAAAAATAACATAAAATTTTTTTAAAAAGTACAAAAATTGATGAAAATAAAAAAATAAAAAAAAAACAATCGAAAACAAAAAAGTAAACTAAGGGCTCATTTAGAATTATTGTTGATTATAGTTTTTAGTTGTAATTTTGTGTTTTTCTATTAATTTTTGTGTTTTATTTTTAGTTTATGTACTATTTTTTGGTTTTTTACTATGTTAATATATTATTTTCGATTTTTATATTATTATTTTCGATTTTTATGTAAACAAAACAAAGAAAACAAAACTTAAAACTAAATCTATAACAAACAACACCTAAAGATTTCAACACAGACAGCCAAAGTCAACTTTAACTCACTTACAAATTCTAATGTTTGTCTTAGGGCAGTTTGTAACATAATTAGGTTTCAATTTACACAAACAAAGAAAGAAACGGCTAGTAGATGGTGATTCAAATCAGCTGAATTTTTAATTAAGGGGTCGTTTAATTCAGTTTTTTATTGTAGATTTTAATTATGATTTTTGTGTTTTTATATTGAGTTTTGTGTTTTTTTTTATTTTTATGTTATTTTTCTTAGTTTTTATGCTGTATTAATGTGTTTTTTTAATTTTTGTACTTTTTTTTTAATTTTTATGTTTAAAAAAATTAAAAATCAAAATAAAAAAGAAACCATCCAAACAGGCTCTAAATTGGTAAAGTGACTAGAGATTGAAATTTTAACCTAATTGTTCACAAATGAAGAAAACAGTTCTTGTAATAGACCGGTATAAAAGTACCTATAGCTTCTTCGGCAAACGTTGACATTTCCAATTTATAATTATCAGGCACAAACTGCATTACAGAAAGCTTTAAGATTTGTTACTAAAGCCTATACGGGGTTGTGATCTGTCCCAAAAGGGAATAAATTTATTTTTAAAAAGAAGAGACAAGAGAAGGAATTTAGAATCCAAAGCCTCACTGTTACTGCTCAAAGCTTAAATTGCACTTTGATAACCTCTGGATTCAGAAAATTAATTCCATTCATCCTCGTATTCAAACTCAAAAAATTAATCTGGAGAGAAAATCCTTCTAATTAATAGATTAAACTTCTTGAGGATGCCTTTAACACCTTATTGACTAGTAACAAAAGTCGTCATGTAATTTCAATTCGGATCATGAAGATAGCCCAATTCTGACTGTAAACCAGACGCACTTGAGGCCTAGGAGGTGGGCTTTTGACTCATTCTATTGGCCCAAACTCTTCTCTCACTCAAAAATAAATTTTAAACATACTGCAACCATCCTATGTGCTTTGTTAAATTAAAAAACTTTCCTTTTTATTAATTTTTTTCATCAATCTTTTTGTCGGAATTGATGTATTATATGTTTTAAGCTACTTCTCATATTAATTATATCAATTTTTTAATGAAAAACTAACAAAAAAGTATATCTTTTTAATAAAATGTAATGATTTTCAAAATATTAAATCATAAGAAAATTTTAAATTAAAAAATATCAAAATTTATAATTTTTTAAACATGACAATTTAAAATTAGGGTTGAAACTTTCTTCCAACTAAATATCGGATTAATAATTGGATAGGCATAAGATATTATTGTTGGTTGTAATTTTAGTTGTGATTTTTGTATTTTTGTATTATTTTTTTGTATTATTTTCGATATCTGTATTATTTTTTCGATTTTTGTACTATATTAGTGTGTTGTCTTTTTCAATTTTTTTACTGTTTTTTTATGCATTTGAAAAAATAAGAAACTAAAATTTAAAATTAAATCCATACTAAACAACACCTTAGCAAGTCAAATTAAATACTTAATTTTTAAAGCATATAAGATACTCTTAATCAGGTTTTATTGCTAAAACAGAGTTGAATTCTCTCTGTTGAATGTACGACTCATTAATTTAAGGATACAAAACCAAATTATCTTATTAAATCAGCTGTGATAGGATAATTCCATATTCTAAATATCCTTAATAAAGAAAGAATAAATTATTCTTTTGCAGTCGTGCGTGATTAATTTCCTTATTTAACCTGTACGCATCGTCCTTTTTCGTTTGACCAGGGAGTAACAGATTTGTGTACAAAATGAAGATTACTACACACCTTTCTCTATTGTATCCATAATATTGCCTCTGCCCTCACTAATCATATGTTTGAAATTGGCTGAAAAATTAGCATATAGCTCCAATTCGAGAAGACCGTAGATGCCCTACAATGTATAGGTTTTGGCCCCCAATTTTTGTGTTAGTAGTGAAATGCCGAATATTTACCTCAGAATATGGAATCAACCCTTCTTTATCCACATTTTTGACCTATTACTCCTCACAATTGTCAAATCTTTGATCGATTGTTATCCACTGTCAATCACGTTATTCTAAAGAATAAGATTGTACATTGTAATTTCTTCCAATAATGAAACTTAAGTCATATGAAACAGCATCAAATGATTTACCTATAAGAAAACTTTGCCTTATTTTGTTGTTATAAAAAGCAAAAGAAACGTAATCTCCAAGTTATATTTAAAGTACATTGCAGCATATAATTTAAAGAACAAATCTGGAAACATTAGGAGGAGTATTTGGGAAAGCCAGGACAATGCTACACTCCAAAGACCAGAGAGGACTAAAACATCAGAAAATACCCACGTGAGATCCTTCGTCTAGCTTCATTCTACAAACTCTAAAGCTACCTCAAGATGATGACAATCATTCTGCTTTTTTTTTTCTATCTTACTACAAATATAGAATGAAACAACTGTTTCGAATTGCCATATTTTCCGGTGTCGCATTGCTACCGGTACCTTTCATGCACCCATTATAGGCTAAAGTATTACATATATGAAAATGTATTATGTAATATCATTTTCAATATTCAATCTTAACATATCTTATAGCTATAATATAGCTACAATCGTAGTAGTCAATGTATATGGTGTAACATCTGCATCATATTTGTTTTTGTCTTTAGCTTAGAAAACCAAGTATAAAAGACCCTCTTTGATTATTAAAGATGAAATATACAGATAATCAAGTTACATCTTTCCTCTCTATCTCTCTGTCATTGTTTTATATTTACATGGTATCATAGTCATGTTTATAGCCTTCGGCAGTTTCAATTTTCATTCTTGTTCCAAATTTTTTTTTCCTTATGGCAGTCTATTCGGCACGATTCTTTTGGCTTTTCAGTTCGTTATTTCCCAAGTTTCTATATACCATATTAATGTTCTCTTCATCTAGATCATATAACTGCAAATGTCATGTCAAACTGACCTCTCTTGCACCCTCACGTGCCCCTTGAAGATGCTGCGTCCACCAACTCCAACTCTGTTTTTGCTCCAAGCAGTTGAGGAAGAAGACAATTAAAACAATGTCGTTTCAACCAGTTGCCCAAACGTCGTCGTTTAAAAGGGAGGATACACCAGCAACAAATGTCAGCAAACCTGTCATTTGTCAAACTCTTATTGGGTGACTCTATCACATGTCAACCACATCATCTATGTAGTGTCATACTCTAATTAGGTAGCCTATTCCACATCAATATCTGAGTCAATAGTCACGTGTCCATCTTTCATTCATCTACGTATATCCTAGTCAATACCACGTCAATACTACTCATCTGTTTGGTTCAGTTCAGTTTAGTTCATTTTTAACCCATTGACTATTTCTTTGATCATTCAGTTCACCCTCTCTTTATCCAATTTTCTCACAACTCAGACTAGTTCCTAAAATTTTAAAGTGTTCTAAATCCATTTTGAGATCAAATTGGTCAAATTCAAACAATATACTAGTTCTCTTCTTTTATTTCCCTAATCTCATTATAAATACCTCTAAACTTTCCCAATATATTTCCAATCCTATCAATGCTACTTTTGATGGATTAAAATATAATTTATAAGTTAAGAAAATGCGCAACTTTCTTAAAGAAAGGCTTCTTTAGTGTATTATCACTGGATAAATACCTAAACCAATAAAAATTTAAGATGATGAAGAAGAAAAATTTACAAAGCACCTAATATCTTGGGATGAAATGAACCACCAAATCTTAACATGGTTTCGTAATACATGTGCTAAGGTGATCAAGCTTGACTTTTAGTACTTTGGCATAACTAAGGAGATATGGGACTTTTTAAATAATCTTTATTCTGCATCTGATGATATTAATCAGTTTTAACTTTATAAAAAACTCCATTGGATGCAATAATAACCTGCCCAGACAATCCATAGTTATGTGTCAAAATTACAAGAATATAAGACCATTTAACCCTTAGAGATCCAACATGCCTTAGTCCTACGGTAGCTACCATTTATGCAAATCTCCATAATCATCAACATATCTAATATATGCTGATAACTCTTCGTGATGAGTTTGAATTAATCCACAATCCTTTTCTCCATAGAGGTTCCTCGCCAACTCTTGACACTATAATTGAAGAATTAATCATCAAAGAAAGTAAACTTAATACTCTCTGTATGAAAAAGACTATTCTCACTACTGATGTCATTCTTACTACTCAAACGTCATCCTTAAATCATCATAATCCAATCAATAATTTCTTTAAAGGAACTTGTGCTTATTGTAAAAATTCGAGTCATCATTTTTCTGAATGTAGAAAATGATTTTAGCAAAATTCTTCACAAAATAATCTTTAAAAGTCTGTTCAATCTTCCTCTGTAGCTGCTACCATATAAAGTCCAAATGAGAATCCATCTCCTAAAGTCTCCCTAAAAGACTTTCATGCTCATCTCCAGCAACTTCAACCAGATTTCGATATTATCTCCTCTTTTATCTTGTCTGTCACTTCAGGTACTTCGTCTTCCTAGTATTTTAATTTTGCTTGCTGTAACCATATGACATTTGATTATTCTATTCTACAATAACTCTCTCTCAAGTTATGCAACCATATTCAAGTCAATAAACTAGGTGAAAGTTCTCTTTATCCCACTCTTTTGATTGAATGTATTACCTCACTCTATGGAACCTATTGTTTTAGCTAAGTGCATGCCTAACTTGGATATCTTATGTAAGCCTATCTCTAGATCTCCATGCAAGATGTATTATTTATATAATGATTATAAAATATGTAATGATCTGATCTTTCAATCAAACATATGTAATTAACTCTTAATCAAGCATACACAAATCAAAGTGTTGAAATTGGCATTTACGTTAGCATAACATTCGATAAACAATTTAGTTAAAATCTATAAATAATCTTAATATAAAATTTGAAAATTTAACATTAAATCAAGAACAAGCAATAAATACTACATCTTAAAGTTCATAAAATCTCAAATCCTAATGAAAAGTTAGTTCTTAATCATAGTTTTAATTAAAAAATAATTAATAAAGAGAAAGAGAAAGAAAGACTCATGTTGATTCAGTTTTTCTCCTTGACTCCTCAATAATGGTTTATGTGAATTTCTTATCTTGATTCTTCAATTATTGTGTTTAGAATACTTTTTTTCCTTTAAAATTGAGTAAAGATCCTTAAAGATGGTTTAAGACCTTAAAACCCTTTTTTGGTGGCTCCCCTTAGTATTTAGATGGTCTAAGATGGTCTAAGACCTGAGGATATCATGGGCAAGACCCATGGCCATGGGTCTCTTGACAACTTCTGCCTTCCTTCTTGTTTTCTACTCTAACTCCTTCTATACACATCTAATCGCCATGAATTTAATTTGTATGTTTCTCACATGATAGGCTTATACCCCATAAAATTTCAGAATAACCTTAACTCTAAAAGCACACCTAATGCATCACTAAAGCCAATTGTACCATAACTGGTCCTTGTTTAAATTTCTCTTATTCTTCTCTTGATGTATCCTTCATTGCTTGTCATATGGCCTTGATAATTGGTGTTAAACTTCCTAACATGATACTTTAAGTACCTAAATTGATTCCACAAATCTTCTGGTTTAAAAAATGCCTTAAAAATCTCACCAAATCTTACAAACACAAAGAATCATTCAAAAAACTTAAGTAGTATCTTTTTCATAAATAAACCAAATATGCACCTAAGTTATATGTAAATATACCTCAAACCTTAGACAATTGCTACAAAAAACATGCCTAAAATATGTATAGGTAAGGTGCTATCAAACAAGTATCAAGACATCCCTAGTCTAGGTTTTTCAATTAGACATTGGAATGGTGTCAGAGTATCTTAAATAACAGGGGATACCTTGTACTAATTGGCTAGACATTAAAGTAGTGTCAGGCTACTTGATATGAGTGAGAAGTATCTTGTACCTATTATATTGATATAACATATATTCACATGGAGATTGATATATAATGATGTCAAGATGATGTAATAGGCCAACCAACCATTAAATATAATCCTATTAGGTCAAGTAAGGCCCTAAATAGAATCTGATAAAAAATAATTTAGCACTTAATAAATAATAATATTTTGCATAAATTTAAAACATATATGATGCGTACGATACATATGATTTTGTGATGATTGTTTAATTATATGATGTATTATTGTCGTTTTGATATATGAATTATGATGACATACTTTATCTATTATTTGCAATGTGTATTTAAAAAATACATTATAGTTATCTTTACTGAGTTAGCAATTCACTTTTTGTCCCTTGAATTTTTAAGGAGATAAATAGTAGACTTTGATCATAAGTTTGATACTCAAGACAACAACTTGGCATCATTAGGTGGCAGTTAAATTGTAAAGTGATTCTTAGAATTTTATTACATGTGTATAGTTACATTAAGGGACAGATATTTCTGTTGAATATTATGATAGATTTGAGATGCTTTATTTCTAACTCATTTTGATTTGAATTAGTGAATATACTTACGTTAGATTGTTTGGTGTTTGAGAGTTTGATACATTAAGATTTACCGAAAATAGAATCATGAATTGTTTAAAGGAATAAAATTGGAGATTTTTTCCTATTATTTTTAAATTGTAGATTTGATTGTTAATGATTATGATTTAGGATTAATGTGAATTTGGGAATTAAAGTAGGCATGCTGCTACATATAACATCACATCAAAATTTTTCCAAAATATCATTTATTAGATATTTGATATGGTAGGCAATATTATTGGGAAGAGGTAATCTTACATTTTTTTATTTGAAATATGATATTATTTCTTTGTATATAAATATAAATGGACTTAAACTTGCTTTGTTTTCTCGTTAATAAAATAATCAACCCCTTGAAGATCCATCACTTTCTTATTATTATTGATTATTAGAATTTGAACCCGGTACAAATGCACTTTAAAATTACTAAAAAAAATTTGTATAAAATTTAAGATATTCAATAAACATTAAAAATAATAGAAAATTTAAAACTTGAGAGTATAAAAATTATTTACTTATAAAATGATCAAGGCTTGTTATAAAATAAATATGTAAATTGTATACAAAGTTTAATAAATATAAATACTTGAATATAATATTAATGTGAGGATCATAACCATCTAACTCATTAAGTTAAATTGTTTGAGGTCCTCTCAAACACCTTGTTTATTAGTACCAAAAGTAGTCGTATGTTTTAAATTTGGATCGTCGAGTAAGTCCAATTCTAGTCATGCAAAGGACGCCATTTATTTTTATTTATTTGTAAAGAGGCCGATGAAGGAGCTTTCAATTATTGGAGTAAATTATAAGTTGTGATATTAAACAGAGAATAGAAGATTCTTTATTACTTTGCATAAGCTGTTAGTGTAGTCCTTTTCGTTGTATATATTTAAATAGACCTCAAAGCAATGACCGTAGGAAACTTGTATACAATGACGATTATTGCACAGCTATCGGTATTAAATCCATAATGTTGCCGTTGCCTTCTTCACTTGGTAGAATAATTTACATATAAGCAATTTAATTATATAATTAGCCAACCGTTTTCTTTTGTCCTGGGTTTTGGATTTGCGTTGCTGTCACTGGCTTGTCTTAAATGAAAAACAACCGAAGACCGTCTTGATTTGTCTTTGTGTATGTGTTATATGATGGGATCCATTATTTCAACAGCTTTGTCTTAACATTGGAATTGCAGGAATTAAAACTGTCTTCTAGTTCAAGCTAGCTATAAAATAAAAAAAGAACTTGAAACAAAGAAGAAGCGCAGCACATCATAAGTTACATTTGGGGCTTAATATGAACAGAGAGCGAGAGGGTGACATTTAACCCTTTTGTCATCTCTGATCAATTATGTTGCCATGATGAGAAGAAACACTCTTCTTTTACTTCCACTCTCGTTTGCTTTACTTCACACGTGCACAGCTTCAGAGGGAGGAACCCACGACGGATCGGAGCAATGGGGCTATGTCGAAGTTCGACCCAGTAAGCCTCTCAAACAATTTGTAGTTAATCGTATTCGGCAAATTTATTGACTGACGCTGATTCCGCCTTCTCTTACCTAGAGGCCCACCTCTTTTGGTGGCTTTATAGAAGTCCTTTCAGAGTTGAAGATGTAACAAAACCCTGGCCGACAATACTATGGCTCCAAGGTGGCCCTGTAAGTAAATTATCTTATACATTTTCTTTGGAGATTAATTATCTTATAGTATTTCTCAGGCATCAATCTTTTTATATATTTTTTACTTTAGTTTATAATCTTTAAAAACTTGTAATTGAGTAACTAATATTCTAAAACTTATTCAACTTAAAATTTTCACTAACGTGGTTAACAAAATTTAACACATAGATGTTCAAGTGACAAAATGTGTATGCATAGATGTTCATGTATATAACTCAACTATTGACTAATCTTTAAAGTTTTGGATCTAGTAATAAATCTTTTAAAAATTTTCAATTTAGTGATCATCTTTTAAAAATCTTTAATTTTTTTAATAGGTGATTAGTTATACTAGTATTTTATTAGGAAATATTATATATCAGCTTTTAAATTTAATTAATAAACATTTAAATATGTTAAGATTTTTTTTTCAAAAAATATCTAAGATATAGACTTAATAAGTCTTTAATCTAAAAAAATAATGTAAATAAATCTCATTAAATATGTAGTAAACACAAAATATCTTTTATAAATAAATTTATATTAAAAAATATATTATTGATTTATAATAAAAATAGATATAAATATACAAAACATATTCCTTCAAAAGATTAAAAATAATTTCATTGAAAAAACAAACTTAATGTTCTATTACGTAAAATTTTATCATTTCATCCTTTTATATATTAGTTATAATATTAGTTATTAGTGTTTTTAAAAAATAATACATATATAATTAAGAAGATAATTTAATTTGTAATGATTAAGAATTTTATGGGTATGACATGATAATGAAGTTATTTTCTGAATATTTAATATACTATTTATTTATAATGTTTATTTTTTCATAAATAATATACTTACATTAGCGAATATATTTTATCATAATTAATTTAATACTAAAAAACTAGTGTAGCTTGTTAAAATTTAAAAGTAAAAACTATTCTAAAGTAATCTTGCTATAAAAAAACAATATCTCTTTATTTTAATATTAGTTAATAATAATATAGTTACTTAAAAACATATTATCAATATAAAATTATTGAATAAAATGTTATAAATAGTTAGAATAGAATAATTTTAAGAATTAATGCAAATAATTATTCTATTAATTAAAATTTTAATTTAATTTGATTTGATCTTATTTTATAAAAATTTAATTTTTTTAATTTTCTCTTTCATATATATTATAAAGGATTAATTTTACTAAAAATTTTTGTGGTTAATCGAGATATCAAAATTATCAAACAAGTTTATTAGGTTTCAAAATTATCAATATGACAAAATACATAAAAGATTCATACTTATCAAATAGATACATAAGTACAAGAACTTTTGTTAGTCAACATAAAACGAATTTATCATAAATCTAATAAATGATAGTTTATTATTTTATAGTTTTGAAATTTCAAAGAATTAAATGATAGTTTTAAAAAGATATACACATTTTATCAAGTAGATATTTATATGTCAGATTCTATTAGCTATATTAGTGAAAATTTGATATAATTTATCTTTTGATTTGATTTAAATGAGTTTTAATTTAATATACATATTAAATTTCATTAGCTGCATCGCGTAAGTTGAATAAATTTTAAAATTTTGTTCATTAATTAAAAACTTTTAAAGAATAAATACTAAAAATTAAAAAAATCATTAATAAATTTATTATTCTTATATATGTATATAATCCTCATAATTCAGGGTGGGTCTAGCGTTGGAATTGGAAATTTTATGGAAATAGGACCGCTGGACGGCAACTTGGCGCCCCGTAAATATACATGGCTCAGAAAAGCAGATCTTCTTTTTGTGGTACAATACATAGCCTCCATCCAATTTTCTTTGTTGTAAAGTAAAACAGTGAATGTACCTTTTTTTTTTATTTTGGTGAGAAATGTAGGATAATCCTGTGGGAACTGGTTTTAGTTATGTGGAGAACAGGAGCTTGGTAGTCAAAACCGATGGAGAGGCTGCAACTGACTTGACAACTTTGTTAAAGGAGCTCTCTAATAGAGATCACACTCTAATGAAAAGTCCTTTGTACATTTTTGCTGAGTCATATGGAGGTAAATTTGCTGTCACTCTTGGTGTTTCAGTTCTCCAAGCCATTGAAGCCGGGGAGTCGAAGCTTCAACTAGGAGGTAGTAAAACATTCCATTTTTCTCTTTCTACATCTTCTTTCCTTCAACATGTCTTAGAACGTAAATCTTCTATGATGTTAAATACCGTCCAGGAGTGGCTCTGGGCGATAGCTGGATATCCCCCGAAGACTTTGTGGTACGTGAACACAACTATAATGGAGTTCTAAAGTTCCTTAATTAGTTATCACTAAAAGTATCCCAATCACAGCTCTCATGGGGACCTCTTCTCAAGGACTTATCGCGGATTAGCAATTATGGATTAAAGGAGTCAAACAGGTGCCGCTACATAGAATCATGAATTGTTAATCACTAACTAAAGTTTATATTTCAATAAAAATAAAGCTAAAAATCCAACGAATTCATTTACCAAAACAGATTAGCATTAGAGATTCAGCAACGAATTGCTGAAGGCAAGTATGAAGAGGCGACTTCAACTTGGCGAAGACTCGAGGAAGTTGTGTTAGAAAATAGTAACTATGTGGTGTGTATATATATATATATATTTCACTTATGTGATTTAATATTGTATGTATATAGAATTCAATATTCACACCTTAGAGACGTTCACCTATCCTCTGCAGAACTTCTATAACTTTTTACTTGACCAGCAAACTAACCCACTTGAAACCACCACGACCAAAGTTTTAAAAAGGATAGCATCAGGAAGGTACTACACCACCAATCTTAGCACCAAGAAGTTTACAGGTAATGCTTCAGTAAAGAGTAGTATCGACCTCGATGAACTCATGAATGGGCCTATCAAAAAGAAACTGAAGATTATTCCTCGGAATCTCACGTGAGTTCAGATATGAAACGTTGACTAAATGACTGCTCTTCATTCTTATCTATTGGTAATAATCGTCATTACACAGATGGGGAGAACAAGGACACCTGGTTTTCCAAGCACTGGTTGCAGATTTCATGAAGCCTAGGATTCAAGAGGTAATAATATACTCGGAGTTTGCTATAATTTGATTCCATTCAAGTATGATACGATAAATCATATACTAGAATGTCTTCCTCTTCTCCCATTTGCGTTTATTGTTTCTTCAGGTTGACCAGCTACTAGCCAAGGGCATACATGTTACCGTTTATAACGGACAGGTCTGTATCAGGCAAATCATATTCTAAACAAGTAAAATATAACGTTAAAAAAAGAGGATTTATGCATTAGGGTCGTTCACTATTACTGTTATTCGTGATTTTTAAATATAATTTTTGTATTTTTATATTAATTTTTGTGTGATGTTAATTTTTATGTTATATTAGTGTATTATCTTTTTTAATTTTTTTACTATTTTTTTCGTTTTTTATATTAAAAAAAGTAAAAAATAAAAACTTAAAATTAAGTTCTGATCGTAAGACTCGTAATCAAAAGCAAATATGCTGATCTTAATTTGACACTAACAAAATGTTTTTGTATTATAGCTTGATCTCATATGTGCAACCAAAGGAACAGAAGCATGGATCAAGAAGCTTAAGTATGCCTACAACGTTTTTATATTCTTTTCAAGCACGCGTTAAAACCGATTCTACCTCCATTTTCATATTTCAGGTGGGATGGTTTACAAAACTTTTTGAATCAGAATCGTACTGCTTTGTATTGCGGTGACCACAAGATTACCACAACAAAAGGGTTCCTCAGTTCCTACAGGAACTTCTCATTCTATTGGATTCTTGGAGCTGGCCACTTTGTACTCACTAATCCCTCCTCTAATATTTTTATTTTTATTTTTATTTTTAACTCAGTAACAGAAAATAAAAACCTGCACTGCACCGACTATACACTGAATTTGTATTCTGACATTTCAAATGATTTTGTCAATATCTTCTAATCTCAACTGACATCATTGATCGTAATGTATTACTTGTGCAGGTTCCAGCCGAGCAGCCCTGTATTTCTCTACAGATGATAGGGAGCATAACTTCATCACCAAGTACTTTCTAATCTCATCTTTGTGTTGGGAAAGGCAAATAAAGTGTTAGAAGATTTTTCAAAAAAATATTGGCCCATGTAATTCTTATCCTCATTTAATAATAGGAGTGAAATGAGGATTGATTAAATTTTTTAAACCTAGGGACAAATCTTTTTCTTCTAATGTTATTCAATCATCGAATTTCACCATTTCTAAATTCGGTTGTAATGTGCACCTAAAATATATTCAATTGTAATATTATTTTAGTATAATATTACAATGGACCAACAATCCAAGTTTTGACCTTTGAGGAGAAGAATTAGATTCCAGATTATCCAAGTTTTAAAAGCACATGATTAAATGGTCATAAGCCAACCTTTAGCATACAGGAGGAATCAAAAGGAATGTCTATTAAGTTGGGAGTGGTATAAGCAACTACCTGACAAGAAAAATATATCTTCGAGCGTAACTAATTTAGCAGAATTGGTAATAATGAGAGGTTATCCAAAACTTGTTTAATTCACAAGATTCCATCATGAGTTCGTAAAGATGGCCAATATGTGCCGTACCAGTTGGTACTGACAGATATTTACAATTAGAACGAAATTTAATTGTTCTATTCTGATTTCAGTCCGAAACGAAATGTTTTAGTTGGTACTAACCGGAACGAAACAGTATTTGACACTCTGGTTCCCACCGGGAGTTTACCATAGTATTTTTTTTTAATAGACATTTTACTTTTAGCATATCGTATGCTCTAGATCAGAAAAGTTATCATTTTTTTTGGCTTCTGAAGGATACTCAACTTATAAAAAGAAAACAAATCTTTGTAGAACTAAAACGTAACTGAAGACATCTTTATTATATATTAAAACCAGTGAACTGATCAATTAAATAGCAAATAAACTAATTAAATAGTTAAATTAATAAAATAATCATTAGAAACTGAATTAAATTCAAATGTTATTTCTAATTTATTGGTTAATTCTAAATTGATTATATAATAGTTTAATATCAATTGAACTTTTAAATTTCAGACCTCTTATCTTATTAATTTAATATCCACTCAATTTTTAAAATATTGATTCTATGTTTTTAATTATATTATTGAATATTCAAGAAGGAATTTTATTCTTCTCCCTAATTTATGATCATTCAATTAATCACTTTTAGCTTGTTTATTAAATTGGAAATTATATGCTTGTACCTTCTAAGAGTTGGCAGGACTCTAATTTACCGGTTAGTCCCATCAATATTAAAGGGAAAAATGAAGTCATCATTTTTGACAAATAATGGTGTGCTTCTTTTGATATCAAAGTTTGATCGTTTCTTGTCAAATTTTATGTGTTGTAAACGGTGGCTCATGTTTTCTTTTTCAACATTTATGTGCTGGTTTTTACCTCTGTATATATATATATATATATATATATGTATGTATATATGTATGTATGTATGTAGATGAGATACAAGGGCACGGAAAGGTAATAAGAAACCAAGAAAGAAAGGAAAACAAGAGGGAGTCGTGAGAGAAATGAAAAAGAAAAAATATGTCAAAAATGTTTTATTTTACCAAAATTACGTCTGTTCTAATCTTAAAATTTCTTTTATTCTTGCCTTAAGATTAATAATTTTCTCTATTCTTTTTTATTAGTAATTAACAAGAATTTAATTTTTTTAATATTATTTTACGGTTATTACCTTTAATTGTTGATTAGAAAAGATTAATGATTATACCCATTATTTTACATAATAAAAGATTTACTGGTTTATATTTGTGACTTTTACTCCTCTAATTTGAGATGATTTTTCACGTTAAAAATTCGGTATCTTGTGTAATTAGTTTCTTGAAATATTACTGTACTATTTATGGTCAAATTATTTTGGTATTTACTCTAATTAATAGTTTTTTCTGTGATAATTTGATTATTGGTGAGATTGTTCCAATAATTGATATCAGAGATATTTTTAATTAATTATTGAGATTAACTATAAATGAAAGATTCAACAAAATTATAAATTTAAATAATACAAATTACCACATATAAAGGAATAAGATGTAAGATCTTCTATTTGCGATAAAATTATATCTAATGATAATTATTATCAAAAAATTTAAAGGTAAATTTAATGAAGAGTAGAATTGCGAGCATGAATAGATATATGATTTTATTAAGTAATTTATTGAAGACAATGTATAAATTCATATTTGTGATAAGAGTTATGCTAGAATATTATGCAATAAAATTGAAATTTTATATATTTTAAAGATTCACAATAATAAGTTATACTACCTGACAAAATTAGTACAATTGAAATATAAAGCAAATAGTTATGTTATAGATTACTTGAACATATTTCATAGAATTGTACATCAATTATTAGGTATGAGTGTTATTTTATAATAAATTTTTTACTCTTATGGTGCTTGCATCGTTACCTAATTCTTGGAAAACTTTAAAGATTTCATTGATTAATTATACTTCTAATGTTATGGTAACTATTGAATTAGTAAAAACTAATGTCCTAAATAAAAAGATGACAAAGGTCACAAGATTTTCCCTCTACTCAATAAGATGGTTTGACCAAAATTATTAGGGGAAGAAGTTAAAGTAAAAGTTTAAAAAGTAAGGATAAGAGTAAAAATACTAGTAGAAGTAAATCCAACATGTATCGTAATGTTGAGTGTTGCTATTATTATAGAAAATGACATATCAAGAAATTGTGTCAAAAATTGAAGAGAGACAAAGATAATGACAAGACATAAGGATAGTGACAATAAGAAAGTAGTATATATAACTAAGTATGATAATTTTGTTAACCTAACAAAGCATGAAAAAAACTAGGTGATCGATAATGGTGTTTCTATCTATGCAACAAATCAAAAGGATTTCTTAATGTCTAAAATTTTTTGTAATTTTGAGATTGTCAAGATGGAGAATTATGATAATTTTAAAATGATTGGTGTTGATGGTATTCACTTAGAGAACGAGTGTGGTGTTAGATTACTCTTAAAAAATGTAAAACATATTCCTGAAGTTAGACTTAATTTAATTTCTACTAACAAGCTTAAAGAAGAAAGGTATTATAATACCTTTCAAAATAGTCAATAGAAATTGACTTAGGATGTTCTTGTGGAAAGGTGAGAAGTGTTCTACACTTTATTTGATGCAAGCTAAGTTCTTTAGAAGTATGGTTAATGTAGTAAAAAATGATGATAAAATTGATGTATGGTACAAAATAATTAATAACACGAGTGAAAAAGTTATGTCAATATTAGTTTAGAACAAGAATTTGGCTAGTTTAAATAATGTGATTTTGTGGAAATGTGTTTATTATTTACGAGGAAAGTGAAATAGGTTTCATTACGAGTTCTACAAATTCATAAAAAATGTAGAAGCATTACAATTAATACATTATGATGTGTGTAGTTTATTTAAGATTAAGTCACTTGGTAACACCTTTTTTTTGTTTATTAATGATTACTTAAGGAAACTTTAGGTTTATACCTTAAAGAATAAGAATCAAGTTGTGAATATGTTCATATAATTTTAAGCCTTAGTTAAGAGAGAAACTTGGAAGAAGATAAAGTGTCTTAAATCAAATAATAAGGGTGAATACATTGGATCACTTAAGAGATACTGTATAAAGTAAGGTTATTGATACAAAACAACTCCATCTATGACACCTCAATTAAATGGTGTAGTAGAAGGATGAATAGGAAACTTATGAAAAGAGTTAGATACTTGTTTTTACATCTAAAATTGTCAAAGTTATTTTAGACTGATACATTGAGTATTGTGACATATGTCTATAATCTTTCTTTATATATTCCTTTGAATTTTGATGTATTAAAAAGGGTATGGTTAGAAAAGCATGTCTCCTATTATCACTTATAGGTCTTTGGATGCAAGAAATTTATACACATTCTCAGTGGTGAGAGGATGAAACTTAATGTTAAGACATGATTATATATATTTAGTTATTATAGTTTGTATGCTTTTGGATACAAGTTCTATAATCCAATCAAAAAGAAACTTGTAAGAAATTGAAATGCAGTATTTGTTGAGAATGAGACCATAATTAATACTTATAAGGTTAAAAAGATAAATTCTCAATCTAATGATGATTCAAAGATAGTATTTCTAGTTATTGTACTTAAAAGGGTTGAAGATGCGAATCAAATTGTGTAACAAGAAGTTGAAAATACTCTTAGAACAATAGATTATAATGATGATAATGAACTTTTAACTCCTAAAACTCACGTTTTATTTCAATTGCTAAAAAATTCGAAAGGTAGACAACCTTTCACTTAGTATTCTTATGATACTTATGAATTGAACTTGATAGATATTGGTGAATTAGAAAGTTATGGAGAAGTCGTGGAAGATGATCATAAAAAAATAGTGTGATGAAACCATGCAAGATGAGATGAAGTTCTTGCATGAGAATCATACATTTGAGTTAGTAAATCATCTAAAAGTAAGAAAGCTTTGAAGAATAAATGGGTGTATAAAGTCAAGTATGAAGAACACTCTTTAAGACCACGA
Source organism: Pinacopodium congolense (assembly GCA_028565735.1). Lineage (NCBI taxonomy): Eukaryota > Viridiplantae > Streptophyta > Magnoliopsida > Malpighiales > Erythroxylaceae > Pinacopodium > Pinacopodium congolense. The sequence goes on along the minus strand of JAOXYD010000004.1, from coordinate 16,128,568 downwards.
TACAATCCTAGATTATTTATCAGCGAATCTAGTCAAAGGAAAGGTATTAATTTTGATGAAATCTTTTCTTCTGTTATTAAGATTTTTTTAATCTGTGTTGCGCTTATTTTAGCAACTAACCTTGGTTTGGAAGTTGAGCAAATAAATGTGACATCGATGATCCTACATGGAAATTTTGAAGAAGAGATTTATATGTAGTAGTCAGATAGTTTTAAGTTAAAAGTAAAAGAGGACCAGGTAAGTAAGTTAAAAAAGAGATTAAATGGCTTGAAACAAATACCAAAATGATGGTATAAGAAGTTTGAGTCAGTTATGAGAGAGCAAAACTATAAGAGGACTACTTTAAGCTATTTTATGTTTTACAAACAAATTATCTAATTATGATTTTATCATTCTTTCATTATATATAGATGATATGTTGATTGTTGATAAGAACATTTTAAGAATTAATGGTAAAAAAATCAGTTAAGCAAGACTTTTGTAATAAAAGACTTAGGACTAGTAAATCAAATTTTTAGTATATGGATG
>JAOXYD010000004.1:16085271-16099542 GCA_028565735.1 Pinacopodium congolense | reverse complement strand
TCGAGTATATAAATGATTTTGACATTCAAAATTCTATTAGAAATATTAAAAAAATTCATTAAAAATGAAAAATATTTTTAAGTAAAAAATTGGTGCAATTATATTTGCAATTAAATTTAAAATTTTTAAATATGATATGAAATTTAAATTCAAAATTATTGAAATTTAATTTAAATAATTAATTTTAGATCAAATTAAATCAAAACTAAATTAACTTATTATTATTTATTATTAAAAAGAATTAATAAGCTTTCTTATTCTATTCAAGAGAGGGGTTTTTTTAAATTCTATTTAAACTTGTTCGAGTTGCAAAACAGTGTAAAATTATTAGCTATCATTATAAAAAAGATTGATTTTTAGTTAAAATAACTCAGGATAATTGGATAAAATAATGTTAGGGTCATTATAGTATAGTGGTGAGTATCCCCAATTGTCACGCGAGAGACTGAGGTTCGATCTTTGGCAATGACGTCAAAAATTTGGTGAGTCGTTGTAAACTCTTAAATAATAAATGTTACCTAAATAACCTAACTATGTAGTTCAAGTCATGGTCGATCCCATAGAGAGATAGAATGTACTACTATTTCTAATGTTGTAAAGAAAAATAAAAATAAAAACTCATAGACGCAAAGAGAACTAACATACTAAGAAGCAAATAAAAACCATAAAAAGGCAAACAAAGAGCAAAACGCAATAAACAAACAACAATGACAAAGTAATGGGTTGAAGGTATCATCGGGATTCTAAGATAACTATTGATTATTGAATTTAGATGAAAGGGTATTCTAACTATAGTGTTAGCCTATAAGTTTGAACAAGCTTTCAAACCTTCAGTTCTTCTAACTTAGGCAAATCTAACAAGCTCTAAAAATACTCATATTTTCAATATAACCTAGAACAACCTCTCTAGATTTAATAGGCAAGGCGCATTAAATACTAAAGAATGACTATCTTAGGCCACTAACTTACAAGATCGCAATGTGTAACCTAAAAGAATGAAACCTTAGATTAGTTGGTTAAGTATCTTAACAAATACAATTAACCTATTGTTACTTTTTTTAGAAATCGACAAGGACAATTACATATCACATACTTAAGTTTAAATTAGGAAACTATCTAAAGGATAATCAAGTTTAAAGATAATACTTAATTTATGATATTTAATTAAAGTCCAAAACCAACCTAAGCCTAGAAACATCAAATTGCTCATTTCCCAATTCACATTCTCACAATTATCACTACCTTTATCCCTTCTATGCCTTCAAGCCCCTAAGAAACTAGTCACACATAATTAAAATAACCAAAACAAAACATAAATAAACACAGTCCATAATTAATTAAAATAAAATAAAGGCTGAAAAATAAAAAAACTTCCATTAATATAAATTAGCATTCCATATAATATTAAGAAATTTAACTATAAAGCTTTATAAATAAACAAACCAAATATAAGGAAAGTAGAACATTGGTTTAGCCTCGGAAAACATTAAACTAAGGCAAATCAAAAGAAAACATTCAGACATGACCATAAAGCATTTGGAAATGAAAACAAATAACTAAAGCATTCTGGAAATCAAAACGAAAAATAAAACAAATGGAAAATGTGTAGCAAATGAAGAACAAAATGAAAAATCCAAAGGAAAAGCCAATTAAATATTGTTGCTGTCTTGTTTGACTAGGAAAGATCCAAATACTTTGGTGTCAACTAGCCTAGGGAGCTCTATATGTTGCCATCTTTTTTTCTTTTTTTAACTATGAAGAGCTCTAATGTTTTGTCCTTGGACCATGTAGGTCTCCACACCTAAGCCGTCAACTCCTTTTTTCCTTTATGCTTTTTAGCTTGCTCTCTTTATGTCTTTAGGGTTGCATATCCGGTCTTGAATCTTTTTTTTCTGTCTTGTTAAACACTCTTATGCTTACCCTATTGAAGGAAGACTCCCTCAAAATGCTACTGTCGTTTCTTCAAGTTGCTGCTATATTAAAACATTTGTTTTTGCTTCATGTGGTGTCATATAGATGGATTAAGCTCCAAGCTTGACATGCCGTTTAATGCTTCTTGATGTGCTACCGTTTCAAACCTCCTTAAAACACATTTGGTTGCTCTCCTCAGTACACATGAGTTGCTACATTTTGGACTGGATGAATGCTCCCATATTGTGCATTTTGCAAGGCATTTTCCAACATGGTTTTTTAATTTTTTCTTTTCTTTATTTCTAAGCTAAAAAATCCTTTGGTTTTGCTCTAGTTGCTTCAAAACTTTATGCTTTCATCTTATAATTATATTTCATCATTAAATTTACACGTAAAATTAATAGAAATACAAAATGAGCAATTAAACACAAAAATAAGAATGAATTCAAATGAAACAACATATAAAAATATAACAAAATTTATTTCTATTAGTAAACTAGCAATTAAGTCTTTTTAGTTTTAAAGTTATTAAATAGGTTCTTAAAATTTCAAATTACTTTCACTCATTAATCCTTAGTTATTTTTATTTTATGTAAGTTAATAAAATATCAATGTGGCAGTGTTATATATCCCAAATATGGTCAATTAAATCATCATTCACCTAACCCTTAGCTAATTTAAACATTTGGTAATTTTTATAATTTTTATAAATAATTAAAAATTATTTTCGAAGTATTTAAGCCAAGTTAGACTAGTTTAGCAATTTTCAGGTTTTAATCAAATTGTTTGGATTTTCCTAAATAATTGTAATATAATTAACCTAGTAATTAAGCCCTTTTCTCCATGGGATCAACATTTAGAGTTTTAAATTTTACTCCTCTATATTACTTTTGCGATATGTGTTCTTGCCTTAATTTCGTTGGTTTTCAAAGTAAAATTGTTTTAAAATCGTTAAAATTTTATAAATCATCTAATCAAAGAAACAATTCCTTATGGCCCTTTAAATAAGCTCACAAGTGCGCAATGAGATGAATCAGTGAATAGGCTAATATATGTATGATGTGTTGATGATTGAGTAAATAAGCATTAACCTACCTGTAAAGGAAAGGGGCAAAGAGAAGTAGGCCTAAAGGATATCTTTGCCTTGTACTTTTTTCTCATTTGAAAGTCAAGTTGGGTTCTCCATTTATAAGTATCGAGTAAAAGGTTGATGAAATACATTCTTTAATGTATGAGATGAAAATTTCTAGAAAACTAAAGGCCTTTAAAGCCAACTTAAGTATTGTTGATACTTTCTATCTTGATACACTTTTCCACTTCCATATACAGTTGAGTTGGTGTTATAATTGTATCAAAATAGAAAGTATAAGGCTAGTTAGATTGCAATGTAATACCTTCTATATTTTAGAGACATACCTATATGAGAAACAAGTAAGTTGAGAATGGTTTTTAAGGGATCTTAGCATACGTAGTGTATACAAGAAGATATAGGAAAGAAATTTGTTTTCATTAAATATATTAACAATGAAGGAAGGAAAATAGTTTGAGAGATTGAGAAACTATGACTTGCTTGTATATACAATTAAGGTAGTTCACCCATAATTAAGTATCTTACAACAATATTTTGTTGGAGATATATGAGTTTAATTATTTGCAAAACGTTTTTTTATATAGGCTCTAGATTTATGTTCGATAGAAAAAATAACTTTAAACAATGAGTAAAAACGTAATTATAAGTGAAATTATTTTTTTCTTTTTTATTAAGACAATATAATTAATATCGATAAATAAAGCGACACTATTATAAATATAAAGTAACAAAATTTCTTAAATAGATAATAAAATAAATAATGTTGCTTCAAATTTTAACTAAGGTAAGAAAACAATTTCAATATGTAGCAACAATATTGAATATATATAGCAACAACTTGATTTTTTGTAAGGTAATGAATTAAATTTTAATCAACGATATCTAATAATGAAAGTGATATTTTATCCTTGTATTAGCAGTGATATGTTAATATAAAAGCAATAGGCAATAGTCATACAAATATTAGTTTACATAAAAACAGTAACATATAATATAAAAAATAACCATGCATACATTAATGTATGTTATATCTAAAAACACAATAACCAAAATATTAACTTGTGAAATTCAATTATAAAAAATAGGGAAAATTTAAGAAACCAAGAGACAAAGTGTGTATGAGCAGAGAAATAAGAAAGAAGGGATGCTATCTTTTCATTGATTGAAAACAACAATTACATGGAATTTATAGAATATAAGACAACTACTTCTCCTAAATTTACTCCCACTAACTAAAAAATATTTATCTACTAATGACATGACATCCACTACTTAACTAGTCTTGAAAAATAGGAATGTGAGGATAATAACAATTGAAATAATAGATAGTAGCAAAAATTAAGAAAATGTGTAGCAAACATATGAGCATGTATGCACTAATTTTTAACACCCCCTGTTAGTGCATGCTTTTTATCCACAACTCCAAAAGTAGATCTAAAACATGAAAATTTGGGAGTAACTAAAGATTTTGAAAATATATCTACAACTTGGATGCTAGTATGAACTGTTTGTAGCTGAATCTCTTGATTCAACACGTTCTTTCGAACAAAGTGATGATGAACCTTGATATGTTTAGTCTGCCTATGAAAAACTGGATTGGAAGCAAGTCTGATTGCACTTTCATTGTCACATTGAATTTTGACAGCATGATTAACTTTACAGAACAAATCTGCCACCAAATGCTTTAACTAAATGCATTCTTGTGAAACCATAATTGCTGTTACATACTCTGCTTTAGTACTTGATATTATAACAATTGACTACTTTTTGCTACATCAAAAAATCATTGCTGAACCCATGCTGAAGCAGTAGCCTAAAGTTGAATGTCGATCACTTGCATCACTTGCCCAATTTGCATAAGTAAATCCACTTAAACAGAAATTAACTCCTTTTTTCATATAACAGACCATAATTAGTAGTTCCTTTGACATAATGGAGAACTTTCTTAGCTGTATCAAGATAAGAGGTTTTTGGATTTTACATAAACTGAGAAATAACACTTACAAAATATGCAATTTCTGGTTTTGTACTTGTTAGATAAATTAACCAACCAACCAGTTGCCGAAACCTTATTGCGTCCTTCAACAATTTCCCTTCATCTTTTTTCAGCTTCAAAAAAAGTTCTATAGGAGTAGAAATTTGTTTTGCATCATCCATGCCAAAACGTTTCAGCAAGGATCTAGCATACACTTTTTGTGAAATAAATAATCCTTGCTTTAATTTCTCCACCTCTAAACCACGAAAACATCCAACCTCACCCAAATTCTTCATGTCAAAACAAACTGCCAACTCATTGTTTAGGTGACCGATTTCAAATTCATTATCTCCATTTATTATCATATCATCAACATATAATAGAACCAACACATGCATCTTTGATTCTGATTTAACAAACAAACTACAATCTGCATCTGAAAGTTTAAATCCATAAAAGATGAGATATTGAGCAACTTTACCATACCAGGTGCAAGGGTTTTGTTTTAGCCGATATAATGCCGTTTTCAACCGTCAAACGTGTAAAGGAAACTACTTTAAGATAAATCCTAGCTGTTGTTCCATGAATATTTCATGATACAACTCTCCATAAAGAAACGTGTTCTGTAAATCGAGTTGCCATAGCTGTTAATGGGAATTTTACAGTAGTTTTTAACGTATATTTTATTATATTTATGACCATTTGATATTTTAATTACACCAATAAAGAGTTAAATGTGTTAATTTCAGATATATGTTGGATTTGGAGTAAAAGCACATAAAACACAAATATTTAGGAGCATAAAATGACTTGGAATTGGATGGCATAAAGCAGCAGAATTTTAGTGTTTAGAGGCTGTCTAATACGGTGGTCTTCAATGGAAATAAGACGGGCTCTCTTATAAAAGAAACACATACAACTATCTCTATGGATATACGACGGTCAAGCATCTTATATACGATAGCTTCATGCAAACGGCAGGCAAAGCATCATGTACGGTGGGCTTAAGGAAATGTTTTCCATAAGTGGAGTGAAGCTCAATCAATTATGGAGACATGCGCCATCAACAAAACCTTTAAAAGAGAGCATTCAACGCATTAGAGAGGTGCTTTCTTATAACTTGGTTGGACACGTGTTGAGTAAAAAAAAGGAAATCTAAAACAAAAACTTTATTAAGTTTTTCAAGAGTAGCAATTCGAAAGGAGTTTTTATAGATGAGTAAAATGTAATTAAAGTTTTTAAAAGCTTTTAGTGGGGACGACATCAATTTGGTCAGCATAAAAGAATAAGATAAAATCAACACAAAGGCTTTTAAGCATGGACAGGTGGCGGCTTTTGCAAGGAGACAAAAAGCTTTTAAATTTTTGATTTAGGTGGACATAAGAAGCTATATGGTGTGCTTGACATATGCAAACAACGGGCTCCATTCACTCCAACTTTGTCTCATCTCTTGTGCGCAGTGTTTCACCAAAGTTAGATGCAAAACACTAATAAAACAATGCAGATTCATTCAGAACAACCTTAGTAGCTTCTCCATGCATTTAAAAAGGCCATTTTAAGCACAGTAATAGGGGGAGTAAGCCAGATGAGAAGAAAAGCATCATAGTGTAAAGTCCTTCATTTCTTTTCCTTTTTAGCTAGCTCGTAGTGTACTTTTTTTTTTGTTCTTTCTAGCATATTGATATTAGATTGGAGCTTCAAGAGTTTGCAAGTGGATTCAAGGATAGGATTTCAACTGACTTGGATTAATTTTTGGTTGTATTCCTTCTCTTTTTATCCTATTTGTATGAACTCTTGATTTTATCAATGGATATGTGTTTTTATGCTACATTTTGGTTTCTATTATTGATTATGTGTGCTTAATTTATTGGTTAGGGTTAGGATTTAATGGGTTTTTATGTTTCTTGGAGGAAATTTTCCTAATTAAAGTGCTTAATTTAATATTGATTAAGTGGCCATCTTAGTAGGATTGTTAAATGATTAGAGGACCTATGACGATAGGCTTCTAATTTTTGAAACATTAATTAGGTGACACAATTGAATTTAGGTGTTGAACCGACCTTAAAGTCTTTTTTTAAGGTTCCTAAGATTAACGAACTTGATCTTAGGTGTTTTGAAATTAATTCCTTTTATTCCTATCTGTTTGTTGGATCAAAATAGATGGATTAAGTTTAAAAGAGAAAAGATATTTTCATGATCATTAGTTATGTCTTGCATTAGTGACATAGGTCCTAAATCTATCCAACATTGCGTTTATTGTTTGCTTAACCCATTGAATCCGAAACCTTAGATAATTTATCATTTGTTTTACTCTTATTCCTTTAGCTTATGTTTAAATTGATCTTTTTTATTTTCATTTATTTCTTTTTATCTCGTTTAATAAATTTGTCTAGAGTTGTGTAGATAATCTTACATTAATTAACCTAGTGTTATGCTTAGATTTCTAGGGAGAATGATACTCGGGGTTTACTCCATTTTATACTACTTATTGATAAGGTGCGCTTGCCTTTGGCTGGTCTAAGATTAAATTGATTAAAATTATAGGTTGTTTAGACCACAACAATATCTTCCAATCTCTAGCAGTTACAAGTGAGAAAATTGATCTTACTATCACCATTTTTGCTACTGGACTAAAAGTTTCCTTATAGTCCATTCCATAGTTTTAAGAGAAGCTGTGAGCAACTAACTAAGCTTTGCATTTGTCAAGTGTTCCATTTGATTTCTTCTTCAATCGATAGATCCATTTGCAAGTGACCACATCACAATTTTCTGGTTTTGGTACAAGCTACCAAGTTTGATTTTTGCTTAAGGCTTCGATTTCTTCTAATATAGCTGATTCCCATTATGAACAACCTTTAGCTTCTTTATAGCATCCCGATTCTCCATTTACTGCTCTAAAGAGACATGAAATCGTAGTGCATTTATTTATCTGCACTTCATAGTCTTTAAGATAATCTGGTTGTATTCTCTCCCTTTTCGATCATCTCACAATCTTTTGAATAGCTTTTTAATTTGAGTTTTCTGACTTAAATCCCATAAAATCACCAACTTCATTATTGTTAGATGGTTGCATATCATTTTCCAGCTTTAAGTTGTCTTAGTCATCATTAAAATTAACATATTTGAATGTGTAGTTTTTGCTGGAATATATCAATGACACTTCATCGAACACGTCGTCTTTTGAAGTAACATACTTCATTGATTCTGGATCCATAAACCTCCACCCTTTTATGTATACATCATAACTATAAAAAAAAAACACTTTTTCTCTTTCGAGTCAAGTTTGGTTCAATCAAATTTTGGAATATAAACATAACAAGCACAACCAAACACCTGAAAATAATTTACAATTAACTTTACATTATATAAGATTTCAAAGAGTGATCTCTTATTACTTGGCCATGGAGGTTGTCGATTTATCACATGGCATGCACACTGAATTTCTTCATCCCAAAATTTTCTTGAAATATCTTTATTATGTAGCCATAAGAGACTTGTCAAACAGAGATGTGCCAGCTTCCTTTCAGAGACCCCATTTTGTTGAGGGGTATTAAGACATGTCATTTTCCTTCGAATGCCATTGTCATCTGAAAGAAATCATCTAACATGTACTCACCACCATTGTCACTTCTCATGCAACCAATTTTTGATCCAAACTCCTTTTCTATAGAGTTCTTAAACTTAACAAACATTGACAAAGCTTCACTCTTTTCTTTCAAAAAATATAGCCAAATGTATCTTAAGTAGTCATCAACCAATACCATAATATAGCAATAATCGCAGTCGCTAGGCATTTTTGTAGGCCCCATCAAATCTGTGTGAACTGGCTCGAATAGTATTGATCTTTGATTTGTTGAGCTATTGAAAGGAAACCAATGTGATTTCCATATTGACAACCTTGACATGTCACATTTTCATGCACATTGTTTAATGTTGGAAGGCCATCAAATAGCTTCTTTGAGAAATTACTGCGTTGTCAGATTGGCTAGTTCTTTTAACACATGCCTCCCCTACTGATAAAACAAATAAAGATCCCTTTTTCTGACCCACAAACACAACATCAGTAGAAACATTTTTCACATTATCAAGCACCTTCACATCATTTGGGCTAAACAAAACATATTTTTCCAAAATTTGTAATTTGAAAAATTGAAACTAAATTCTTTCTCAAACCTAGAACATGATAAACATCAGTAAGCTTGATAACTTCAATTTTTGCATCATTAACGCCAATCTCCACAGTGCCTTCGTTTACTACTAGATAAGTTGAGTTATCAGCAGTAACAATAACATGCTCTCTGTTATGTTTCTACAACTTTATGAGCAATGAATCATTGCCTGTCACATGGTGCAAACAACTAGAATTAATGATTCACTCCTCATTGTAGCTAACATGATCAATGAGCGCTTTGGCAGGTATTGACTTTTAGTCTTCAACAACCTTAGTCATGAAACACTTCTCCCAATTAAGTTGATCAACTTTTGCTTCTTCAATTGATGCATTTACTTTAGAAAAATTAACTCGACAATTCTTCCTAACATGATTGAGCTTCCTATATCTATGATACTAGATGGAGGAAGTTTCTTTGTGAGTTTCCACCATCACTCCTTTTTGCATTTGAATGCTTTTCTAAATTCTTGTTCCTAGCTATACTCTTTTGGTTTGATCTTCCTTTTAAGTAAAGAGTTGTGTCAGATTCAGAATTTTACTTGTTGACCATTTGTTTTGCCAAAGCATCTTGATTAGAGAGCAAATTCTCTAAATATTCGATTGATGGTTGATTTTCCCAACCTTGAATGGAGGTTATGAAAGGTGTATACTCCTTCCATAAGCCACCAATTAGAAACCTTTGGAGTTTCCCTTCACTAATCTTCTCATCTAACTATGAAATTTCAGCGCACAAGTTTTTAATTCATAAAAAACTATTCACTAATTGACATACCTCTTTGTGTTGTCATTACCAGTTCATTCTCTAAAAGTTGAAGCCTTACTGTATTCTTCTTTTTAAACAACTTCTCAAGCATTTGCCAAACCTTACTTGGGGAGTTGATGTCACAAATATGATCAATGTACTCTGTGTTGATTGAAGTCCTCCATACAAAAAGGACCTTTCCACACTTAAACTTCTACTTCCTTCATGACTCACCATTTTCTGGAGTATTAGCTGGAGTTTCATCATTTCCAGCAACTATATCCCTGATAGGATTGGAATATATTAAGTTCTCATATGCATTTAGATATGATTTCAATCCTATTTTATTGTTTAAATGCTCAAATTATCTTCGTTTTACATTTGCTGTAACGATTTATACACATTTGGTACAAAAAAGGAGGAAGATAAGTTTATCCGAAGCAAAATATTGATAAATTGTAGCGGTCCCTATTGAATAAGGATCAGTCAAAGGAAGGAAAGACATTAATCGACTGAATGCAAGGATCAGTCGACCGAAGGCAAGACATTAGTCGACCGAATGAGGCTTTTCATGAGATCGGTTGACCGATATACGCTGTACGCAGATGCTAAACAGTGAACAAAAGCCTGAAAGGTGGATATAAAAGACGAAAAAGAGAGAGAAGTTATCATCCGGGAGTAAAGAATAGAATTAGAAACTCCATTCTCGTGATTTCCTTTGAAGTTTACCTCTTGTTCTTCACATTCTTAAGCTTTCTTTTAAGCTTTTGGTTTAGATTTCATTGTCTATAGATTGAATACGTGACTCTCTTAGTTTTCTAGATTGCTTAGTTTATTGATAAAAATTATTTGAGGTTTTAGATAGTGTTTTCAGATTTACTTAGTTTGGGATATTTGGATGAATTGTTTTAGGGATGTTGAGTTGATATTTCCTGAATAATGGATGGTTGATGATTATAGTTGAATGGGCAGTGTTGGTTTATTATTTATGAACAAATTTAAGATGTTTAATCCTCTGTCTTAAGTTGCTCTTGTTTAATTTTCATTGATTTTTAGATATTGTTTAAGTTATTTGATTGTTTAACCTTCATTCTTAATACTTTTGATTGGGTTTTGATTCATAGCTGAATTTTGACATAATTATAAATTATTTAATTTTTTAATTTAGAATTGATTTAATTTTAATGTGCTGGAACTTTTATTATTAGGAAATTGGTTTGAGGATTGAGATTGGTTTATGTTTTTATTTTAATATATATTGTCTAAGTTTACATTAGGTAAAGTATTGAATTTTGGGTTTCTTTGAGTATTCATTAAAATTTCAGCTTTTATCATTTTATTTTAAATATAAAATTTGTTTATTTGATATTTACGTGAATCAATTTTAATATGCGTGGCTAGTTTTCTTAAGAGTTGGAGCTATCATAAGGATGAAGGGATAGAGATTATGAGAATGGAATTGAAGTTGTCTTGAAGTGGTACTTGTATGTCCAGGTTGATTTAAGATTTAGGATAAACGACACGAATTAAGAATTACTTTTAGGCTTGATCAACCTTTAGGTAACTTTCGGATCCGAAGGCTAGTGTTGAACATGTGACACATAATAATCTATAATGATTCCCAAAAGTAACAATAGACTAATTGAATTTGTTTGGATGCTTAATCAATTAATCTAGAATCTCTCATCTTTAGGTTACATCTTTCGAGCTTAAGAGTAGGTGACTTAACTTATACTTTTCTTAGTTCCTAATGCATCTTCACTATTGAACTTAGAGAGCCTATTCTAGATTATAGTAGAGATCAGGGCATTTCCAAAAGCTCATTAGTTTTGTCTATTTTAGAGAAGGTCAGGGTTCGAGAGCTTAAATCGAGTCTATAGGCTAACATATTGGTGAGAGTACCTTCTATTCAGATTCAAGGATCAATGAATATCCCAGATTCCTAAAGATATCTCTGACCCATCTTTTGCTATTATTTTTCTTCTTTATATTTACTTTAAGTTTGTTTTGCTATTTGATATTATTGCATTTTAGCCTGTTTAGCTTCCATCATTCTAGGGTATTTTCTTTTCTCTTGTTTACAACATTAGAGATAACATTTGTATTACAAATCTCTATGATTCGGCCCTAGCTTACCCTACTGCATAGTTTGGTTGTTAGAAATTTTATTATTTGGTAGTTGACGACAGTCTATCAATCCCACAAATCCTGACTTTGAAGAAATTCTTCCATACACAATCTCCAATACTTGTAGTTTGTACATATAAGCTTCTCAAAATCATACTGAGTGTTAGAACCATTTTCCTTATTACCAGAATCCATGCTAACAATCTTTTACAACAAAACTAGTTTGATAAACAAGAAGATAAAAAAAAAAACCTTAAACAGGCTCTGATACCATATAATAAATAGGGAACAATTAAGAAACCAAGAGATAGAGTGTGTATAAGTAGAGAAATAAGTGAAAAGAGCTACTATCTTTTCATTGTTTGAAAACAAACGATTTCATGGAATTTATAGAATAAAAGATAACTATTTCTCTTAAATTTACTCCTACTAACTAAACAATATTTATTTACTAATGACATGACACCCACTACTTAACTACTATTGAAAATAGAAATGTGAGGATAACAACAATTGAAATAATAGATAGTGGCAACAATTAAGAAAATGTGCAGCAAACACATGAGCATGTATGCACTAATTTTAACATCAATCTTATAACATATTTAAAATACAATAGCCAAAAAACCATTAGTTAAACTGTGCGCCTACATTATCTTTTTCTAGTCTATATGAAGAATATATATATATATATATATATATGTCAAAATATAAAACAAAACCAATATGTATAGATGCTCTAAATTGATTCACAATGTAACTTTTTATTCATAATGAAGAATATATATATATATATATATATATTAGGTGTAATCAATTTACAAAGAATTTTATTTCACAGTAGATGATATTACACCCAAATAATTTATTACGTCTAGGCCTTATTATTGTCATATTAGTCATAACTTTATCAAGCTTTTGACTGTCATTTTCTTTTTTGTACTTCCTCAATGCAAGCCTATAAAAGATAAGTAATGTATTGCTTCTTCAATCACATTGACCTTGATAAGTGTGATTGTAAGTCTATAGGAAACTAATGATAATGACAATACATGTATTTCAAATAGGAATCAAACATACTTGCAATCATACTAATGAATGCTAGCATCATATATAATCATAAAGAAACTTACCGTCATTCCAACTATACTTGAAACAACTTGTTTTGACAAGAATAAATAAACAAAATTTTAAAATTTTAAGAAACTCAATAGGATTAAAAGCATAGGAAATGATGAATAAATCTTGGCTTCCAAAGGAAAATGATCTAATATTATTTTTCTTTGGAATCACACTTGTCTTTGGAATATTAAGGCCTAATAACAAAAAAAATCATTGCGAAAAACTATGTGAGGGGTTATAATGTCAAATTTATTTAATTCTATTAATTAAATCGTTATTGATATTTCTAATTCTAGTTTCAAATTATAATATTAGGACCTCTAAACACAACTTAATGGTTTTATAGATTCAATTCGTTAAAACTTGGCAATTGTTAGACTTTGACCCTTCTTTCATATGCATCTTACCAAAGGAATTAAATAAAAGAAAACAATATGATATAATAGTACAATAATTGGTATATTAGTTTTTAATTCATAAATTAAGAACCATAAAAGTAGTTGGTTGAATTATTGGGATATTGAGAAATTAATAAATAAAATAAAAGGTTAAGTTCATCAAGGCTCCATGTAGTTTGGTAAACTATCAATTAGATCCTTATAGTTTTAAAATTATCAAATGGGTCTCTAAAGTTTCAAATTACTTTTACCATTAATCATTCCGTTATTTTTTTCTAACGGTAGTGTCACGTGACATTAGATTAATATTGAAAATAATTTAAAACTTTAAAGACCTATTTGATAGTTTATCAAACTATAATGACCTAATGAATAATTTACCAAACTATGAGGACTTAAATGCTACTAAACCTAATTAATGAATTATTTTAATAATTAAAATAAAATTTTTAATAATTAAATAAATATGTATTGCAAATATTGTATTTTTTTAAATAAAGTAATAAATTAAATTTTAAAAAAATCATACAGATCATAAAAATATTTTATTTTTATAAATTCAATATTTATAATAATATATATGTATGAGAGTAACAAAAATATATTTATCGTGCATATAATATATTAATAATTACTTTAAATTGATAATTTTTTTGGATAAAAATAGTTTGATTTAACTATAATTTTATATAACTTAAATAAATTTTTTTATATTCAATTCTGATTGAATCTAAA
>JAOXYD010000004.1:16034262-16044767 GCA_028565735.1 Pinacopodium congolense | reverse complement strand
AAAATTATTCTATTTCAATAAAATAATTTTTTATCTTTTAAAAGAATAAGTTATATATTTGTTAACTAAATTTAAAAATTATTATACAATACTTCTTAATAAAATATTAGTGTATTAATTATTAATTATTATTATTAAAAAACTAATTTTGACATAATTAGAAATTTTAAAAAGATTATTCCTTAAATTGAAAATTTTTTAAAGATTGATCACTTTATCAAAAAAATTTTAAAACATTAATCATTAAATTGAAGATTTTTAATAATAAAAAAGTTTATACGTAATAATTATAACGTGATACTTTTACTATGTAAATTATTAAATAATAAGTCTGTGTATTATGTTAGTATAAAATTAATAACATTAAAATTTTTATTTTAATTAATAAATTTTTAAAAATTTTGACATTTAATTAAAATTTTTTAAAATTTATCACTTAATTAAAAAAATTTCAAAAGATTAGTCGTATATCATCTCTTGGTTTAAAATAGAAAAGAAATCATCGAAGTGAAGTGCAATCCGAAGTAATAATTCCTTTGTATTGTCTGCTTGTAAACATGATTTTTAAATTGTGACGAATTCGATTAAAAAAATTTTTAAGTTCAATACGTATGTACATAATCTTTGAACGACACCTTTTTAAAAAATAAAAAGAAAACAATCCTCGAACGATTGTCGTCGAACAATCTTTGAACGATTGTCGTCGAACGATAAGTTTGAGCTTTTTTAAGCCGTATTCATAAGTTAAAAGTGTGGGCCCATCTGTCCTATCATAGCTTTTGGATACGCTGATTTTTCTGAGGATGTTTGTCTCATTTCGTAGTCAAGGTGTACGTGATTCTATCCCTTTACAGCATCTCTTCAAATAATGAAAATCAAATTTTATTGAAGGCATGTATTTTATTTAGTTACTCCTGCTAATATGATTGAAAAGTAATATGAACATTTTTGTTAGTATATTAATGCTCTTTTCTTTCTAGAGAAAGGTGCTATTCCACACTTACGGAACTTTTAAATTTTGACCATGGTCACTCATAACACACGTTTATATGGTGACTAGTTTTATTTTTAGAATATTCTGAACCAAAGTACCAAATTCTTAATTGGTAATATTATCTCTAAAGTGGACAAAACCAATATGGCATAGATAATATGAGTGATAAAATCTACGTTACTTAATGATATTAAAAAAAAAAGATTCAAAGAAACATTTAATAATTGTTTTGATTAAATTGGCATGTTTTGGTGCTTTTGGACAAGAACTAAATAATAATAGAATATCTATATAGATTTTCAGTGTAATTAGGGTATTTAGTAACTCTCTTTTCAAAATATTATATAATATTTAGTACTAAAAATAATATATTTAGTAATTTTTATGATTATCATGATTAATATAAATTAAAATATTTGTGTATATTATAAAAGTTATGTGTTAATATATAATACTAATTTAATTTATATTATTAGAATAACTATAATAATAAATTATGAAATTGAAGAACATACAGTTGAATTACAGGACATCGAAAGGGTCAAATACGGGACACCTAACCACCATCACTTATTGACGTATAAATACGACAAGACAGTCCTTCCGTTCCGTGTTCAGGTTTTTGTCTTTCCTTCATCATTGTGGTCTACTTGTATTCTTCGTGAGCCTCCGAGCACCACCAAACCGTGTGGTGTTAAAGGAGTAAAACGTATAATTTTAGGAGGGATAGAGCTTCTAGGTTCTTTTGTTGTTCTCGGGTATCTCCTTGTTTTTGGCTTTAAACAATTCTACGGGGGCTTAATGGCCACGAAAAGATTGGTTCTTTATCTGCTATGTAGTTTTTCTGTGGCCGTTCTTTCCGTTTTCTTCATCGCAGAACCCATCAACAATGTCTCGTCTTACAACTCCAATCTTTCCAACTCCTTACGTGTGTCCACCGGAGAAAAAGTCTGGCCAGTAAGTCTTCCGCTTCCTCTTTTTTTTGGTTTGGTTTGGTTTGGTTTATTCGTTAATGGCTTTTGTTTAGGCGTTTCAGCGGTGCTTTTCGTGTGTAATTCATGTAAAGAAAGAATCTTTATGGTGCTCTTGGTGTTGCAGAAACTGGTGTTTAGTTGGAGGGTAGTGTTGGCGACTGTGATAGGATTTCTGGGATCTGCATGTGGAACAGTTGGTGGTGTTGGAGGCGGAGGCATTTTCGTTCCTATGCTCACTTTGATTGTTGGATTTGATACCAAGTCTGCTGCTGCTCTCTCCAAATGTATTTTGCAAATTTCTCACTCTTTTTTGTTATATTATGCTACCTTCAGATTGATTTTCCCCTGGTTCCTTTCTTTCTTCTTCGTTTTCCTTCAGATTTTAGCATGGTTTCAATGTAAGTATGGGGTACAATTGTTTCACTCAGTTATTTTGGTTAAATATGTAAGGAGATAGTGTGCATACTACTTCATGCGCAGAAGTTGTTTCTGTTTACGGATTTCCAGAGCACGAGTTGACAATGAATGTTTGACAGTGAATGTATTGGGTTGATGCAGGCATGATCATGGGGGCGTCAATAGCCTCGGTATGGTACAATATAAGAGTGCCCCATCCCACAAAAGAAGTGCCCATCATTGACTATGACTTGGCTCTTCTGTTCCAGCCTATGCTAATGCTTGGCATCACTATTGGCGTTGCTTTAAGTGTTGTCTTCCCCTTCTGGCTAATCACCGTCCTCATCATTATTCTCTTTTTGGGTACTGTCTCAACTTCGTCTTTCTCTGTACTTGCTTTTTCTTTAGCAGACATGACCGCAGGGCCGGCCGGTCCTGTCTAATCTTATATTAATAATAATATTTTAATATTAAAAATGTAACAGTCCATAGTCAGGCAATCTAATTATTCCCTTTCCATTATTAATGTTGTTTTTATGATACAATTGTAACTGGTTCTGTGATCAGGAACTTCTAGCAGAGCCTTCTTTAAGGGTATTGAAATGTGGAAGCAGGAGACAATTGTCAAGGTAATGATTTATTGTTTCATTGACCTGACGAGCAACTGATACTGTGCCATTATGATAACTGATGTGGAACATTGTCAATGTTAAAATTATGCAGAAAGAAATGGTCCATCAACAAGAAAATCCGGTGAATTCCTGCGGTGACTGTAAGATAGATTCTCACATAGAAGCTATTGTATTAAAGTTTGACATATTGTTGCCTTTTGCATCCACTTCCAGCTCTAATTTTAACAGTTGGGATATGCAGTAACTATTAATACAGAAGAACACGAGCCATTGTTACCAAAGGAAGAGAAATCAGCAACGGTAAACATAAAAATTCATCGCCATAGGATCTTGTGCTGTTACAAAAAGCGTGGTGGTATCTAATTTCTCTTTTCCTTGGATTTTTCAGCAAATAATTTGTTTGAACCTCGAATGGAAGAGTCTTTTGGTGCTCGCACTTGTGTGGATCAGTTTTCTTCTCCTCCAAATCTTCAAGGTAAGTTTGTAGAGCCTCTCTCTCATTTGCTATGGCTTTTGAACAAAGTTACTCAAAACCATATCTTACTCTGCTTGGTTTGCAGAACAAAGTAGTAGTTTGCAGCACTTGGTTTTGGGTCATTTACTCCTTACAGGTGACCACATACTGTCTCATTGGTACATACTTAATGCCAAGTTCACACATTGTTGTCCTAATGTCGGTTCTGTGTGTCGGTTACAGCTACCAATAGCACTTGCGGTGTTCGGATATGAAGCAGTCAAATTATACAAAGAGCACAAAAGAAGGATAAGCACAGGGAACACAGTATCTGTTTGTGAAGCTTCAATTGAATGGACTCCATTGCACATTGCGTTCTGTGCACTTTGTGGCATTCTAGGAGGGACGATCGGTGGGCTACTTGGATCCGGCGGAGGTTTCATATTGGGTCCCCTTCTCCTTGAGATTGGAGTCATCCCTCAGGTATGATGTTGATTGTCATTGTTTTCTCTTTGCCATCACACAGACGAATGAAATGTTTGTAATGTACAACAGGTAGCCAGTGCTACAGCAACATTTGTTATGATGTTCTCTTCATCTTTGTCTGTGGTGGAGTTCTATTTGCTGCATAGGTTTCCCATACCATATGGTATGATAGCTCTAAAGTAGACTTCTTTCTTTTTCATTCTCCTAATAATACAATGCAATATGCAAGCGAATAGCAGATGTTGATCTCTGGATATGGGTATTTTTTTGCAGCACTTTACTTGATGTCGGTGTCATTTGTGGCTGGTTTTTGGGGACAATTTTTGGTGAGAAAGATGATTGCTCTTCTGGGAAGAGCTTCACTTATAGTATTTATTCTCGCTAGTGTCATCTTTACTAGTGCAATTACAATGGGTAAATTCAAAGCTCTACTCCAATAACACTCAATTCCATGATCAGTTAGCTAGTTACCGACACTGACCCTTTGTTATATTTCTGGAAATCCTTTGCAGGAGTCGTTGGGATAGAAAAGAGCATAGTAATGATACACAACCATGAATTTATGGGATTCTTAGGTTTTTGCAGCAGTCAATGATCCTTGGCATTGCAAAAATATACAAATAAAGCATGAAGAAAGTAGAGAATGTGGTGGCCAACAACTAGTTGACCTATAGAAAGATGATCACTTCGCTGCTCCCTTCTGTTAGTATCATGTCTCCATCATCATCTTGCCACTTTCATGCTTACAAATTATTGAATGCTTTTCTTGCCATAAATTACTATAACAAAGTTAGTACATAGAGATCTTTTTTATTCCTCTCTTTATTTACAGTTTAACTTGGTCTCTGAACTCTTATAATTTGTAATACCCAACCGCATGATTGCAGAATTTCTTATCAATAAATGAAATTCGAATTACATCACGAGTAGTTGTGTTTCTGTGTTATTTGAAAGGGAACACGACACATAGTTCTGTAAAGGTGTTGTAGTAATTTGCTTGGAGCATCACATGTTGATTGAAAAGCTCAAAATCAAATATGAAAAAGTAGAGGTTCAAGGCAATTTGTACTTGTATAATGCCGTACCACCTAAGATCGTTGGCTTTTTCCTAATTGATTTGTGCAATTCCATATTTTATCTTTAACTTTTTGCATCATATGCTTGTCATAGATGATGTTATATAGGCAACTTTGGTCTACTAATGATTTTAGTACCATTTCCAGAATACTGAACTTAATAAAAAATGTGTATCTAGTCAAAAGATTCACGTGACATTACCAAATCAAGTTCTTACCTTTTATTTTTTTTTATCTTAATCAAGGATTCGAGAATTTAAGGCATATTTAGGTAGATTGTGAGTTTTAGTTTTTTATTGTAGTTGTTGTATTTTTGTATTAATTATTATATTAATAACCAAATTTCTTATCTTGTATGGAAATCAGTACAGCGAACCTTTTTGACTTGTCCAAGAACGTTGGTCGAGTGAAGTGAAACCAAATTTATGCACTAATTAAGAGAAACAGGATAAGGAATAGTAAAATGGTGATCAACTGGAGAGTTCTGGACAGGATCCGTGATTAGAAATCAGTTCAGCAAAGAAACAGGAATACAGTTTTTATTTAACAAATGTATATTGTACAGCTGCAATAACTGGATCAGCTAATTTAAAGGTCACCATACTGGATTAGGATTTCGACTTGTCCTCTTCAATAATATATATATATATATATATATATATGGCCATTCCGCCCGTCAGTTCCTGATTTTGCAGCATTGCCTGTTCCTGTTTTCTTCCGCCGCCAGCCCCTGATTTTGCAGCATTGCTTGTTCCTGTTTTCTGACATTCCGCTGTCAGCCCCTAATTTTGCAGCATTGCCTGTTCCTGTTTTCTGACGTTCCACTGTCAGCCCCTGATTTTGCAGCATTGTCTGTTCCTGTTTTCTGACGTTCCGCCGTCAGTCCCTGATTTTACAGCATTGTCTGTTCCTGTTTTTTGACGTTCCACCGTCAGTCCCTGATTTTGCAGCATTACATGTTCCTGTTTTCTAATGTTCCGCCGTCAGTCCCTGATTTTGCAACATTACATGTTCCTGTTTTCTGACGTTACGCTGAGATCCACCGACACTGCCTTGTTTTTTTTTGTTTGTTTCCTGTTTTCGCATCTTGTAAGCAAACTCAAGTTGGCATCTCCAATACCACCTTGAGTTTGAGAGGGGGTGTTAGAATAAGTTTAGGATATTACGATTAGTTTAGCATGATTTTAGGAGATTCTGATAGAGTTTAATTAAGATTGAACTTCAAGAGATTAGTTTAGACTAAATCACTTCAACCACTATAAATACTAGTTACACTTCTGTATTTCATACACAACAAAATACAATGAATTAGTTTCCTTATTTTTATATTAATAGTGGGCAATAATAAAGTAATCAAAACAAGCATTTTTGTCTTGTAGTGTCATAACTAAACCAAAGAATTCTTTATTTTAGTAGCTCTATTCCAAATAATTGTTTTAGTTTTATAGGCTGAATGGATTTATAATGAATGGATATAAGCCTAGTTAAGTTCTCACCTAAGTTACAAATTAGTCTTCTATAAGGCCTGATGAAAGTTCAAAACATATTAGCTGAGTGCTTGCTTGTACAGAGGATGAAGTTTAGCCTCCCTGGTATTTTGTCTGTTGGGCAGTTTGCTTTTGCATTTCGGATAAATTAATGGTTTTTGTTTGCTTTTGATGACTTGGTTTGAGATATCCATGTGCCACCTTACTTGATGACATTCCATGTAGGTGGTTGGATATTGGTTAACAGCCATAATGTATGTATGTACCTTGAAACCTTCTTTTTCCTTTTGATGCTTTTCAGATTTTATGCCGCCTTGATTTACATGTGTTAGGTTTAGAAAATGTTTTTCCAAGAAGACTAGCAACACTTGCCTTTGTAACCTCTCTTGAATCTAGGAAACTGCAAGAAAATAAATCAAACTAGAAGCCAATTCCAACTAAAAACACAAAGAAAACAAAGAAAATGAGTAGGAATAAGAAGGAGAGCCTAGAAAAATGTAGGGATTCCCTCTCTCATGTTTTTTATGCCCTTTATATATGTCTTGGAGGCCTATTAGGGTTTTGGAGATCTTGTGGAAGTAATTTGGTCAAATTTGCCCCTAAGAATCATAGAAACGAAATCATTTTACAATTTCCCATTTTGTCTCATAATTTGTCAGCTTCTGCCCCTTTCGCCTTTTATGTTATAACTCCTTCTATACAACTCTAATTGCCATGAAATTTGGTATCTAGACTCCTCACATGCTGCTCTTCCATGCCACAAAATTTCAAAGTAATATGAGCTCTAAAGTTACACCAAACGCATCACCCAAGTCACCTATACCAAAACTGATGTTCAACTGAGCTTGTCTTGTTCTTTTTGTTTTCCACTCTTCATGGCTTGTTATATGACCTTAAAATTTGGTGTGGAACTTCATAACTTGATGCTCTAACTCCCAAAATTGGTTCAAAACCTCTTCTAGTTCCAATTATGAACTAATTTTTGTTCAAAACTTGGCCCTTGCAACTTGTATTTGTACCTTAAGGTCAAATCTGCATGTAAACGCAAAAAGGAACCCAAATTAAGCATTTAAACAACAAAATAGGGATGAAGTAGCATTGAAACACATATGTAATACTATAAAATGCAATCCTATCAATATCCTGACCAATAAGTGAACTTGGGATGACAACCAAATGGTGGCACTAATGAAGAGTTGTAGCACACTCATCATAAGCCACCTGCCATCCAAGTTACAAGATCCATAGAGTTTTAATATACTTTGTCTTGTTCGTAACTTAGAGTTTTCTAAATGCTCGTGTGATTTAGGAGCAATTATTAACTTGGTGTCTTTATTTATTTTTTGGGAAATTGGGGCTAGGTAAGGTGAATCTGACTCCCATGCTCATCTAATTAATGGATCAAACAATAAGAAAGCCATTGGAATTAATAGAAGATGTGCCAGTGAAGGTGGCCAAACTCTTCATTCTACTAGATTTCTTGGTACTAGATTTTAAAGAGGATAGGAGCTTCCCTTTGATCCTTAGTAGAATTTTTTTGAATATTAGAAGGGTGTTGATTGATGTTAAAGCAAAAAATTAGTCCTTCACATTAGTGATGAGCGAGTAGCATTTAACATAGGCACGATGTGGAGAAATTAGTCCTTCACAAGGGTGTTTACATGAAGATTGAGGTAGTTAATAAGTGTGGTTGAAGCATGAGGAAGAGGTACGTTTCAAAGATGTTAAACAAAACAAAAAGTAGGAGTATTTGGGTAAGAAGTTATAACAAGAACCTTTAGTGAAACCACCCGTGCTTAAGTTACAATTCTTACTTCCACACTTGGGATGTACTTTCTTTGGTGAAGGCAAAACACTACCCATGGTTATTTCTAGCAAATTGACTTGGAAATAAGAGAAAAGAGTAGTTAAGGTAAGAAAGAAGAAGATTAAAGAAAGATTGAAGTTGTTTCCTTGTAAACTCAACTCTAGAGGGAGAGAACCATTTGAAATTGTTCAAGTTTATAAGCATAGGGAGCTAGGGATGGAATTCTCAAGGAGAAGAATGTTCAAGGCAATTGGGGCATCATGGCAAGCTTTACCTTGGGGGAGCACTCTCACATGGAAAGAATTCTTTCCTTTCCTTTACTTCTTCATGATTGAATTGAACTTTGGTCAAGCTCATGACCTTAAATTAATCTTATTTGGTTTAGTTCTTAGGTTGTTTAATGTGGTAACTCATAGTTTTTAAGTTGTTTCTTGTGTTAATCTCATCTTTGCTTTTGTTTACTTGGTGTTTTCTTAAGTCTAATTGAGGTTTTTAGGATAATTTTGATGTTAAAAATTGAATTGGAAGGTTTAGAGTGGGTTAGATCTAAGTCAGAGGTCAAAACATGTAAGACAGGGCAAATCATTGAAGTTTTCCTGTCACCTTTATGGCGAGTTTTTAAAACTTGCCTCCTCTCCTCTCCTAACCCAAAAAACTTCCATATTTTTCAATTTTTTCCTTCTCCCTCTACTCTCTCCCACTAAGTTCGACCCCTCGCTAGCTTTTCAAGGTTCTCCACTCATTTTTATTCAACATTTCTTTAAATCTTTGTAACTTCTCTTGAGTTTTCGATGAAAAGTTTAATATTTGTGTATTTTCACATCTCCTTCTCTCCTTTTTGCCTCCATTCACCCCCTCTCTAGAATGCTTATTTTTGCTTTTCTCTTGAGTTTTCTCACCTTATGTATGATTTTTGTAGGTTTTGGTCATCATGCCTTCAAGATTCAAGTCTATTATGAGGAAATCCATTCCCCCAATTCAAGCAAAGGCAAGTGGACGTGGAGCTAGGGACATTGCGACTAATATGGTGATCCTTTCCCAATCTTCTCCAAAGAAGAAGGTGATAGGTACACTCTTTATAAGAATATAACTATCCTTACACCTAGATATTTGGATTTTTCTCTTTTGGAAAGGATAGGACTTAAAGAAAAAGTGTTGGAATTGTGTAAGAAAGGTGGTTGGGAACCATTTTTGTAAATGGATTACACTATTTTCGAGGACTAGTACTTGAATTTTTCACCTCTTTGAGTTATGAGTCTAGTAAACCAAGTATGTTTTAGTTTAGAGTAAGAGGTCAAGTGCATCATTTACATGAAAAATTGTTTAACAAACTCTTTGGTTTTCCAAAAGCACAAGTGGAAGACACACAAAAACATTTTTCACCTACCATTTATTGGAAATATTTGACTAAAATGCATGATTTCAATGCTCACAATGCCTCCATTGTTCATATCCTTAGCCATAAACTTTTACTCCTGCACAAATTCATTTGTTATGTTGTTTTTTCTTTCAAAAGATGTAGTAACAAATGTTCTACAAGGGAATTGTTTTTGTTATGGTGTATAGATGACAAGATCAAGCTTCGTATGTCTTTTTATTTTTTTTCCCATCTCTGGTGCAATCAGTGGCTAAGAAGAGTTCATATTTAAGCCTGGGATATCTTGCCACTGCATTAGCTCACCATTTTCAAATTGATACTACTGGTTTAACACCTGTCCTTTGTGAATATTTTGATGCACCCTTCTTATGACGCTCGAAGATTCTGGAGCATACTAATATAGAGCTTTGGAATCCTTGTTCTCGTACTACTGTAAAACACAAGTTCACCTAAGGAACTTCAAGTTCTAGGGATACTGCTGACTCAGATGATATTTCAAGCGAGGAATCTGAAGAAGTAGGATGGGACGTAGAGATCAACCAGAGGACATAGCACTAACTTGATAAAATGAACGAGCAGTTGCAAATAGTGCTACCTAACTAAGAAGGCTCTCAAGTAATTTGAGATCCAAGTACTTAACATGCCCTCCCTAACTCCATCACCACCACCCTCTCCATAAGCTTTCTTACTCTCTTTTTTACTTCTTGTTTATTAGTTTCTTTTGTTTGTTTATTTTGTGTTTTGTTTAATTGTGAATTGGCTTGTTTTTTATCTTTAATCTCAGTGTTCTTTAATTTGGTGTTCTCTTCACACATTGTCCT
>JAOXYD010000004.1:16023366-16034162 GCA_028565735.1 Pinacopodium congolense | reverse complement strand
GAAGGCCCATTCTCCATTCCAAGATGCCCAAGACCCTTGGCCTCCTACTTGGACTGACTCCGAGATTGATCATTTTATTCAACAAATGCATCATCTCAATGATGACACTTCTGATGATGATCATAACACCCCTGGACCCTTACAACTACGACCCCGCCAACGATCAAGTCAGGGACCCTCTTCACCTAAGCCCTAAGATTCGTGCTTATCTTAGACGAATCTTTCCTGTTTATGTAGGGTTTTATTTTCCTGTATGGTACAGTTTAATGTACTGTTTGGTGTGATATATCTGTCCCATATGGACCCTTTATGTTTTGTTTTATTCCTTTACTCTTCTATATAAGCAAGGTTTGTTCCGTTTGTAAATAAGAACTACTCCATCAATATGTTTCCTAAATTGTGTTAAAACCTCATGGCTTTCTAAATTTCCTTTTCTGAAAGTTCATTTTTGTTAATTATAATCACAAAGTTCTGAAACAAGTATGCTCTACACTTGCCTCTGGATGAGGATCTTGTGTATCAGAAAGTTTTAGATCTTGGATTTTGGGATCATAAGTGGGATATGTGTTTATAATCAGTAACAGTCAAGCTTTGAGTAAAGTAACCCAGAAGTAGTGAAGAGACTCGGTCAGAATACCTCTGATTATAAAAGCATAAACTTCGATTGGTATCAGAGCCATACTTTGTGTTATAATTTTCAGATTTGAATGAGTAAGATTCCTTTTCATTATGGCTGCTTCTTCTTCAAACAACCAACTTCCAGATGACCTTGTTCGTCTTTCCTCCACCCTATCTCTTACTCAATTACCTTCTAATGTGAAACGTACTTTAGCCAATAAGATTGAACATCTTGTTGAAATCACCCATTTACCTGATGACAATCGTGTCACTGATACTACTCTTCCTTTACTCAGTCCTTATAGCATCTATCATCGTGATAGATCTTGAACACGCAGTATTCGCACCATCCTCTTGACTCGTCGACCTAAAGTATGTGAGATTATTCAGAGTTCTAAGATGGAAGAATGTGGTCTTCGATCCACAACAGCAGAACAATACGTGGAATTAGAAATTCCACAGATGCTCATTAATCATTGGAGAGAACAACGACATACTCATCTTCATATTGGTGCTATCCGTCTTATTCTTACCTTACATGGTAGGAAAGGAATACCGACTACAGCTCGAATTGCCTTATTAGATACTGCTTATGCCAGTTACCAAAATGCCTTAATTGGTACTTTGTTAACCACACTCAACAATGGAAGTGTTGTCCTTACCATTGCTCCAGACTTTAATCTCAGTTTGGCAGATCCTACTCTGTCAAAAAGATTGCAAGTTCAGGTACAAATTACTGGTGCTGATCAAGATCCTTCTGCGATTATGGCCACTTTACATCACCAGATGATTTATCGTTTCCAAAATCATGATGTGGATCTGAATTTTCCCAATTCCACCAATGATGCTTTGTATATGGTGGCTGATAGAGCGCATGAACATACCACAATCATCCAAATTCCGAAACAATTACCTCCCGAAGATTTGGAGAAACTGATGCCTAAAAAATGGCTAACCAATTATCAAAAGTTGTTCCATCTTCCCCATCGCCATTCCATCCATACCATAGCCCCTCCAGTGTTACGAACTTTACCGAATGGTACTATTGAATCTTCTTATACTCGACCTTCGGAAGATCAGGCTGGTCCTTCCCAACCATTTCGTCCTCCTTCAACTTCTGGTTTAGTTCTTATGTTACAACTAGTGTTATCTGAAAAAGTCAAAAAGAATTCCTTACCTATACACTCAGTTGCTTCTGATGGCACTTCGGCATATATTGGTTGGACTCGTGATCATTTTGTCTATGCTGATCCAAATTTCTGTGATTCTGATTGTGAATGTTGTGCAATGGATGATCTTGACGATTCTGAGGCTGAGGATGATCCTCGTGTTCCTTATATCTGTTCCATTTGTCGATCAAAGGCTCAACAATCCCAACGACCTCACTATGAATTACAGCAGCATTGTCACTCTACACCATCCTTTCATTCTGATAACAATGATCCCGATGATAAACCATGGATTGGTTTAAAGCACACTCGACCTCGCCCTTGTAATATCCGGGAACTACTACACGCTGTTGGCAAAGAACATTGGTTATCACCATCTTCATCTCCTACAATTCCTTGCATGATGGTTCAACCTTCTTCATCTTCGACTTATGAAGCTGATTTTCCCCCTTGAGAGAAAAATCCATGAAGCTACCAGGGTTATTTCTAACCCTTATATTCCTGCTACTGGAGTAACTGCTACAGGCCATTTAACTTCTTCTCATCCTATGGATGAAGTTTTAAATTGGCAAACACAGAATGCAATATCACAAAACAAAGTGCTTCAATGACTTGATTCCAAGATAGATGGATTATCTCATCACACTCAGCATGTTCATACCAAGGTTGATCAGTTAGATAAGAAAATTAAATCTTTATATCAATCGTTACAACAGCAGATCCATCAAATTACAATGGACTTGCAGAATATGCCATTTTCTGCCTTTGGTTCTGAGTATTTATCTCAAACCCAAGAATTAAGACGTTTACAGCATATGGTTCAACGCATTGAAAAGGATTATCACCAAGATCAAATGAGATCTCTTTATGATCCTTCCCCTCGTCCTCACCCTGTTAAGCAACCCTTATACCCCCTTTCCTCTCCTCCATCTTATCCCCAACCTACTGATTATGCTAAAATCTTCAAGATGAATTATCCTTTAATTTGTCAAAATATGCCTGATATCCGTAACCCTTCTCCTCCCAAAGTTACTTCTCCTCCTTCTTTTAATCCATGGCAGTCTGTTATTCCTGTTAAACCCCTCCGTATTCATACCCCACCTACCTCACCTCCTAAACCTCCTACGAAACCTTCCACTTCCACTCAAAAGGACAAAACCATAGCCATCTTGACAACCCTCTCTGATGACGACCAGAACTCTCAAATCTCTTCTGACTTTTCTGATCAATCTGCTTAGATTGCTGATTTGACTCAGCTCACCCAAATTATGATGGTTGATCCTAGCACGTCTCGACAACCTGAAGTTAGTGAAGTCAATGATGATGAAACATCTGGAGAAAATGAACCTCGTCCTCAACCTCAACAAACTGCTCCTAGTTCTTCCAGACCTCCTCATGGTCCTTGGTTTACTTTTGATGACCTTCCGTCTACCAAATGGCGTGATCGACTCCATGAATTCAGTGCTTGGCTTGATTTACAGATGACTCAACCCAATGCCAATGTACAACAAGTTCTTGGTGAATTTGTTTCTTGTTTTACAGGAACGTTACGGGATTGGTGGGTCAGTATTGATGAATATACCAGATTAACAGCCTTGAACACTGGTACTGTTGCTTCTATGCTTGGCGAAATTCATCGTGAATTTCTTAGTGATTATCAATTGATATCCAAACAAAAATGTCGAGACTTTTTTTATATGAAGTGTTGTTCTCTTGATCGCAATGATCTTCGTAAACATTATCAGCGCATGGCAGAATTATACTACATGTTGGATGGTTGGCATGACGTAAATCTTCGTCATCCTTTCATTGCTTTTCTACCTGATGAACTTCAACCTGATATCTTACGAACCATTAATTCATTGGGAAGAGACATGCAACGCATTTCCCTTGGTGAAATCTTCCAGATCACCATGGCTACATTGGATAAATTGTGTGAACAACACAAATTCTTCAAAAAGATGATGGCGTGTGGTTCTAATTTTTACAATGCCTATAAGAAACCCACTTTGAAGATTAAATGCAAAAAAGACAAACACTGTGATTGTCCT
Source organism: Pinacopodium congolense (assembly GCA_028565735.1). Classification (NCBI taxonomy): domain Eukaryota; kingdom Viridiplantae; phylum Streptophyta; class Magnoliopsida; order Malpighiales; family Erythroxylaceae; genus Pinacopodium; species Pinacopodium congolense. The sequence continues at coordinate 16,030,324 of JAOXYD010000004.1, read as the reverse complement.
CCCAAGAAGAAATTTCATTATCGATCTTTTCGACGTTTTTCTCACAAATCTCATGATAGGCATCCTCCCCATCGTTCCCGTCGTCGTCCTCATCGACATTATCGGAATATCCGATTTTTCAAGAAAATATCCCGTCAAGTTCCTAAGGCTGATCGATGTTTCATTTGTGGCAAACCTGGACACTTTGTGAAACAATGTCCTCGTCGTACTAGTAAAGACATCAAATTACTTGAATCTTTAGAGAATCTCATGCCTTTACAACCTCAAGACAACATTGAAGATTTCATTGAAGAACAGATGGTTGAAAATGATGAGATTCAATTTGCAATTCCCCTTGAGGATGATGCTGATACTGATATTGATTCCTTATCTGAGGATTCATTCACTAATCATGACAATGAGAAGAATGAAGATCCTTTTTCTTCACTTTACATGCTCCAATCTTCATCTTGCTTCAAGATGACAAGCCCACAAAATCTAAGTCCATTCCCCGACCTTATGTTCCCCTGCATATCCTCCTTCAAGATAAATATGATCGATCCATTAAGGTTATTGGTTACATGGATACTGGTTCATGTCGCACAATTCTCAAACCTGATATTCTACCACTTGAGGCTTGGATGCCCCACAATGAATATTTTAATGCTGCTGATGGTCAAGCTTTCAAGATTGGAATTATTACAAAAAGGAAAGTTGGAATACGCTTCTTTCCTCATTGTATTGTTTGGACACATCTCCTTGGAAGTCACCTACCTGGCATGGATGTTTACTGCAAAGCTTCACATTTACAAATCCTTCCTTCTGGAATTCGGTATGGTAGTCAATTTACCGTTTATACTGATATTCGAAATCTCTTTGACTTCACTACTATTCCACCTTCTTATGAGACACTTTGAGATCAGATTCTCCAATATTATCCTAACTCTCATGCTCAATTCATACACCCTTCTCCGTTATGGAAAAATTCTCAATTCTTCATTACTCTTCCTTTCAAGAAAAATGAAGATATTAATCCCACAAAAGCTTCTCATCCTGGCATGAATCCCGATGATTTGAAATTAGCCCAAGAAGAATGTCATATTCTTCTTCAACAAGGTTTAATTGAACCCACTGTTTCTGATTGGGCTTGTCAAGCGTTCTATGTGAACAAAAGAGCTGAACAACGACGTAGTAAGAAAAGATTGGTGATTGATTATAAACCTTTGAATGCTTTTCTTCAAGATGATAAATTTTCTCTTCCAAAGATCAACACTCAAGTTTTGTTCCTCAAAGAAGCAAAAATCTTTTCCAAGTTTAATCTCAAGGTTGGATTTTTGCAATTGGGTATTGCTCCTTCAGAAAGATACAAAACTACATTTTGTATTCCGAATGCCCAATATCAATGGACTGTTATGCCATTTGACTTAAAGGTTACTCCTTCTTTGTTCCAACGTGCCATGACAAAGATATATGCTTCTATCCTCCACAGTGCACTTATCTACATTGATGATATTTTTTTATATTCATCAACAGACCAAGTTCATTTAGCCTTACTGCAACAGTTTTTGGATCTTATAACACAATATGAGATTATGCTTTCGTCCAAGAAAAGCCACATTGGTACAGCCCATATTGAGTTTTTGGGTATGCAATTTCAGAATGGGTTTTATCAACCTGGCCCTCATATTGCCAGTGAACTTCTTCACTTTCCAGATTCTAATCTAAGCCCAAAACAGATCCAACAATTTTTAGGTATTATCAACTACATCCGTGATTTTCTGCCTCGTGTAGCTGATTATACAAGTCCTTTGTCCCAATTATTAAGGAAAAATCCTCCTCCATAGACCACTGAACAGATAAAAGCTGTCTAACATTTAAAGCAAGTGAGTCATCATCCACCTCCTTTAAAGATTCCTGATAAGGGAAAACGCATTCTATAGACAGATGCTAGTGACTCCTACTGGGGAGCTGTGTTGATTGAAGAGATTGATACCAACCGTCATTATTGCGAACATGCTAGTGGACAGTTCACTGATGCCGAAAAGCATTATCACTCCAATTATAAAGAGATCATAGCCGTGAAAAAAGGAATTGAAAATTTTAATTTTCATCTAAGATCTTATCCTTTTGTGATTGAAATGGATAACATGTCATTCCCTAAGATCCTTCAACCCAACAAGAAAATCTTGCCAGACAATCAGTTGCTTCACTGAAAAGATTGGTTTTTCCGTTATAAATTTGACGTCAAACACATCAAAGGAAAAACTAACTTACTTGTAGATTTCCTCTCTCGTCCCAGAAAACCTATCAAACTTCTCAATACTTTTCACTCCATTCTTTTCATTTTTCTGATCATGGATCTTCCTAACTTTGCTAAAATCAAGAAGATTTTTCCTCAACTCACCAGAACTCCTCCTTTTACTCTTGAAGACATTGTTCTTCTTCTTCGCAAGAGTTCGTTTTATTACTTACACCTGTCTATCACTGCTTATCAGGTGGCACCACACCCTCACAATTTTGATATCCAGATTCCTTATCATGTTTTTTATCATTTGTTTGATAAAATTTCTGAAACTGTTATGTGGCATATATGGGCATTATCTGCTCTCTATGCTTGTACCCTTACTCTTTCCCCTCTTCATGTGTTCCAACATTTAAATAATCCCGCCAATTCTGAATCCCTTCTTTAGACTTGTCTTGAATAGTTTCAAACCCTTCTTAAATGGCGTCAACAATTGGGTTTGCTCTTAACTCGTTATCAGTTATGGGGAAATTCCTCTCCATAAGCAACAAGCTCAATGTTTTTTCATTGTTCACCGCCCTTATAGCATGAGTGAATCTGGTTATGTGTTCACTCTCAATCACTTCCAACTTTGGCGTACTTGTATTGATTGGCCTCGTAACCGTATTCAGCTTATGGATGATCTATTCCATTTTCTTGATCATTTAAACCATCATCCCAAGACTATAAAACCAACTATCTGCACTTCTCTTGGCCCATATCCAGGAGATTTTTCAGTTCACGACCCTTTAACTCCTAGTTTAGGATATTGGACTTCTTTTGACCAATTTTCTACTATGGGTTTTAGTATTTATGCAGGTGATGTCCCTTGTCCCTTTGATTTTCAGCCCAAACGCAAATGGTTTGAAGTTGGTGAATCTTCTACTGGTCCATCTAAAAAGCCCAGACCCCAAGAAGCTGTCCATAATTTTCTACAGGCCCATTCTCCAGCCTATAATGCTGATCCCTTTCAAGATGCCTAGGACCCTTGGCCTCCTGCATGGACAGACTCAGAGATTGATCACTTTATCCAACAAATTAATCATCTCAATGATGACTCTTCGGATGATGATCATAACACCCCTGGACCCTTACAATTGAGACCCCACCAACAATCAAGTCAGGGACCCTCTCTCTCGAAGACCTAAGATTCGTGCTTATTTTGAACAAATCTTTCCTGTTTATGTAGGGTTTTATTTTACTGTTTGATGTAATGTATGGTACTATTTAGTGTGATATGTCTGTCCTCTATGGACCCCTTATGTATTTTGTTTTATTCCCTTGCTTCTCTATATAAGTAGGGTTTGTTCCTTTTGTAAAGAATCATCTTCTTCTCACAGTTTGATAAAAATCATGTGTTATCTCTTATGGATTTCTAAATTTCTCTTCTGAAAGTTCATTTCTGTTAAATTATAACGACAAAGTTTTGAAACAAGTATGCTCTACACTTGCCTCTAGATGAGGATCTTGTGTACCAGAAAGTTTTAGATCTTGGATCTTGGGATCATAAGTGGGATATGTACTTATAATCAGTAACAGTCAAACTTTGAGTAAAGTAACCCAGGAGTTAAAGTCAACCCATTGAATAAAATACTATACTATTTACCTAACACATTAAAACTCATGCTCAAGTACTAGGATTATCAACAATCTCTCGATTTCCTAAAAAATGTAATAGAAAAGGATGTGGTACCTACTAAGTAAGGGTTATCCGACCATACCTTTATATCTCAACAACTCAATAGTTTAATATGGAGTAGAAATATAGCATATTAAAATAAAAATACAAATGATAATCAAAATGTATATTTAATATCCAATAATCACAACATGCTCAATAAATAATCACAATAACTAATATTAACGTCATTTTACTTATTACTAAATCTAATTATCTTATTTTTCATTATTAATTTATTAAGACTTTGCTTAATCTAGTAGGCTTACATTCAATAATCTATCAGCTCATCTCATCCTCATAATCTCAATCGTCATCATGTAAATATGAAAAATATAATATATGTTAATCGCACAGAGTACCCCTCACTCACTCTAATTTGGCATTCGGTACCACTATAGTACCTAACCATCGATACAGGATATCCCTAGTCCCGGTTACTGGTTTGGAGACTTCTTAGTTGTCCATGTTGCATAAGGTCTCTTTTAAGTTAGAAGAACATCTTATCATTAGCTTATTTGTCATTATTGTAAGTTGTTAACAATATCTTGAGAACATATTTTCTAGAAGCCAGAAACTCTCTCATAACTTGGTAGAAACCATATTCCTTCCAATCCATTGTTTCACACTCATTTGTTGTGTTTACTGTTATTCCTTCCTATTACCAATGCCAATGTTGGCATTAATTGAATAACAATCTTCCATTTTTAATTACTCTACTTTCCCTAATTCAATCCCTTGTTAGAAGAAAAAGAAAGGAAGAGGAAAATACTCGAACAAAACCTTAAAATGGTGCAAAGGTGAAACGAAAAAACAAGAAGGCTATACTGGGGCATCGAGAGGATCAAAAGGCTATAGGGAGTGTGCAAACCATTTGTTTCATGTCATATAGAGTTTATAGACATGGAAGATGATGCCAAATATTATATGCATATGCCCTTTCTATAATGTTTGAAACATTGATCGTAATGGTTTTGTGCCTCGAGTGACATATTGAAATAATTATTTTGGGAAATCAGGTAGTGTTAATTTAGACTGTACTCTTATAATTATGTGTTACACGTAAAATTTGATTACTATTTCTTGACAATGCATGTTTTGCATATTTTATGTGATTTATGACTAAAATACATATTGTTTAGATTTGTAAGTTTTTTAGAAATAAATAAAGAATTAATTAACAAAATTAAATGCGAATTGAATGATAATTTACTATTACCCACTTTTATGGTTTGTAATGCATGTTAATTGTTCAATTGAATTGTTATAAATATTATGATGAGTATTGCTTGTGTGGGATTTCAAATACATTAGAGTTGATGGACTTCTTGGATAACAAAAACTTAAGATTAAATTATATTGGATTGAGTTCTGAATAGTGATGGATTAGTGGCTTACCTAGGACATGATATATTCAATGATCTTGATATTGATGAGATATTGAGATATGGATGAAATGTAGTTAGGTACTTATTAGTGGATCGGGTATCGAAGTATCTCAAGTCCAAAGGAAATCCTATGCTGATAGTTAGGTACCAGAGTAGATTACATTTTTTATATTCAAATGATGACGATTGAGATGATGAGGATGAGATGAATAGACTATTGAATGTAGGTAACTATGTTAATTAAGGCTCGAATCAATCAGTTATTGAAAATAGAACATAGTTGGATTTAATAGTAAGTAAAATGGCAATAATATTGGTTATTGTGTTTATTTATTAAGTATATTTTGATTGTTAGATACTGAATATGCATTTTGAATATTATTTGTGTTTTTGCTTTATTATTCTATCTTTTTGCTCCATATTGAGTTATTGAGTTATTGAGATATAAGGATATGATTAGGTGACCCAAACTTAGTAGGTAACTCATCTCTTACCATTATATTTTTCAAAGGATTGAGAGATTATCAATAACTTCAGTGATCAAGATTGTGTTTTAAGGTGTTAGGTAGGGCTAGCAATATGGTGTCTTGTTCAATGGGTTGACTTCAACTATGTTGGGTTTACTTTTGAGAGTTATCTTTTGAATTGATATGATGTATATAAATTGACTTTGTTACAGGTGGATATTATTTCTGAGATGGATATATATGCATTTTACAATAAGGTTTTGATACAAATGATTATTGTTTGAGTATGAATGAGATTTATGTTGCTGCATTGGATATCCATGGTCAGACAGAATGCTTATGACTAATGATTGTTGTTTTGAAGATATGAAAATTCATATTGATTAGTTGTTTAGAGTAGGGAATTATGCTCCAATGTATGGTTTAAATGAGTTGTATGATGATTATATATATGTTTCATGGACAGATTTATGAAAATTGTGGTTTATGTTGTATTTTATGATGATTTTGTGGTATAAGTTGTGGTTTGAATTGGGGAGTGCTACATTAAGTGGTAATAATATAAATTTAAATGATAGATTCAATTAAATTTGTAACTATTTATTAAAAAGATAAAAATTTTAATTTTCATCATCCAAAACAAATAATTTAAAAAAGCAAAATATTCATTTTGAATAATTTTTTAAAGTACGATTTTACTCCTAATATTTATAAAATAATACAATATATCTTATAATATTTACAAAATAGTGTAATTTACCTCCTTATCATCAACTTTATTAAAACTCATTAGTTAATCATTAACTCCTTTAAAATTTTAAATTATTTATAATTGAAAATATATTTTAAAATTAAAAATTATTCAAAAATATTTTACAATCGAATTGTTAAAAATATAATTGAAAATATAACTTTACAATATAATTGTAAAATTATTCATAATTAAAAATATAATTAAAAATATTCTATTTCAATAAATTAGTTTTCAATCTTTCAAATGAATAAGTTCTTTTTTATGTTTGTTAGCCCTATGGTACCCAAGAGGAGGGTGAATTGGGTATTTAAAACTTTCTTACGAAATTAAAACACTTTAAACACTTTAGACCAATTGATGAAGTTTGAAGTCCTTTTGTTAGAAAATCTAGACAACCTTATCAATCTTGAT
>JAOXYD010000004.1:15994817-16023266 GCA_028565735.1 Pinacopodium congolense | reverse complement strand
AGTGCCCAATCTTTCCTCGAAGCACTCACTGTCTTCTCAAGAATTCGCTTAAGCTCTCTATTCACTACTTCCACTTGTCCGCTCGTCTGTGGATGGTAAGGGGTGGCTATTCGATGGTAAACTCCGTATTTCTTGAGCATAGCTTCAAAATATTTCTTGCAAAAGTGTGTTCCCCTCCTCTTCAAACAGTGAACAAAAGGCAGATCCTTTATCCTCATCATATAGTTCTTTCCATTAATAAAATCCATACAATGCAATAACCAGCTTGTGGCCAGCATGCCACAGAAAATCACCATCACCAACATACACCATTTCCACAATTTCAACTTCCAAATAACAGTCTTTCTAAGTTCTTCAACAGTCAAGCTAGCCACAAAACAGCCCAAGATACACAAACTTGCCATCCACTCGACAAGACACCCAGCTTTTACTCTCTTTTGCTTCCTTCTTCTCAATTTAACTTTCTGGTAGATCTCCTCATTGTTATCGTCATCCTGGTCTCTAGGAGAACCCTTGTTATTAGAATAGCTTGGACCAATGTGATCTTTTAGAATCGCTTCATTCTTTCTTGGCTCATCTTCTGAAATGTTTGGACTCGTGGGCCATGATTCCTTTAAAGAAGGCTCTTTTTTGAGTTTTCTGTCATCGTTGACTTCAGGGGTTGCTCCAGTACTTGAGATTATTATAGCCAGTTCTCCTTCACCTTCATGGCCTATCTGATCTTGACCATCCATTAAAGCCAGGCAACTACAAACAAAGAAAAACAGCGGAATGAGAAGTTAGCAGGGAGCAAATTTTAAGGTTTGAGAAAACAAGCTACATTCCAACTTGAAACAAAGCAAGAAAATCAAAACACGATATGGGCATCATTTTCAGACTTTCTGTGTTCAGGCGGACTTGGTGAACAAGGAGCACAGTAGAATTGAGACAGCGATTTGGAACCAGACCAGACGTTGACCAAGCTGTCGCAAACAGAGTAAGCTCCAGTAATTTTCAAAAGGAAAACTCTTCGTTTTTTCGTTTTTTGATTACGAGGGGACCATCTAAAGGTCAAACTACTAAGTACAAAGAAGCCTCAACCTCGATTCGGATGGATCAAATCAGATTCAAGTGACCTCTTCTTCAAGTGGATACATTATATTGGATTTAAAAATTGAACTTTGATAGTGTTAATGTCACGTTAATAGAACTCACATTATCACGTAGAATCTCAGTTACGTAAGATTTAAGTGATTTTATTTTTGTAGTTTTCCAATTTTCAAATTTCTAAAAGCACAAACATCTATTTTTGTTACTTCTATATTTCTCTTCCTGCAACATTATATTTGTTATCTTATTTTCAAGTCCTTATTTAAATTATACGTCAAAACATGAAAACAAGTTTTTGTTTTAAAAAAAAAAACTAAGTAACTTCCAAATCTATTAGCCTCAATGTGAAAGGAGGGCATCTTTAAAGTTTCGAAGAAAAACTCGTTAGAGAGAAAAGGAGAAACTTTATTCTCTTATAGGGTATTTGGTTTTATTTTTTTATTTTTCTGTTTTTTTAAATAGAGAAATAGAGAAAAAATTGCGTTTAGTTATATTCTATTTTATTTTTCTATTTTCAAAATCAGAAAAATAAAAATAGAAATAAAGAAATAAAAAAATGATGTTTTTTCTGTGATTTGAAAACAGATTTTATAAATAGATTTTTTCATTAAATAATTAATATAATTTATTGACTAATAATATATTTCAAAAGGTGTATAAGAGTGCTTTGTTATAAGAATTTAAATTTATTTCATATTTAATTATTACTATTAAATTATTTTTATCATAAATCTTAACTAAAAATATTTTTATTTTTAATTTTTTATTACAAATATCAACCAAACATGCTTTCGTTTTTTATATAAAAAATAGAAATATAAAAATAAGAAATATAAACACAAAAAAATAATAAAAAAACATAAGGGATACCAAACGGCTCCTTAACTTTCTTAATAATCATTTAAAGTCCATCAAACATAATTAAAAAAAAAAACTAAAGAAGAGTTACAATATAAAAAAATCAGCAGAAACTAACAACTTAACATAACAATAAAACGATACTTGATCAATTCAAGTAAAACGACATCGAATAAATAACACTATCATCACATCTATACATATATTTTACATCCGCTCTTTAAGGTGGAGTTTGGTGCTAATCATACAAGACCAATTTAGATAACAAATGAGAAAAAATTAGAGTAGCAAGGGCTTTGATAAAAATATTAATAGGCTATTGAGAAGAAGAAATGAATTGGGGAAGAACAATATCTTGCTTGAACTTGTCTCGAATCAAATGACAGTCAATCTCAAGATGCTTGGTCTGCTTATGAAAAAAAAGCTTTGCAAAAAATGGCGATTCGCCCACCAAAATGAAATAAGTAAATGAATAAGAAGTTGTAAATCTTGCAAAAGATAAGTAATCCATTGCAATTCATTAATAATGGTGGAAAGACTCATATGTTCAACTTTAACGGAGGACTTAGAAATAGTAGATTGTTTAATTTTCTATGAAATTAAAATATCATTAAAAAAATATGTAAAAATCAGTCAGTGATCCCCTTGTAAAAGCACAAGATGCCCAATCAGTATCACATAAAGTCTTAGGATGAAAATCATTAGAAATAGGATAAAACAAACCTTTAGAAAGATAATTTTTTAAGTATTTAATCATATGCACAGTAGCTTCCCAATGCAATTCAGTAGGAGTACTCACAAACTAACTTAAATATTGAGTAGTATAAGTCAAATTAGGTTTAGTGAATCCTAAATAAATCAATCTACCAATCAGTCTTCTATATTTGTCCAAATCAGTAAGTAAAGGAGAAGAAACATAATGAAACTTACAATTTTTAGGTAAAGGCGTAAAAACAACCTTGGAATCAACTAAACTTATATCTTAAATAATATCAAGAGCATATCTGCATTGATTCACATATAAACCAATAGAAGAATGAGTATAACCCAAAAAATATTTGGTAGTACATAAATCCTTTATAGTAAAATTATCATGCAAAAATTGTTTAACTTGTTGAATAGCAAATTTTAATGGACCAAGGAGAAGTAGATAATCCAAATACACTATCAACATAATGTAATAAGCACCTACAAATTTAATAAACAAGTAAGGATTATGAACAAATTGGCTGAAATCATAACCAAGAAGTTTTGCAGTAAACTCAACATCTATTGCCTAAAAGCTTATTTAAACTATAAAGAGACCTCTTTAGTTTATAAACTTCATTAGCCTTGGCTTTAGTATAACCACAAGGAGATAATATATAGAGTTCTTTGGTAATATAACCATGAAAAAATGTATCATTTATGTCTAACAATTACTATTTTTTTAATAGGAGAAAAACTCTCTATATAATTAATCCCTTCAACTTAGTTATACCTTTTGGCCACTAACTTAGGCTTGAAGCAATCCACTGACCTATCTGGCCTCAACTTGACTTTAAAAATCCATTTGGATAATATTATAGGTATCGTTGGCTTACAAAGCCTATAATTCAGATTACATAGCACTTATCCAATTGGGATTACTTTTAACTTATTCATAAGAACTAAGTTTCTTGATATTAGAAACATTAGCTAAAAAAGAATCGTACTAATCTGTGCCATAAGGAGAAATAAAGATAGGAAATATGGGAGGAGTATGTACAGAACAAAGACTATAAGGTGTAAAAAAAATTATGTGATCTAATAGTATAGGATATAAAATATTGCATCTATACATGTTTAGAAGTCTATCTTTGACTTCTCCTAATAGTAGGTGCAACTGGATTGACCACAATATCAGTAGGTTGAGGTAGAATAGAAGAAGACTCAATAGGCTGAGAAATAGGAGAAGGATTGTAGGAAGGGCTTGAGCTAGAAAAGGGAGCATAAAATAAATTTGGAAAATTAATAGGAATAGGCAAAGGTATAGAATCAGGGGTTTCTGAAGTGGTTTAAAAAGGAAAAATCTGTTCATAAAAAAAATCTTTGGATACAAAGATATACTGAATTTGTAAGTTGAACAACTTACAAGCTTTTTAGCCAGGAGAATAACATATAAACCATATTTTAAAGCTTTAGGATCTAGTTTATCTTTGTGAGAATAAACATTGGTTTCATAATAAAGATAATCAAAAGCTTTCATGAATGAATAATTTGGTAATTTTTAGAATAAGAGTTGAGAAGGAGTTGTTCAACTAAGAGTAGAAGAAGGAAATTGGTTAATTATATATTTAGCAGTAAGAACTACCTCACCCTAAAATCTTTTGGGTAAACTAGATTGAAATAAAAGAGCCCTAACAATTTGTAGGCAAATGTCTATGATTCTTTTCAACTACTCCTTTTTTTTGTGTGTGTGGATTGTATGGAGAAGATCCTTGGTGAATGTTATTCTTTTTCTATTAAGGCCAAATTAGTTGATTTAATTATTAATTTAAGAGATTGAAACAAATACTTTCCTTAAACACCCAAAACCAATTAATCGACAAGTATATTGATTACAAATAATAAATGGAGTATTTTATACTCGAGTTATTATCCCACGAAGAAATAACTATGCAAGTACTAAAGTAATTGTCAATTTAAACGATTGAATTAACTAGAATTACCATATTTAACTAAAGACTTCCAATTATGTAAAGAAAACCAACTTGATTCTAAGGATTGCTTAATAAATTAAATGGCTAAGTAATTGGTTTTCAATGTTCTATATCAATTAATCAAGGAGGCTTATCCTAGGACATTTCATTAAATTAAGGAAAGGTTATGATCAAATCAATGTCTTTTCTCTTACGTTCCTAGTTTATGATTTAATTTACCTATAAATCTAGACAATAGCCTTAAAGTATAAGAATATTATCCTAAAAATTCATATTTTTAGATTAAAGCCCTCTTGATTAATTAATCAATGGTCATGTATTAATTAAAACCAAGTTGCTTGCTAATGTTTCCAATGGATTAATTGATTGGTCTTTTACTTAACTATTGTTCATCTTTATCTTAAGTGATCAATTTAAAACAAGCTTTAAGCACTCAAAATAAGTAAAGAATAACTCCCAATCACGCACAAGCATGTATATAGATTATTTACTAGCTATTCCTTAGCCAAAAATTAATTCAGCTACTCATTTGAATCAAAAAATAAGGTATACTTATCATAGTCATTATGATTTTGAACATATAGAACAAAATAGTGGATTTCTGAATGAAAACAAGTTTAGAATGCATCACAAATGGCTATAAACATGTATACAGTCTAATTCACATGTCGTAACTATTATAATCCTAAAAAACAATTTAAATCTGCACAAAAAAATCAGAAAAAGTGAAGAACACAAGAAAAGCCTTTTAATCTTTGAGATAATCTAAAGTTTTTGATCTTTATACGTGTTTTCTCCCTGTTTGCTCCTTGTTTTTGGCTTCAGATGCTCAATAAATATGTCAGTTGTAAGTTGGAGGCAAGTTGTACAAGTAGCAGCTAATAGGAGGAGGAGATCCAATTGAAAAAATTGTGACAGGTCTTTAAACAGCATAGTTGTACTACTTGCCTTTAGGTCTCTAAATTAAGCAAAATGACAGGTGTTTATACTTAAACGACAGTTTAGCAAGACTGTCGTTTTACTCCTAATTTCATAATTTCAATAAAAATTTCACCAGATTTTCACTTGTTAAGCTTTTAACTTCAATATAAACAAATTCAGAAGTAATCCAATAAATTCATAAGTTAACAATAAATATTGCTGAAAGATGGAGAAAAAAGAAAATAATTATGGTTCATAAATTCAACCTCATTATCAGTTCTAATAGCTTTAATTATACTATTGAAATCGAGTCTAAATAAGTTTGAAAAATTATCAATCACTTATTCAGTTTGGGATTTTTATTTTAAAAGGTAAGTCCGAGTAGCACAGCTAAAATAATCTATAATATTCAAGAAAAAAAGAGCACCATTTAAGGAAGATTGTTTATAAGGACCATACATATCCATATGAATCAATTTAAAACATCTCTTATTGCTTATAGTACTTTGAGGAAACAAAAGTTTACTTTGCTAGACAAGTGACAAACATCATAAGTAAAGAAAGTTTTGGAACAATTCAAGTCATTTGACATAATATTTAAATTCTTAGTTATAAGAATAGAAGAATGTCCTAGCCTAATAGGCCAAGAATAAACATTATTAGTTACATTTAAGTAAGCTAGGTTAATTGACATTCTATCTAACAAGCATATATAATGGTGTATAATTGGAGAAGAAAAATAACTATGGTCAAGTATGTACAAACTAGAAATGACCTTTTCAATTGCAAGAACCTTATTATTCTATAAGTCCTAAAGAACATAAAATTAGGCATAGGAAACAAACTTAATATTGGTTAAGAATGCAAGTTTATTGACTGACAGGAGATTATATTTAAAAGTTGCAACATGCAAAGAAGAAGTAAGAATAAGTTTGGAACTCAATCTAATATCTATTGTATAATCAACTAATCTAATAGTACTATCAAGAAGGTAAATAGAAGTACCTATATCTATTATCTAATAACCAGTATATATGTGATTAGAAGTACTTGTATCTATTGACAGGCTTAGGTTGAAGAAACAAACACAAATCAACACATATGTGAGTAGAAGTACCTGTATCTATTATCTAATAACCATGTTCAATTGAATTAAGAGAACTAAAACTATGATTTAAAGTGCCACCTTGGAAATTTTAAAAATGAGCAAAGTTAATGATGTTATGTTTGTCACTTCTAGCCTAAATTCGATTAGCTCCAGCGTTAAATCTAGCTTTATAATTCCCTTTTAGAAATTTCTCAATCACCCACTGAATCATACTATCCTGTACCTAATTTAGTGGCACATTTTGAGTCTTTTAGTGATAATTCCAACATATTTGCAAATGATTCATTCCCACTAGTTCATCCTTTAAACAACTCCAAATAACAATTAAGCTTGAATTAATCATCTTTAATATGCCTCTTCATTTTGCACAAATCATAAAATAAATCATCTTTATTTTAGGATTAGATAAGGTTCTATAACTAAAATTTGATTACGTAAAACATCATAAACTTTACTAAGTCCTGTAAAAAATTGCATTGATTGATATGTAGATTTATACTCAGCCATCTTAGTAGCTGTACCACACTCACAAGCTGGAATCAACACCAAATAGTAAAGCTCATCCCACAGTTGCTTGAGCTTGGTGAAGTACTTAGTGATAGAGAGAACTCCTTGAGAAATTGAACAAATTTCCCTCTTTATTTGATATAAGAAACAACCATTACACTCTTCATATCATCATTCCAACTCTTTCCACAAATCATGAGTCGACATTATATATAAGAAGGTATCAACATTCTCCTTTGGAATTGAGTTAAAAAGCCATGAGGTAACCATGTAATCCACTCTTCACCAGTGATCATATCATGGAGAGTCTTTTCTAGGCTTTTAGCAATGACTCGTCACAAATCTTAATTTCACTAGTGATCATACTGTAGAGAGTCTTTTCCAGGCTTTTGGCAATGACTCGTTACAAACCTTAATTTCACCTTCGCTCCCAACGTTATCTTTATAGCTCTACTCCAAGTTGAGTAATTGCTTCCATTCAGTGGAGTTGAAACCAAGATCATCCCTAAATGATTTGAGCTCTATAGATTCAATGGATTCCTATTATTGTGAAATTGCGAATTAAACGCATTGTGCATTTCTTCTTGAATACTTGCTACCACCATGCTTTATTATCAACGATCAGAACACAATGACACTTCTAAATCGATGCTTTGAATTCTGGATCGACAGATGGCTATGATATTATGATTAAATTCCTAAAGCTTTGAAGAAAGACACGACAGGGAGAAAAGGGGAAACTTTGTTCTCTTGACTCTCTTAATAATCATTTGAAGTCCGTCAATCATATTAAAAAAAAAAAACTAAACAATGGTTACAATCTTTAAAATTCAACATTAGCTGACAACGATATTAGATCAATTCAAGTAAAAGAACACTAGATAAATAAAACCAACACCACACTTATACACATTTTCTACATTATGATAATCTAAGGTGTTGATGGCTAATTCTTTGCATTTTAACTATAAGAATGGGTGGCATCAGATCTTTATTTTGGTTTATGTTGATTAAATTAGTGCTTTTCTAAGATAAGAAACTCGAAATAACTCCTTTGGTATAGGCTCTTTATGGTTCGAATGTTTCTAAACCAATAGATCTTCAAATGGTTAATGAGTAGACAAGTTTTCTGGGATTTGGTTTGTGTTTTGAGAATTTTAAATCTAAAAAACCATAAGAATATAAGGAATTAATTTAGGTAATATATCTACCTTATTACATGTTTTTTTTTCTAAAAAAAGGTTAATGAAGAGATTGAAATAAGAAAATTTCAAATAATAAAAGATTACAAAAAGTAGAAATAAAGTAAAAATATTGTCTATAATATAAAGGTTAAATATATTCATTTTTCTTTGAGTTCAAATGGGTGGATGAACTTAAGACATGTTTAGAAAATTTAGATAATTTTCATGGGTAAGTCAATTTCATAAGGTTTATGCTTGATTTGAGAACCTAATTATCATATTAGCAGACATTAATAAAGATACCATCTTTAAGTTAAAATTTAAAGTTCTGGCATTTCTTATATCTCTTTTTGATAATTCATTTGCATTTTTTTTTTACATTTTCACACTTTATTATCCTTAGTTAACATATTCTCCCTTAATCTATGCGTGAGACAAAGAACATGATGCTTACATTCAATAAAAATTGTTCGATATTGCAGGAGATTGTAATTTTAAGAAAATAAAATTACAGTAGAGTTATATATATAAATATATATTTTATTTAACCTAAAAGTTTAAAGGTTAAGTCATAACGCTTTTTATATATGTAATTTTCTTTCTAAAATCTTTTCTTGGATATATATTACCTCAAATTTCAATTTTTAATAATTAATTTATAGTAAAAGAAATTATCTAAAGACTCTTTTATCGAGAAACTAAGTGAGTTAAACAAAAATGCATTAAAAAATTAAAATATGGGATCCTACCATAAAGAACCCTCATATTGAAAGGTCACGGTGATATGGAGTCATCACTTACTTTCTTAAATCCCTACTAGAGATTAATATTATAAAAGGATTAATATAGATAAAAATCTCAAGTATTCTGGCTGAGATATGAACCTTCCTGAGTATGAAATCTCAAAGCTTAACTGTTGGAGATTTGTTATCTAATAAAAAATCTCCATATAGTACTAATTTCTTCAGGATCTTTGGTCCAAGGTTTTTTGATGCACAGGATCCTCATAAAAGAGGTAGGTGTAAAGCATATTCATCTTTCTGTAGGATTGAATAGTATATGATTTAATGAGGCTTTATAGAGAAAAAAAAACTTTTAGAGAGACATATACAAAGAAGCACACATCTTATTGATAGAAGATTACTTGATGATCACACCAAAGAAGAAGTCTTGCTTTTATAGAAAAAGTAGGAACTAGCAAACAAAATAAAACATACAACTCGACATAGAAAAAGATAAAATACAATGAGTGAAACATATAGGGTTTACTCAAGGAGATAAGATACCTTAAAGATAAGAACGAATCTTTAAATAAGAGTAGAGGCATTGAGTTTATGGCTATCACTGTCAGAGAGATTTTCATCTATCCTTTTGATTTTATTGATAAAATTTTTAATTTTCATATCTGTCCAAATAGGAGGCCAAGGATCTTGGAAATCTTGAAAATGGGTTAGAAGTCCTTGATCTGGTTAGAGAGTATGGGTTGATGTTTTGAGCTGTTTAGACGATTGTGATGATTCTTCGAGTTTAAACCATCTTTTCAAAGGTTGGTATCCAACTGAAGGGAGATCACCTACAAAAATACTAAATCCTAGAGAAGAAATTTGATCACAAGAAGATTAATAACCAACACTAAGAGAAATAGGATCAAGAATAGCAAAATCTTTTGGATAAGGACCTAAAGATGTACAAGTCAGAGGATGATTGGTTTTGGGATGATGATTAAGATGATCCAAGAAATGGAATAAATCATCTATGATGTTAATTTTATTACAAGGCCAGGTAAGACACGCATGTCAAAATTGAAAATGGTTGAGTGTATAGCTATACCCACTATCACTAACATTGTAAAGGTGATGGATAATGAAAAACATTGCGTAGGTTGTTCATGTAAAAGAATACCCCAAAGTTGATAATGAGGGAGTATCAAACCAAGTTGTCAGTGTCATTTGAGAAGAATTTGAAACCATTGAAGAAAGGTTCAGAATAAAGATTCAAAATTAGCTAGGTTTGCTAGATGTTGATAGAAATGAAGGGGAGAAAGAGCAATGGGACAAGTATAGAGAGTGGATAGTGCCTAAATATGCTACATGGTAGGTTAAGATACATAATCATATAGATGATGAACAATTCTATAAGGAGTTATAACATAAAAGAAATGAGGATGAGGTGTAACCTGAGAAATATTAAGAAATAGATGAAGATAATAAAAAAGGTTTTTTTGTAAGAGAGTTTTAATTTCATCAAGGATGTTTAGAGGTATTTGTGTGATGGGAGGAAAATTTTTCTTGATTTGAGCAAAGATGGGAAGATTCATTAATGGAAAAATAAAAAAAAGGAATTGGCATTTAAAGAGTGGGAGTGAGAAGTTGGATAGGCTTATGAGGTCGAGAGAGACAATCAGGCAAAATATTAGTATGGCATTTGATATGGCTGACGGTGGATTTATAACGAGAAAACCAATCTTTTTAATAAAGCAACTGACTATCTGACAAGATATTTCTGGGAGGATGAAGCATCTTAGGGAATGATGTGTTATCCATTTCCACCACAAAAGGATGTGAGCAAAGGTGGAACATAAATTTTCAATCCCTCTTTTCACAGCTAAAATATCTTTATAGTTGGAATCATAATGCTTTTTTGCCTCTGAAAATTGTTAACTAGCATGTCCACAATAATGACGGTTAGTATCAATCTCTTCAATCAAGATAGCTCCCCAATAATCTCCATTAGCATCTGTTTAAAGAATGCGTACACCCTTATCTATAATCTTTAAAGGAGGTGAAGTCTGACTCACTTGCTTTAAATATTTGATAGTTTTGGTTTGTGTACTAATCCATGGTGGAGGATTTTGCTTTAAGAGTTTGGATAAGACACTAGTATGATCAACTACATGGGGAATGAAATCTCGAATATAATTGATAATACTAAGAAATTGTTGAATTTGTTTGAGACTAAGATTTGAGTCTGGAAAATGAAGATGTTCACTAGCAATGGCCTAGGCTAATAAAATTCATTATAGAATGGCATACCAAAAAATTCAATCTGATTGGTTTTAATAGTGCTTTTTGTTGAGGATAACATGACACCATACTGTTTAGTGAGATCTAAAAATTGATGTAGTAAAGCCATGTGATCTTTATAAGTCTTGGAATAGAGTAAGATGTCATCAATATAGACCACAACACTGTCCAAATCACTGTACAAAATGGGCTGATAAATGCGAACCATAACCCATTGAAATAGGGAAGGAGCAACCTTTAGTCCAAAAGGCATAACAATCCATTGATATTAGGCATTGGGAATGCAAAATGCAATTTTATATCTTTCTTTTAGGTCAATACCCAATTGCCAAAATCCTATTTTTAAATTAAACATTGAAAAGATCTTGGTTTCTTTGAGAAATAGAACGTGAGTATTCATTTTGAGTAAGGGAAACTTATCATTCTGGAGAAAAGTATTAACAATATGTTTGGTCTAAAGGCTGGAATAGATAAGGAATAGAATATTTATTCTTAGGAATATAAAAGATGAGGAATAGAATGGAATGAGTATTACTTTGTTTGGTTTACTACTAAAGAATTTCTGTACCAGTATTTAATTTGAAAATATAAACTTGGAATGACAAAGGCATAACAAACAAAAGACCAAAATATCCTTATTATTATTATTGTTATTAATTGTCTTATTATTAATAATTTAATAATAATAATAATAATAATTTTCTACTTATTATTATTATTATTCTTATTCCTATTATTATTAAGTTTCTAGAATGAGGAACTTCTTCTTCAATTTGTTTATTGGCCAGAGAAAAGAAATTGAAAAAAAAGACAAAATAAAAACAACTCAAGTGTAGAGAGATAGAGAAGTAATGAAAGACAACTCGTAGAGAGAAAGTGAGGTTAGGGAATTTTTTTTGGTTTTTAAAGTTTATAGTTAATTAAAATTAAAAAATTAAAAAAATAAAAAAGAAGGGAAGGCTTTGATATTGTCTCCGTCCCATTTCTAATTTTCTATTTCCTATGGATCAGCTTTATCGTATTTCCAGTATTTCTAGCATTTCCGGCAGAGGAAGGAGTCCCGGATGCCATAGAATTCCTCAAGTGTCGCTGCACCACAGGTAGAGAATTGCTAGATAAAGAGTGAAAATGAAGAAGAAGTTAACGCAGGAATGACGTAGAGAAGATAAAATGAAGTTTCTATTAGGAGGTGTGAAGAAGACCCGCGAACAGACAAAAAGTAAACAATGAATTACGCTATTCTTAAAATAGCTAAAGGCACCGGGGATGATATTTACCTATTCCTAAAAAATCAGGAATACTTAACTCCAGTAATAGTTATTCCGTAAGCTTTTTATTAACCAAATAAAGAATTCCTAATTATTAGGAATAGATGGGTAATAGAATATCTATTACCGTGAACCAATCATACTGTTAGTGTCGTCATTGCAAGAAGCTTGATTTTGAAGAGAAAGATTGATAGCATAAGAAAAAGCCTCAATTTTTTAAACATCAAAGATTTTGATATCTACAAAATAAAATTGCAAAATTAGAAAATAACAATAAGAAAATATTGTAGATGTGGTTGAAAAAGAAACTTTCTTTTGAATTAATTAGAGAAAAATGTACTAAAAATATTTTTTGTAATATAAGTGCTTCAACAATTTAAGGTCGATAAGAAAGTGCATAAATAAGATAATGAGAAGTGTATCATACAATGAATATAAGTACCTCATAAATTTGAAAATGTAGAGAGAAGTGCTACATAAAGTTCAAACCTTTTTGCAATTTTAAATTGAGGGAGAGTGACGAAGAATGATTCAAAATTTGTAACTGTCAAAATGAGACTTATTCTTTATTTATTAATTTTCTTAGTTATTTCTTCTTAATTTTCTAAATTTCAATTATTCAAATAAATTGTAAGAATCAATAAAATATTTGATGATTAGTTAAGATTTTTCAATCTTTTAATTTTGTTATGTAAATTCTTTTTAAAAACATGTTAGTTAAGTATTTTTATGAAGAAATTTATGTTCCAATTTTTCTATTCATAATCTCTAAGTTTTTTAACTTTCTTTTCTTTCATAATCCTACTAAATATATGGGTTTTATATTACCTTAAATTCCAAATACTAGCTCAAAACAAAACCAAATAAAGGACTAAAGATATCAATGTAGAATATTTGGACCAAAGAGTCACTTTAGGACATTGATACTATCTTGTCTAAATGCCATTTATAAACTATTTGTATGTCTAATGTGCATTCCCAAAGTCCACTAACTTACATTTAAGATTAATTGAGGCCAAAAGCCTCTGCTTAGATGAGTAGCTTGCCCTCATTCGCCAAAGGTCCTAATCCAAGTCCCATTCATCCATCAGCATCAAATAATCTATTTATATTGTCAGAATTAGAATGAATGTTGTCACTAGAAGGTGCATTTCTTTTTATATTTACAAAAGACACAGATGATTCTTGATCAGCATCAACTTCCATAGAAATATCCTCCTCAACACAACCTTGAACCACTCGCTTAGATTTTGTTTAAGTCCTTTCTTCTAATTTTTAGTTAAGTCTCCATTTAGTTTTATAATCCTAAACTCTAAAGCATTATTGTCCTTATTATTAGGAAGAATAAAGGGAGTACCAGATCTCTTTGTATCTTTTGATGGATCAATCAATTGATAAAAGCAATATATTCTCTAGCTTCAAATTTGTATGTATGATTGAAAGTTGCCTATATAATCCAAACCCATTAAGATGCAAAAAGAGATTCTTTAACTTTATAGATAAGCAATCTATAATAATTCGAGTACTTGGTAAGGGTTAGATGATTGTCCCCTACATATTCAAAAACTATGAAAAAATGTTGTTTATAGGACCTGAATACTTAAAATGATCTACAATTTTTACCATACATTTTTTACCCTTAAGGTCTCCTTCTATAACCTATGGCACGATATCTATCCTTATCCACCATAGTTTTAAATAGTGCTAAGAATTTTTTTATACCTTTAATGCTACATATCACTATAAATTTTAGACAAATGAAAACATAATGTCAAAAAATTGGTAAAACGTTTAAAAGCAAAGCTATCAAAACCATTATACCAGTATAAAATTTTAATTAAAAAACAAATATTAGCATTATAGTATCTTCCCTATTTAGTTTAAAGAAAATCATGAAACATGGATAACAAGAGAGGTATTTAGAGGTTTCCATCTTATAGACACAAAGTTATAAAAGTTAGGACTGAGAAAGAATGAACATCTATAAAAATCAATATTATCACTAGATCCTTCATAATAGAAAAAAAAAAGGCATCTTCTAATTGCAAATACTCAACATGGTTTGTTTTATATCTTTATTCAATCTCCTGCCCATTTAAACCAATTAAGAAAATTACCCAAGACAATAACATTTTACATGTCACTGAATGTTGCTTATCAAAGGAGAGTCTTATCTAGCAATAAAATATATTGCAGTACTTTCCTTTTAACAAAAAGATCTTCGAACTTAACAGCAAGAGCTCCTTCCCTAATAATAATGAAGTAAAAAACAATTAAAAAAAATAATGAAGTAAAAACTTTAAACATCCTTCTTTCTTTATTCAATTAACAATATGGGCCTTCTCTTATTCAATTGACTATGTAGCCTTCTTTTTGGATAAAGGAAGATTAGTGTACACCATAGATAAGAGCTTACTGTTAAACCCCTATAGCTTAAATTATGGGATCATGCAAGTGTTGGCCAACCTTGGTCGATGCTTAGCACACAAGTTTGCATAATGAAGGTATGTTTAACGAAGGAAAAACATACAGACTTGTAAGTAGGCGAGCAAATCTGGATGCAACTAGGAAATTTTTAGAGTAGCTAGGATTAGGTATGCATTAGAATGCATTGGTTGGAATTGGCTTAAATCTTTGATGAGGCATAAGATTCTAATGCAAGACCATATAGGATTGGTGAACTAAGTCATATAAGACCCAAGAACATGTAAAAGTGTATGAAGGTATGTAAGACTCGAGGATTTGTAATAGTGTGTGTAGGCATTTAGCTTCAGCGAGAAAGATTGAAGGTATATAAATTTTATGAGGTTTTATGCTAACTCAAATTGTGATAATACATAGTCATTGGGTGATGCAATTGCAATATGAGTGAGCAAAGATTATGGTAGATGAACTTGACCATGGACGTGCATTAATTGACCTATGCATAAATAAGCTGATGATGAATCGAAAACACATTAATAGTGATATAGTAATTGGATGATGTGACAACTAATGAAGTGGCGAGATCAACTTAAAGATCACATTATGATAAATATCTAATCTAAAAGATAAGGACCATATAGGAGCATCAATTGAAGATAGCGGAGATCTTCAAGGATAAGAATGCAATATTCTAAATTGGCATGTAATCTGTATCTTGTTAGATATGATGTGTCATAACCAATCAGAAGAGCCCTATGAGGAAGGGCATGTTTTCCTATTAGTCGGTGTGATGTAACTTAATTGGGATGTAATTTTAGTTGTTAAGATAAACTAGAATTATGGGATTTATAATTATCTTATATTTGCTTTCGAAGCAAGAGGTCCCTATATAAAGATTCTTAGAGCCAAGGCCTAACAGATTAAAGAAGACAGACAACATTGAGAGAGTTGAGATCTTTTTGGGGGAGTTTTCTTATAAGGACTTCAAGGAGGGAGTTCTTTATAAAGTGCTTTGAGTGGGAGGTATTTATTCCTTTTGTTGAGATTTTATAGAGAGTTAATGAAAGGTTAGTTTCTACCTTATCCTCTCTTATTGATCTCTTTATCTCTACTTTTGTTTAACATTATGTGATTTCTGAGTGTGTAAGTGAAATACTTAAATACAAGTATATGCATGAGACATTCGAGAGCTAACGGATCTATTCATTGACAATCACGCGAGAAAGATGAGTCTTACTTAAGTGAACCTAAGCGAGAATTTCATGTAAAGGTGTAGGTGCGTTTTATGACAAGTTCCTAAAGCCACATAGCAATCCTTATTGTTAGCTTCAAAGTTTAGCAAAAGAAATGCAATGAACATGCAAATATATATATATATATATATATATATCATAGTCCTTTGGATTCCATTCCTAAAATGCTCTTGATTAGCAAAGAGCAAGTTAGTCACCTTTCCCATCTTTTAATAAGATAAAGAAAATAAATCTTCCCCTCTATCCATTTAACCATTCCTTTATATCATTATTTATTAAAGGATGCAATTAATAGACAGATAATTAATAGTCCATTTTCAACATAACCTACCTACTGCATATCATCATATCATAAAACATAGACATAGATTTCAAACACCCCATTTAAAGTACCAAAGGCTCATCTTTCATCCATGTCCTTTTTCTTTGTTTTCATTTTTAGTCACCAAAGGATGAAAATCATGTAAATCAATTCAGTCTAACCTAATACCTTAAAGAAAGTGAATTTAAAAAAAACTAAATTATATAATTACTTGATTTTCCATTTACACATTTTCTAATAAGCGAGAAGTAGTACAATGCCAAACCCTCACAACGACATGTCAATGCCTCCTTTTCCAATCATTTACTTCAAATATGTGTTCTTCTAAATAAACCTAGATTATAAAATTAAGTTAAAGACTGAATTGATATAGTCTACTAAAAGCATAACCCTCTCGAAAATTTGAAAGTGAAGAATTTGAAAGAAAAGAGTGATGGGTATGACTGAAAGGATAATTAAGTATCAATTTGTGAGTGTCCTAGGTAAGCCAAATGATGGTGAGCTGTCCTTAACCAAGCTTACTATTAATGACATATTAGTCATTCATGAATTTATCGCTAATTCGAACAACGTAATATCTGCCTCACCCGTAATCTTTTGTAACTTCATCCTTTAACATGTAATCTATGCTCCTGCAGCTCCTATCCCCCCTCCTCCTCCTCTCTCTCCTCCTTCATAATCACTTGCTTTTTCTTATACATTCTTCTCACTTCCAATTTCATTAAATTGTGGAGCACTGGTGAAGAGTTGAACCCAAAAAGAATATTATTGCCAAAAAAATTTTAGTTCTTCAAGTATACGCTTTAGTTATAAATAGTTGCTTTGTCTTACACTACTCATTTATTTGTTGTGTCTAAAACAGATATGGGATTTAGGTCTGGATGAACCATCTCTTTTTTAATTTATTTTTTATTGTAGACTATTTCATTGTGAAAATTGTAGTTTGAATCCTAACAGATTTTTGTCTATGTTTAGATTATATTTTAATGTTTGAAAATTTTTAAAAAGAAAACCAATATTTTAAGATCATTAAAAAAGAACTATAATATTTTACAAACATTAAAAAAGAATCTTGACCCTAATTTCCATTAAATCCTTTCAATTAGCACATGACATATTTTTATTTTTCAAAATTTTTAGGTGAATCCCACGCTAATATGTGGACTCTACCTAGAGATTTGATATAAATCTCAATTATTGTAATCCTTTCACAAACATGCAGCCAAGAAAAGGAAAACAATGAGACATTATGTAAGATTATGGCTAACAAGATAACTTTCTAGGGAGAGAATGGTACTATGTTGAATCTCTTTCAAATGGTGAAACCAAAAAGAAAATGCTATCTCTTATAGTTGGTGTTCAAATTAATTGGCTTTTTTCATTGATGACATTGGGTTTATAGGTGATGTCTGCACAAAGGGAGAGTTAGGAGTTAAACCAAAATCATTTCCTAGGTAATTTATAGTCCATCACTTTTCTCTTAACTTGAAACTATTTTCTTGATTGATTAGAGAGAAGGAGAGGCACTAGCAAAAGAAATGGAGGGAGAAATTAAAAAAATTGAAATGAAGTAGCAGGGAGTGTGGATCAAACACACGACCTTCAAATTTTTAGATTGATGCTTTACCAACTGAATTATCCTTATAAGATGTGAATTTTCATAACAACATTTACTTGAAGGTTGTAGTGTTTTATGTTAAATTTGCAGTTGGAGTCCACGTGGAAATGTGGAACCCATTTGAAAGTTTTAACAAAAAAAAGTGCGATGTTCCAAATTACTTAATAGACATTTAGGGTTCTTTTTCAATGTTGATGAAATATTAGGGTTTTTTTTTTCTAATGTTCCTCAAATGGAAAGATTATTTTTAATATTTTGAAATATTAGAATCTAACTTAAATATAGATAAAAATGATATGGTTCAAATGACACTTTTTACCTTATTGCATTATAAAAGTTAAAACTAAAAACTAAAATGTTGAAGAACTTGAACCTAGAAATTATAGCATTTGAGGCACATGAGATTCCCTTCATCATTAGAGGATATTTTTATTATTTTATTTTATATATAATTTAGTAAACTCTAAATCAAAATTTATTTATTTTTCATATATAATATGACTCAAATTTGTTAGTTTTATAACTAAATTTATTATAAAATGTTCTGGAATTGTGATTTTTTTATTTAATATGTTGATGATTTGTGTAAGAAACAAATTAATAGTTAATTTTTTTAAATTGTTGTTAAATTACTCCCTTAAAAGTGGATGTTTTCCTCACATGAATGAACATTCAGATCAAAACTTCTATAAATAACAATTTAAGTATCAAAAAGTGATGCACGCTAACTTCATCTTATGGGACTAAATCGAATGATTTAATGTACAACCAACCTATATGTTGTGAAGGAATAGCGTGCATCTTATGTGTTTATAAAAATATAAAACATGCATCATGTTATAGATAGAAATTAAAAACATTCACAAGAAAACAAAATAGATTGAACATATATTATCACAACATCATTGTATTTAAATTCTTCTTTTCTTTTATGTAGCGTTTATGTAATTGTCGAGTGTAAAAAATTAAACACATGTTTGTTTTTTGTAGGCATCAATTATGTAAGTATCCATTATACAAAGGATTCGAGGGCAAGCAATAAAATATGATTGTCTTCTCTTTTTCTCTCACATGTGTCTTCTCCCTTCCTTTCACTTCCTCCATCCCTTCTTCTCTTCTAAGTCACCTTTTTACTAAAAAATTTGTATTAGAGTATACAACCCTCAACAACAAGAATGGCAAAAAGAATAAACAATGTGGAGCTATTTCAAATCGAAGAGGACATTCCTAATTTACTATAGCCACAAACTTAGAATGAAAAAATTCCATTAGAAACATTAAAAAAAAAAGGCAAGAACAAAAAATGACAAAATTTAAATCAATGCTCATTTAATTCATGTAGAAGTTTGGAGGAGATCAAAGATCCTGCTAAGTGGCAAAGGAAATGAGGAGATAATTACTCAAACTATTAATGAGAATGGAAATTACACCACATCAAGCAGATTTAGTAAAATTGATTTCTCCTATTTGAGGGGCAAGAGATCAAGTGTGGTTGTATTAGTGTGAACAATTCTTCATTCTCAAACATACACCTGAATATTTGAAGGTAGGCATGGCTATAATGCATTTGGAGGAGCAAGCTCATAAATAGTGCCATTTATACTTGAGAAATCAAATCAATAAGGAACTGTTAAAATTGGTTGGGCACGTAGTTACTTTTAAACAACATTTTGATAAGGAATCTTTTTAGGACCTAATAAGCAACTTAAAAGAGCTAAAGTAAAAAGGATCGATGTAAGAATATTATGCATAATATAATAGTTATTTAAATCATTTATACCTTCTTGTGGAATAAGTTTTGTAGCCTCTTTATAATTGCTGGGACCCCTGTATGGCCCATTTGTGCCTCATTATGCCCCATAAATATCAATTTTCTCTCAATTCAAAATTAAATCTCACTACCAATCTCCCTTCCATATCAACATCTCTTCCTTAGAATTGATGGTTAAATTTTTGGATCTAACATGCCTTCAATAAGCTTATATTCTCATTAGAATGTAAGAAGCATAGTAACGGCCAACTTAAGCACACCTTTAATAAAAGGAAGTAGTGTCGAATTTCTCCATACAATCGGTGCCTTAAGTTAAGGGTTCGTCGATTTATGTCATCCTAAAATGCACTTACAGTAAAAAAAAAACCCAACAATAGCTGATGACCTACTACTAACCCTAAGTATTCATTTCTCTAAACTATCTTAACTTCGATCGAGTGAATGTCCAAGGATGTTAGTAGCAAAGAATTTGATAAAAAGCAAGCTAAACGTTTATGTTTTAGGTGTGAAGAACACTACATTCCAAGCCATAAGTGTAAGAAAAAATAGTTTTATGTGAATATGGTAAAGGAGTAAGAAATAAAAGAGGCTGAAGAACCAAGGAAGGAGGAAAACTTTGGGAAATTTTCTCCAATTATATCTCCATAAGCAATAGTTAGGATAGAAGGTGAATTAGAGTTTAAACAAATGGTTGTATTTGGGATGCACCAAAATAAGGTGATATATATTTTAATAGATAATGGAAGTACCCACAATTTTGTCAATATTTCCATCTTCAAAAAGTTAAAATGTGATGTATAAGAGTTTGAGCCTTTCTAGATCATAATATGAGGTGGATTAAAGTTAACATTCAATTAGTGTTGTTGAATTTCACTTGGTCCATGTAAAGGTTGGAATTCACTACTAATGCATTAACGATTGCTTTATATGGTCTTAAGAATGAGGTGGCTAGTTAGCCTAGATGACGTATTGTGCAATTTTCAAAAAATAACCTGTGAGGTTTGAATGGAAAAACCAAATGGTGACTCTTTATGGAAATCCTAATAAGGGAACTAAGGTAATATTAGGAAGGGAGTTCTATAAGATGCTCAAGAATTTGAGGAAGGGTTAGTATACATCTTACAATTGATAGTATTAATAGAGTATTAATTAACTTAGAATCAAGTAGGACCAATAAAATGCCTTTAAGGAAATCAATAGGGTCTTGACATAATACTTATTAGTGTTCAAAGAAACAGACTAAATCCCTCCTTACATGAATCATGACAACCAAATCCACTTAAAGGAAGGAGTAGAGGCTATTAACATCAAACCATGCCGATAGTTAGGGCTACAAAAGGATGTAATAAAAATTTCAATACAAAAGCTAATGAAACAGGGGTTCATCAAGCATAGTATTGAACCCTATGCATCTCTTATGGTCCTCGTTAAAAAGAAGGATGTGCAAATTATAGAGAGATGAATAAACATACCATCAAGAATAAATGCCTAGTTACACTAATTAAGGAACTGTTAGATGAATTACATAGGTGTAGTTGGTATTCAAAGCTAGATTTAAGATTAAGATATCCCCAAATTCAAATGCACCTTGAAGATATACCCAATACTGACTTTAAAACACATAAGGGACATTATGAGTTTTTGGTGATGCCTTTATTTATCAATGCCGGTATAACCTTTCAAAGCTCAATGAATGACGTCTTTAAACCTTATTTAACGAGGTTTATACTTGCATTCTTTGATGATATACTTATATATCGTAATTCCTTCTTCCTACACTTAGAGCATATTGATAAGATCATTAGGTTTCTCCAAAAACAAAAACAAAAACCAATTATTTGTGAAAAGAAACAAATGTGTTTTTGGAGCAAAGTAGGTAGATTATTTGGGTTACTCCATATCACAACAAGGAGTAGCAACAAGCAGGAAGAAGATGAGTTCAATCTAAGAGTGACCAATTCCCAAGTCACTTAAAGAATTGAGGGTTTCCTTTGGCCTCACTAATTACTATCGTAGATTTATTAAGCGATATGGGGAGATAGAAAAATGATTAACTGATTTATTAAAGAAGCAAGACATCATTAACTGGAGCTAGGGTACTCAAGCACAAGGAGCATTTGAGGAATTCAAAAGGGTAGTCATGTTAGCCCTTGTTTTAGACTTGTTTGATTAAGGCTGACACTAATGACATGATAATTAGGGCAAGTTTATAACAAGGAAGGAATCCCATAGCCTTATTGAGTAAGGTCTTGGAAAAATCGTAGGGGCTTATCCACGCACAAAAAAGAATTCTTAGCAAGGATTAAAGCCATTAAATATTGGCATCACTACCTCAATTGGGGGGGGGGGACTTTCATTATGCAAATAGACTACCTGAGTTTAAAGAACTTTCTAGAATATAAAATCACCACTCTCTTCCAGGAAAAGTTGCTTCCAAAGCTATTGGGTATAATTTTGAGGTGCACTATAGAAGTGGTAAGAAGAATATCAAAGCTGATGCCTTATTTAGGCTCACCAGCACCACATTATTCACCATTTCAATTTTTCAAGTACGTACAAGCCTAGTGGAAGAAATCTAGGAGAGTTATAACCAAGACCCCTCCATCTAAGACCTTATTAAGAAATTGAAAGAGGAGATTGTGAGATTATAAGTCTATGACTGGAAGGAAATCCTGAATTAAGAGCTAAACTGATATTTATAAGGCATAAGGGGGCTATTCTAGGGTCCTATCAACTATAAAGAAGCTACAGAATTTATTTCATTGAAAGGGATTGGCTAGAGATGTTAGTAATCATGTCAAACACTATGTAGTTTATTAAAGTAACAAACATGATAATTCAACTCTTACAACCATTACATATATCTAAAGGTTACTGGAAAGAGATTAGTCTCAATTTTATTTTAAGGTTGTCGTCGAAAGGAAATTTAATCATATTGGTGGTAGTTGACAAGTTTACTAAATATGTACATTTTTGGGTAATGAAGCACCCTTATTTAGCCTCAGATGTAGCTCACATATTTATATGTCATATTTTCAAACTTCATAGCATACCAAAGGTAATCATAAGTGATAGACATCCCTTGTTTTTTATTAAATTTTTGAAGAAGATGTTTAAATTATAAGGTGTCAGTTTGAAACTCTCCACAACTTATCACCTTCAATTAAACGCCAAACAAGGGCTATTAATTAAGACACTTAAAACATATTTAAGATGTTTGTATAGTGAAGCTCTTTATAAAAGGGTCAAATGAATTTCGTTAACGAAGTGGTGGTATAACACCACTTATCACATAATTATTAATTTAACTTTACATGAGGTCTTGTATGGATATCCTTTGCCCATACACGTACCATACTTAACAAGAGACTCAAAGGTGTTAATGGTCGATCAAGCCCTAAAGGAAAGAGAGACAACTTTCATAATTATTGAATTCCTTATGAGAAGAGCTTAGTATATAATGAAACAACAAGTAGATAACAAGAGGTCGAACTGAGAGTTCAAGGTAGGAGACTAGCTATTATTTAAACTATAACCCTAAAGGCAACACTCATTGCAAAGTCAAATTAATCATAAGTTATCTCCATTATACTGCGACTCCTATGAAGTGGTTGAGAGAATAGACAAAGTGGCTTACAAATTGCTACTCTTAGCTGGCCCCTATATATACCCAACCTTTTATGTGTCATAATATAAAAGATTCACTAGTAGTCAAATTCTAGAGTAGCTAACCTGCTAACATGCTAAGTGGTAACAAAGCATACACCTTTGGCCATTACAAGTAAAAGAATGGTTAAGAGGTATCATAAGATAGCGACTTAATTATTGATTCATTAGTTAGATGAAATTTCAAACAACACAATATAAGAGTATTTATTTAAGTTGCAAAGGAGATTCCCATAAGCAAATTTGGTGGACAAGGATTTTTAAGGGAAGGAAATTGTGGTAGATGAAAATTAACAACATTTGCAACAAAACAAAATATATTAAGTATAGATCATCACGACGTCGATATGTTTAAATTCTTCTTTTCGTTTGTACACCATTTATGTAATTGTCAGGAGTAACAAACTAGACACTTTTTTTGTGTGGACACGTAAGTATATAAGTTTCGTTGTACAATGGATTCGAGGGTAAGTAACAAAATACGATTATTTTTTGGTTTTCCTCTCTCCTATGTCTTCTCCCTTCCTTTTACTTCCCTTCCTTTGTTCTTTTCTTCTAAGTCATTTTTCTACTAAAACACATCATTTTGTCTAGTAAAACACATCATGAGCATCGTCCTTCACAACTAAATAAAATTTGATGATGAATTTTTTTATAAGGAAAAGTTTTCTTATTATATACCTAAATTAACTCTTTTAAAAAAGATAATCAAATAACAAATATATCTCATTCCATTTGCATCCCTAAATACTTAGACATCTAAATAGAAAAAGAATATTTAAACGTAAAGTACTTAGAATTTTTTTTATGTCGTTTAGAAACAAAATCATAGGAATGTTTAACTTTTTCTTTTTTGTGATGAAAACATGTAAAGAAATAAATAATTTTTATCTAATATTGTATTGAAAATGATAGTTAAGTAAGTTTTTAATTTTAGAATTTTTAAATGAGTATTTAAACTTTTTAATTTTACTAAGTAAGTGTTTAATTTTTGGTAATTTATAATTTATTTTATAAAAACAATTGTATATTTATTATCATCTAAGTACACATCATATAAGTTCGAAATCACTTAAAATTAATTAACAGAATGAACTCAATTAATCATTTAAACTTCTTAATATAGTGCGATATGTATCTATTAATATTTAAGGTATTTTGAAGTCACAAATACTTACTATTAATCCGCCGTGATTTCGAGCATTTAAAGAAATTGTACAGATTAGTCCACCTACTATTTAAGAGTCCATTGTTTAAACACTTTTATCCATCAATTTTAAGAAGATTGTTAATAAAATCATAATTGCACTATTATGGTAAGACCCTTTACATGTATCTACTAAATAAAGTCAATTTAAAAATTTTTAAGATTTGTTTAGTTAGCTTTCTGTTTTTATTTTTGTATGTTTTCATTAATTTTAGTATATTTTATTTCGTTTTTATGTTGTTTTTTAGTTTTTGTGTTTTATTTATATGTTTTTCAATTTTTATACTGTTTTTTTAATTTTTATATTACAAAAATAAAAATAAAAATACATACGGGCCTCAATTATGAATTGTCCAAATACACTAACAAACGCATCACGTGTCCTTGCATGAGGGACAGTGATCTATTATGCATCTAATCAACACTTCAATTTGTTTTAGTTATCGGAAGCACTTTTACTACATAACTTTAAATCTAAAATAGTTCAATTTATAATTAAAATTTTCGAATAATTAATTGAATTTGAGTTCAAAAGTTCACGTACCAGCAAATCATACCTTAATTTTTTGTTGGGTACAGTGAGACAAGCCCGACTTCGATAAATACTGCTATTGGATTTTTGTCCAATAAGAAATACCTTACTTGGGCTATCTTCATCACAATTTGCTTTCATAGCCCGGTAAGCGGCAGCGGTATGTTTGTGATTTCGTTGGAAATTACCATAAAAATATATAGATATATATATAAGCAACATCACCGCTAGGGTTTACCTAGTGGCACCAGCAGCGACAGGAAGCAGCACGCAGCCATGGTTCTCAAGTAGTCTCCCTATCCCTATTTATTCGTGATTATGTTTGTTTGCTTGCTGTACGGAAGTATTACTTTTAGTTCTTTTCCTGTTTATAATACGTATAGATAATCGAAAGTGATTAAATGGGTGCTTTGTAATACCAGATGGTTGGAGTTCATTTTCATATGGAATTTAGGTTTTAACATTTTGGGTTTCAATGTCATATCAGAACGGAGCTTTGTCGTTTCAGTGGGGCCAAGATTTATCCCGGGAAAGGCATCAGATTTATTCGTTCTGATTCTCAGGTTATTGCAAAGTTACCGTTATTTCCCGTTTAATCTGCTTATGTGAATCATGAATGTATCTGGGATTATGTTGATTTTTGAGTTTTGATTGTGCCATGGCATGTTTTTTTGTAGGTTTTCCTGTTTGCCAATTCAAAATGCAAGAGGTACTTCCACAACAGGTTGAAGCCCTCCAAGCTTACATGGACAGCCATGTACAGGAAGCAACATAAGAAGGTGAAGAATTTTATATTTATAAACACATCAAAGCATTTCCATCTCATGTCGAATGAGTTTAGTACTTTGCGCTAGATATTCATGCAAATGGAAACATACATTAGGGATTTTGAATATCGATTAAAAAGTTTTCAAGATATGTATTTCTTACTTAGGTGTTAGGATCTTGGATGGCGTTAGATTTTGGAACTGCCAACTAGTTTGTTTCCCTTTCAGGAGCATCTGTTTTGGTTTGCTTGAAATTGCAATTAGATGGTTTTTATCTTGATGTGTATAGGATATTGCCCAAGAGGCTGCAAAAAAGAGAAGACGTGCCACCAAGAAGCCATACTCCAGGTCCATAGTTGGTGCTACATTGGAGGTTATCCAGAAGAGGAGAACTGAGAAGCCAGAAGTTCGTGATGCTGCTAGGGAAGCTGCTCTCCGGTACTCGATCTCTCTTCTTCATGCTTAATGCCCATACCTTAGTAATTTGATAATTTGCCTCCCAACTTCATGGGTGGTCTTTGGCTGTGCCAACTCGTGCATGCAACTTTTTGCTGATTATCTGATTTTTATCCAGAGAAATCAAGGAAAGGATCAAGAAGACAAAGGATGAAAAGAAAGCAAAGAAGGCTGAAGTGATGGCCAAGACGCAGAAGACACAAGTCAAAGGTAATGTTGGAAAGGGTGGTGCATCAAAGGGTCCTAAACTTGGTGGTGGAGGTGGAAAGCGCTGAGCTGTTAATTCTCTGTTTCTTTCCCTATTCACTGCTTATTGTATGGTCCACTTAAATGGAAGTACTAGCTAGATATTTGTGCTTTTTGGGTTTTCTAAGGATCAATTGGTTAACATGGCCGTGTTTTTGGCATTTTTGTTTAACTCTATATCATACTTCTTACTTTGAATCTTTGTCCTAGACCCTACTTCAATTTTACTTGAAATCTTCAGACTTTGCACGATTAGTGTAGCTAAGATTTATCTACTCGTACAGAGGAATGTACTATCACATGATGGAACTAATTTAGTGGTTCTTTAGTTTGTACTGTAACTTAAAAAGGTGAGGGTGTTTTGTCAACCATTTAGGATGATTTATTGCTTTCTTAATGAATCCTCCTTGATCATAAGAATAGACGGGCTCTTTTCTTGGGAACAAATTGAAAAGTCTGATTAGGTCTGAAGCCGGTGGGATTGACTTTTTGGGCCAAAAGTTGTCTATTTTACGTTCCTAAAGGTCGAAGGCATGTTACTGCCTCTTTTTTTTTTTTTTTTTCTTTCTTTTGAAAAATGCATGTTATTGCCTCTTGCTGCAATCAGACCGAGAGTTAGTAATGCCAGAGTTGAAACTCTTAGATATGATTCAATCGTTAAACTTAACGTTATTACCAATCATAAGGCAGATAGGTAGCTCAGTAGTTTAATGCATTGAAAGTTTTTGCTGAATTCTAAAGCTACAAGGCAAACAGGCGGAATGTAAAGATGAAAGGTGCTAGTATTTGGTACTCTTCTCAATCAAAATTCTTTTAAGACGACGGGGAAGAGGAGAGGAAATAGCTTGTTCTTGTTCAAAATTACCTGCTGAACAACGTTACTTTAGCTTGTTCTTGTTCAAAATACGTCGGTGATGTTCACAATCCATCTGTTTCACAAAAATTTGTGGTCCGAGTTTCAATTCCCATGCATTAGGCTTGTTATCTGAGCTTTCCTTTTGTTCACTATCGGAACTCTGTAGCTTCTCTCTCTTTTGTTGGCTCACTACAATGCAAACGTCCACACGTAATTGCTGTTCATCCATGAAAGTGGAAGTTCTGATATTGCTACTCAAGGAATAAGAAGTTGATTACTGTATATTCCAAAATAAATGATTACGCCTTATAGGCCCGAGATTTTTAATTTTACCCCTTGTTTGGAACAAATGAAAGTAGAATTTGGAATTCATTTGTAAATAAATTCCGCAATTCAATTGAAACATGGAATTCCAATTTGGAATTTGGAATTTGGAATTCTTTTGGATAGTTATTTTTTAAAATATGAAATTTAATTGAATTATTCATAATTATGTTTGAAACAAATCTAGAATTGAAAATTTATTTGTATCTATTTCTTAATATACCCCTTATCATAATAACTTTATATAATTAAATAATTATATTATAATAATGAATAATTATTATATTATAATAAATAATTACATATAAAAATATAATATAATATAATGATA
Source organism: Pinacopodium congolense (assembly GCA_028565735.1). Classification (NCBI taxonomy): domain Eukaryota; kingdom Viridiplantae; phylum Streptophyta; class Magnoliopsida; order Malpighiales; family Erythroxylaceae; genus Pinacopodium; species Pinacopodium congolense. Next base: position 15,994,854 of record JAOXYD010000004.1, on the reverse strand, counting down.
TAATATAATATTATTATAATAAATAATATTATGTATT
>JAOXYD010000004.1:15969955-15982762 GCA_028565735.1 Pinacopodium congolense | reverse complement strand
GATTGATAATGAGTCGAATTTTAGTCAAGTAGTTTAGAAATGGCCCATGTGTGTGCTCCGCAGTGTTTTTAGGGTGAAAAACAGGCAACTATGTGTAAGCAGCACGTGCCAGTGCAAAATACGAACCCATAAGACTGCCACCATATCATCTTCTTCTAGTTTCTGGTCACCTTGCAAAGAAAGCAAAACATCAACAAAATCATCGCCATCCGAGGCACTCTTAAGTTTTTTAATTCGATGTTCTTCAATGATACGCTTTACAAACTTCTCGACTCTAGGAAGTAGGGCAGAGCAACGTTGTTTGATATGGAAAGGATCATAAAAGTAATTTAACCATGGGACATAATCCGACCAGTTGAAAGCACCCAAGAGCTCGAACCCCTCATTAACAAGCTCTTGCAGTTCTTTCGCCTCTTCAACGTTAGACTCATCATATCTTTTCCCAAATACAATTCCCATGACGTTATTAAGAGATGCATCTTGGAGATGCTTACGTAGCTGAACAGCTCCACGGAAGCACTGTTCATTGCAGATATTTCGCAACAAAATTGCACACTCTAGTTGACGAGAAGACTCGTGAGCGGCAATACGCTTGGGCGAAAATAAATGAGTTGATGCTACTTTTCTCAGGAGCCGCCAGTAAGCGCCGTTGGGCGAAAAGCCAATTGCTCTACTAAATCCGAGGCTCTTAGCAGAAAGCTTAATGGGACGGTCGGTGAAATGAGGGGAGTTCAAGATCTCACGGGCTAGTTGAGGATCAGACGTGACAATAGCAGGTGTGGTGCCTAAACTGAAAGCCATCAACTGGGTGGCAGTTAAATTTGAAGCCATGCAAGCAAGAGTACGGTGAGCCAATCCACGGCTTAAGGTAAATAAACTTCCTACGAAGGGCAGGCCTCGAGAACCAGGGATCGGAGTTCGACCCAATTGGTCTCGACCATTTTTCCAAGCCAGACCACCGGTCGAGAGAGCCCAGCTGGACAAGTTAATTGCCAGAAGTAAAATGGTCAAGACAGCCAAGGACAGTAAAGTTTTAGAAAAGATCAAGTTATCGGTGAGAAAGACAGTTGGATGAGAAAATCTCCACAGGGCAGGATCCACATAGGCTTGAGACAAATCCATAATAGCAGAGTAGCAGTACATGCAAAAAAGAGGTGGAAAACGGTAGAAAGACAGAGAAATAGATGGGGAGGGTTTAGATGGGTGGATTAAAGAAACAAAAGTCTCGCTTAAATAAGCGGGCTTTGGAATGTTTACCGGACTGAACTAAGATTTAATTATTAATAATGTTTCTGATATTAGATTTCTATTAAAAGTTTTTATTTAAGCAGTTCTGCCAAGCCCTTATAATATATCTCGTCGACAAACGCGGTTGCAATCCGTCAAATACTTATTACACCAAATTTCAAGAAGTTGGATATTGAGATTAATTTCTTGATCAACAAGAAAGCTGCTAGTTGGAATGATTTAATTGATCGGTAGCCAATATAATAGTCTAATCTTATGCACCTTTTAACAATTTCATTCACATTTGTCACTACCATAGAAATTTAGCCCAAAGTTAATTATCTAGAATACCGGTACCCTATTGATTGTGTTTCAATAACAACTTATCATGTCTGACTACAGCATTCTTTATTTTCTCCATTACCATTGAGTGCATTTGCAACTTCTTTATGCCTTTTTGCATTCAATTCTCCAAAGTGATTAGTCATAGAATATAAATTTTCAGCTTTCATAGTCTTAATGAGGTAAGTGAACGAGCATAGGAAATTATGTTCTAAGAGCTACTACGAATCTTGTAAAAGATAAATAAATGTGCAATTGCCCAGAAATCATTTGAAGGTCAGCATCTTAAGAAGCTTGCCGACTTCAAGATTCATATCAAGGTCTCACTTTTTGTATTTATTTACAATAAACCTCCATAACCATTTACATAATGAAATGATATCTTTTATCATAAAATGCTTCGCACCAAATACTTCCTCCTTTGTCAAAAATACTTTCCTTCAAGTCATTTTGTGAAAAAAAATTTACCATCATTTGAGCTATCCATAATAATTTTCTTCTTCGGTGATCATGTTGGATTAACACACCCTTAAGTAGTGAGAAGATGGTTAAGTAGTAAAGAGGCATGCTGGTTAGTATTATATTAACAAGGATTATTTTGCCTCTTAAGAGATAGATTTCTCTTGCTGTATAGACTTATAGGAATGACATTTTATACTCATGGACTTAGCATTTTATTTAATAGCGCAGTAGTAGTATTTAGTCGAAGAAACAAAGTTAATTATTTTTGTTTTTCAACTTACTGTATATATAGATAAAAAAACATTGTATTGTTAATATCAAGATAGATGAAATATAGTTTTCTTCTATCTTCTAAAAATAGAGTTTTAGATTCTTTATGGTATTAAAGCAGGTTGAAAGGCAAATTGGAGTGTTTTTGTGATTTTGTTTTCTCGGTAGAGTGTGATTCTTTTGATTATGTTTAATTAACCTTCTTCATTATGGATGGAGTTATGGATGAACAAAGTGAAAATGCTGCGCAGAGTATAAGAGCACGATTAACTGACGATTCTCCAATGTTACAAACTTCTGATCATTTAGGTATGATCTTAGTTACTGTTCCTCTTACTGGTAATAACTATTTATCATGGAGCAGAGCAATTCGAATTGCATTGGAAGCTAAGGATAAATTAAGGTTTATCATTAGTAAATATGCCCAACCTATGCCAAATGCATCGCAATATGATCGATGGGTAAGAGTTGACTGTATGGTTATCTCTTGGATTCTTAATTAAATATCTAAAGATATTGTTAAGGCATTCATCTATACATCTTCTACTAAACATTTATGGTTAGACCTTAAGGAACGGTTTGGGGAATCTAATGGCCCCTTACTCTATCAATTACAGAGGAATATTACCTCTATTACTCAAGATAATCTTCCTGTTGTTCAATACTTTACGAAACTCAAGAGGTTATGGAATGAACTGTTGTACTTGCTACCTCTTCCTCATTGTCTTTACAATCAATGCAATTGTGGACTAGAGAAAACAATAAATGATAGAGCTTCATTTAACCAGTTAATGTAGTTTCTTATGGGGCTTAACGATAGCTATGATCATGTTAGAAATCAGATTCTAGTAATGGATTCGATACCTACTATTAATAAAACTTACTCTATGATACTAAGGATTGAAAACAAAGAGAAGTGAACATGGTTATGACTGATAAGATTGAACATAGTGCTTTGCATGTCAAGGGGCAAGATGATAAAAAGATTGTTTCAAGTCAGTAGCAACAAAAGAGCATAAATAATCAAGACAAGGCACAATTATACTGTAACCATTACAATTGTAATGGTCATTCCAAAGAGTCTTGAAACAATCTTGGTATAAGGATTTCTAAGAAAAATGCAAGAAAGATGTTGGAAGAAAGCAATATGTAGCTTATTCAATTGATACAGATATTGCAGAACCTGCTGACACTACTTTATCAACTAACCATATAGATACATCTATTGCTCATGTAGTCAAGTAGGAACTTCTTAAGCTGATAAAAGGCAAAGACAAGGATCCTTTGGACCCGGTGATGATGAATTTTGCACATCTCAATAATTTTGCAGGTAGTTTTATTACCTCAACATTACATGTTTCTTTGAATTGCATTGATATATTTGGTAAAGACTTTTAAATTGTGGATTCTGATGTCTCCAATATTATATGTGTTAATCTTGATTTGTTGATTACACTGATTTCACCAACACATCCTACTCCAGTTTATATGCTTGATAGTTCGATAAAATTGGTGCATAAGATTGGTGATGTGAGCCTTAGTCCACTTTTGTTACTTACACATGCTTTATATGTTCCTTCATTCAATCTTAACTTGCTTTTTGTTAGTAAACTGGCAAGTTTAATAGACATTTGTTTTCAGTTTCAATCTTCACAATACATTTTGTAGGACTAGAGGATTAGTGGCATTTTAGCTATTGGCAAGGTTGTGAATGAGCTTTACGTCTTGGACTAAAAATCCTTTATTGCAGATTTTATTCAATCATATACCAGTTCATTTTATCATCATGTAACTACATCTGTTAACAATTGTGTAAATGCAATTTCTAATTAATTTCTATGGCATTAAAGGCCTGGTCATCCTTCTAGTCGTGTATTGCAACATATTCCTGTTTTATAGAATTTAGATGATGATTTTTCTAAATCTTGTGGTGTTTTTCCATTGGCAAAGCAACATCGACTTCCTTTTGTTTCTAGTTCTATTCAATCCACAAAGATTTTTTAGTTGATACATTTGGATGTTTGGTGCCCTTATCATCATCATACTTTCTCAGGAGGTCATTTTGTGCTTACTATAGTTGATGACTATAGTCAGGCAACTTGGAAATAGTTATTAAATCATAAAAATCAAGTGCCATCCATTCTTGAAGCATTTTGTAAGATGGTAGTTAATCAATTTAGACCTCTATTCAAACATTTCGTTCGAATAATGGCACTGAATTTATGAATAGAAGCTGTTAGTCTTTGTTTGATGCTTTGGGGACCATACATAAACGATCTTGTGTTTACACTCCCTAACATAATGGGGTGGCAGAACGTAAACACAAGAATCTTTTGCAGATAGCTAGGACATTACTTTTTCACTCTTCTCTACCCAATAAGTTTTGGAGAGACTCAATCTTGACAGCCACTTACTTAGTTAATCGACTTCCATCTCCTGTTTTATAGTGGCGTTCTCTATATGAAATGCTATATGGCCATCCTCCTCGATATGAGTTTCTTCGAACCTTTGGTCGTTTATGTTATGTTACCAATATTATGCCTTACAAGGACAAGTTTACACAACGTGCTTTCCATTGCGTTTTGATTGGATTTGTTCCGGCCAAAAGGCTTTTAAAGTGTGTGATCTTAATTCTAATAAGGTGTTAATGTCCATGGATGTTGTCCTTCATGAATTTGTTTTTCCTTTTAAGTCCTTTGTTCCTACTACATCTCATCTTCCTTTGCCTCTGGTTTTAGATTATAAGGTTTCTACTTCTTCTTATTCTTTTCCTTCTTCAGAATCTTCTGTTTCTATTCCTGATTGTTCAGTTCGTATTTCTGATTCCTCATTATCTCTTCCTACATCTTCTCCTCCTTTGTGTCGAAGTACCAAAATTGTGCAGAAACCATCTTGATTATAAGATTTTGTCTATAATATTTTTGTATCTTATTCCCCTGTTTATGCACATTCTCCTTCATGCTTAGAGTCCTTTTATTATTTTACTGAACATCAATCTTCACTTGTTTCTTATTTTATTCCCTCTTATTGTTCTTTTTTAGCCAATTTGTCTTCCATCCATGTACCTAATACATATGCTTAGGCCAAGGATAATCCTCATTGGATTACTGCCATGCAATAGGAATTGATTGCTCTTAAACAGAATTACACTTGGGAACTTACTCATTTACCTTCTAAGAAGAGGGCTATAGGTTGTCGATGGGTGTATAAAACCAAGCTTACTCCAGCTGGCCATATTGATAAATATAAGGCCCATTTGGTTGCTAAAGGATACAACCAAATTGAGAGCATTAATTTTCATCAAAGTTTTTCTCATGTTGCTAAGTCTGTGACTGTCCGATTATTCATAGCTCTTACTGCTTCTTATACTTGGCCACTTTACCAATTTGATACTAACAATACATTCTTGCATGGATCATTGGATGAGGAAGTCTATATGACTCCTTCAGAAGGATACACAAAGGAAGATCCCGGTCAGGTCTGCAAATTAAATTTCTCTTTATATGGGTTACGACAGGCTTCAAAACAGTGGAATTTGGAGTTTACTACTCAATTACAATCTTTTGGTTTTAAGAAATCTTCTCATGATCATTGTTTGTTCATCAAACCTTCTGGTGATGATTTTATGGCTATATTAGTTTATGTTGATGATGTTTTATTAATGGGTCCTATTGAGGATGATCTTTTTGCAGTTAAGTCCTTTTTACATGCTACATTTACTATTAAAGGCATTGGTTCTTGCTTGACATTTTTTGGGGCTTGAGATTGTTATTTCTTCGTCTACCATAGTTATTCATCAGCGTAAGTATATTATAGATATTCTGGCTGATACTAGTTTACTTGATGCTGCTTCCCCTACTACGCCTTTTCCTCCTCGTCTTAATTTGACCGTTGATGCATGTCCTTTGTTATCTCATCAAGACTCTTATCGCCATTTTATTAGTTGACTTCTCTATCTCGAGTTTACTAGACCCGACATTTCTTTTGGGGTCTAGTAGTTAAGATAATTTATTTAGCGCCCTTATCGACATCATTAGGACATTGCTCTTCATTTGTTGCGATATTTGAAGGGATGTCCTTCAAAGGGTTTGTTTTTCCATGTTAATACTAATTTGCGTCTCTCTAATTTTTACGATGCCAATTGAGCTACTTGTGGTGATACCTGGTGGTCTTTAACGGGCTATTATATTTTTCTTAGTTCTTCCGTGATTTCATAGAAGACTAAAAAGCAATCACCCGTCTCTCGTTCATTGACTGAGGCAGAGTATCGAAGTACAGCTACTACATTTTGTGAGCTTTAATGGGTCTCTTATTTACTTCATGATTTTCAAGTTTCTGTTTTTCAACTCATTCCTTTTTAGTGTGACAATCGTGTTGCTCTGCATATAACTGAGAACCATGTTTTTCACGAATAGACCAAACACCTTGATATCGATTGCCATCTTGTCAAGGATTTGTATAAAGCTGGGTTTGTTAAGCCTCAAGATATTCCTTGTCGATAGCAGTTGGCCGATATCTTCACGAAGTCCCTTTCGGCTACCACTTTTCTCTTTCTTTTGTCCAAGTTGGGCATGGTTTTGTTGTCCCCTACTCCAACTTGAGGGGGGCTGTACAGACTTATAGGAATGTCATTTTATACTTATGGACTTAGCGTTTTATTTAATAGTGCAATAATAGTGTTTAGTTGAAGCGACATTGTTAGTTATTTCTGTTTTTCAACTTACTGTATATATAGATCAAAAACATTGTACTGGTAATATTAAGATAGATGAAATATAGTTTTATTCTATCATCTAAAAAAAGAGTTCTAGATTCTTCACTTTCCAACCATGAAGGCTTATTATAGACTATAAAATAATGCCATCATGTGGCATGAATTTGATGACAAGCAAACTACATCATTTATCAATGATTAGCCTTATTATACACTGTTAACACAAAAATTGATTGGAAATTTAAGTAAAAATGAGCTTTTCAAGACTGTATCTTAGAACTCTTACAAGATTTGAAGTTTCAGAATTGCAATAAGATTAAACTTGCCATTCTTGTTGTTGATACATGATAGTAAAATTAAAAATAATTCCAAAGTATCAAAAGTGTCTTTTCAATTTGCAAGTTAGAAAGACTAAATTTCGGGAAGATGAGGATATCATTTCAAATTAAAGGTGACTAAATTATAAACATGAACTAGCAAGTTGAATGCCCTTAAAGCTGTTTAGTTTAATAGCCTTAATGATAAGAGTTTAAAATATTAACATATAGAAAAGATGACAATGTGCATCCTTGCCTATTTCTTCATAGAATATTAGTTTAGTGGAGATCCATCAAACCGCTACAAATACCACTATGTCAAGTATCCCTTTACCTATGTTCTCATATCTAGGCCAAAATTCATTTTCTCTAGAGGATAGATAATGAAATTGTGAGAAACATTATTGGAAGCCTTCCAAAAATCAAGATGTAGAAGTGTAAGACTAATGGTATTAGTTTAGAATAATTTTATTTGATATTAGACCATTATCTACTCTTTGTCCACTCGTCACAAAGGTAGATTGCTCATCTTTAGTTAAACTTTTGATCACTTTCTTAAAACTGTTGGCAAGTAACCTTGCAATATCTTATAAAGAAAACTTGTTAAACTTATGAGTTTGAAATCATTATCAGATTAAGTATTGTCCACTTTCAAGATCAATAAAATGAAAGTGGAGTTGAAGTCTTTATTAGGCCTTACTATGAGTCATAAAGCTTTTAACAAAGAAAAGGGTGCATTGTGTCACGAACCAGTTAAATTTCCTCTCTAAGGAGGTTAAGTTCGTTAGAAGGCCACATAATTCTCTTGATTTCTCTAGGTTTTTCTAGAATGTTCTCCACAATACTAGAGTCATGTGGAAGACTCTAGATTAGTGGAGATAGATGGAGTAGGTAGGGATCTTTCTAGAGAATCAATGTACACCATAAGATCTTTGTAATTTCCACTATCCATTGAGGAGGTGGAAGGCTATAAATAGCCTAGGGGTCTCATTTGTACATATATCCCACAATCCACAAGTGTAAAGCATTCTTGAAGCAAGAGAGAGCTATCTCCAAGTTCCCTAAAGTTCTTGTTTTATTCTTGCCATCTTTCTTCCTTAAAGCTTCCGTGAGTTTGTCAATTTAAGAACTCTCAAGTAGTTCTTGTTTGAAGGCTGAACTAGTAATCTTAAGCCAAGGTAGGTGTTCCAAGAAGTGGAGTTGCTAGTGCCACACGGTTCATTGGTAGGAAAAGATCAAGCCCGTGACAGTTGGTATCAGAGCTAAAGTTCCAAGTAAGTACTCTACTTGAACTTGTTATTTTGCTTGAAAGATGGCTGGTGTAGGGAGTGAGACTATTTATGTCGAGGAAACAAGCAAGCAAACCACAAGGGGAAGATCAAGGTTGAGAGAGGTCTTGGTAGACATCAATACTAGGCTAGCAAGGGTGGAGCTTGCCGTAGCCGAGGGCCAAGAGAAGTTTAAAAAGCATAATGGCTGCATTAAGGAGCTCGAGAGTGGGAAGGATGAGTTCTATCAGGAGATACAAGGTGCTTTGAACGAAGCCCTTTCTAAATGTCTTGACTAAGTGGAGACATTAAAGGGAGTCTTCCGAACTAAGGTTGCTTTGCTTAGGGAGGAGTTCGAGAAGGTCTCAACCGAGTTGAAGGAGACCAAAGAGGAGCTCGTCATATGCAAGAAGGTGGTTGCTCAAGGTGGGAGCTTTATCGTGCCAACCGTAGTCACCACTCCACCAAGGATGGATGCTCTAAAACCCAAGATGTTCAAGGGTTCCAGGAATGCCAAGGAGGTGAACAACTTTCTATGGAGCTTGGAGTAATACTTCAAAGCAATTGGTGTAGAGGAGGACACCAAGAAAGTTGACCATGCAACCCTCTACCTTGATTATGTTGCGATGGTATGGTGGAGGAGATGCCATGGCGACATCGAGAAAGGAACTTGCACCATCTATACGTGAGATGAGTTCAAAAAGGAACTCAAAAGGCAATTCTACCCCAAGAATGTCGAAGAGAATGTGAGAGCCAAGTTTAGGTGCCTTCAACAAAAGGGGAGCATAAGAGAGTATGTCAATGAGTTCTCCGAGGTGCTTTTGGAAATTCCTGACTATCTCGATAAGGAAGCCTTATTCGCCTTCAAGTATGGACTTCAAAATTGGGTGAAGATGGAGCTTCAACGATATGGAGTTCATGACATTGCTAGTGCCATCTCTGTAGACGAGTCCCTCGTCGAGTTCAAGAAGGTGGACAAACCCAAGTTCAACAAAGACAAGGGCAACAAGGGTAAGAGTGGGGGAGATGGTCACCGAGGTAAGGAAGGCACCCATAGGTGTTTCAAGTTCGAGAAGGGTAAGAGCGTTGCGAAGGGAGACCAAGGTATGTCCAAGTTCTCTCTTAAATGCTACTTTTGTGATGGACCGCATAAGGCTAGAGAATGCCTGAAGAAAGCCAAACTCTCGGTCTTAGTGCAGGAAAGGGAGGAGCAACACCACGATGAGACAAGGATGGGTTCGTTACAACTCCTACATGCCATCAAGGTTAAAGTAGAGATACCCAAGACCGAGAAGAAGGTTCGATTGTTCGTAGAAGCCAAAATTGGGGGCCAAGTGGTGAAGGCCTTAGTTGACACCAGTGCTTCCAACAACTTCATCCAAGTCGAGGAAGTCAAACGGTTGGGTATCAAGTACACCGAGGAAAAAGGATGGCTTAAGGCGGTGAACTCAAAGCCCTCATCCATCATTGGAAGTTCTAAGGACGTCCAAGTAAGCCTAGGTGAGTGGCATGGCCTTATCAATTTTTATGTTATTCCTATGGATGATTATCCTGTAGTGCTTGACATAGAGTTTATGGATAGCGTTAAGACATTGCCGATCCCATTTGCAAACACCATGTGCATCCTAGAAGAAGGGAATACTTGCATGATGCCGCTATCACTAGAAGCAAACCTTAAAGCCAAGATACTTTCGGCCATGCAACTCTCTAAAGACATGAAGAAGGCACAACCAATGTTCCTAGTGGCCTTAAAGGAAGAAGAAGAATCTTCTCAAGCCATGGAGTTACTGAGAGGGGTTACTCTAGCCCTTGAAGAGTTCAAGGATGTCATGCCAACCGAGTTATTGAAGAGACTCCCACCTAGGAGAGAGGTGGATTATAAGATTGAATTGGTGCAAGGATCCGCACCACCCGCGACTGTTCCATACCACATGACGCCTCCCAAGCTTGAAGAATTGAGGAAGCAATTAAAAGAGTTGTTGGATGTTGGCTATATCCAATCATCAAAGGCTCCTTATGATGCACCTGTATTGTTCCAAAAGAAGCATGATAGGCCGCTTTGTTTGTGCATCAATTATAGGGTGCTAAACAAGGTGACGGTCAAAAACAAATATCTCATTCCTCTTATTGCCAGCTTGTTCGATCAACTTGGTGATGCTAGATGGTTTACCAAGTTAGATTTGAGATCGAGTTACTACCAAGTGAGGATTACTGAGGGATGAACCGAAGACCACATGTGTCACGAGGTATGGCTCATTTGAGTTTTGTGTTATGCCTTTTGGACTAACAAATGCCCCTACTACTTTTTACACTCTTATGAATAGAGTCTTCCAACCATTCTTAGATAAGTTTGTCGTAGTATACTTGGATGATATTGTGATCTATAGTAAGATACTTGAGGAACACGTTGGGCATCTACGACAAGTTTTCCAAGTATTGAGGGAGAATGAGCTTTATGTGAAGAAGGAGAAGTGTTCCTTTACTCAACTCGAAGTGATGTTTTTGGGACACATAGTTGGTGGAGGCATGCTACGAATGGACAAGTCCAAGATGCAAGCCATAAATGAATGGGAGCCACCAAAGAAGGTGACCAAGTTACGATCATTCCTTGGCCTCGCAAACTACTATCGAAGGTTCATTAAAGGGTACTCTTCCATAACCGTACCTCTCATCGATCTCCTTAAGAAGAATCGATCATGGGAGTGGGATAAGCAGTGTAAAAAGGCGTTCGAGGATTTGAAGTGAGCCATGACCGAATAACCAGTGTTGGCCCTTCCTGATCACACCAAGCCATTCGAGGTACATACCAATGCTTCCGATTTTGCTCTTGGTGGTGTTTTGATGCAGGAAGGACATCTTATTGCCTTTAAGAGCCGCAAGCTTAATGATACCGAGAGACGGTATACAGTCCAAGAGAAGGAGATGATATATTACTTACAAACTTGGAGGTATTATTTATTGAGGTCCAAGTTCGATGTGAAAACTGATAATATGGCGACAAGTTACTTCCTCAATCAAAAGAAGCTTACACCAAAGCAAGTTCGGTGGCGAGCATTCTTGGCCGAGTTTGACTTTGTGATGGAGTACAAGCCGAGAAAAGCAAACTTGGTAGTCGATGCTCTTAGTAGAAAGGCGGAGTTAGCTATCATCATGAGTCTGAGCTTCCCTTTGGTGGATCGTGTGAAGGAAGGCTTAGAGTATGACCCATAAACCAAGAGTTTGATGAATTTGGCAAGTCAAGGGAGGATACGCCGATTTTGGCTTAAGGATGGGGTGCTCATCACCAAAGGTGGACGAACATATGTGCCGAAGTACTAAGGATTGAGGAAGGCAATCATCAAAGAGTGCCATGATTCGAAATGACAGGACATCCGGGAGTACATCGCACATTGGCACTTATAAAGCGTGCATACTTTTGGCCTCAAATGCGGGATGATGTAAAGATGTATGTGAAAATTTGCCTTGTGTGCCAACAAGACAAGGTGGACAATCAACAACCCGCAGGTTTACTCGGGCTGTTTCCCATTCCGAAGAAGCCGTTGGAGAGCATTTCCATGGATTTCATCACGTGTCTACCGAAATCCGAAGGATGTGGAAACATTATAGTGGTGGTATACCAGTTTACCAAGTATAGAGTGTTCATTCCTGTGCCCACTAAGTTCACATCCGAGGATGCAGCCCATCTATTTTTCAAACATGTGGTGAAATATTAGGGCATACCGAAGATAATTGTGAGTGATAGGGACACTCGCTTCACCAGGAGGTTTTGGATGGAGCTTTTCAAGATCATGGGGTCCGAGTTCATCTTCTCCACAAGCTTTCATCCACAAATTGATGAACAAACCGAGAGGGTGAATACCTTGTTGGAGCTTTACTTGAGGCATTATGTAAGTGCTAACCAGCATGATTGGGTGAAACTACTCGACATTACCCAATTTTCTTATAACTTGTAAAGGAGTGAGTCGACAGGAGCAAGCCCTTTTGAAATTGCTACGAGGCAACTACTGACTACTCCTCACACCCTTGCCATAGATTACAAGGGTCTAAGTCTTGTCGCGTTCAAGTTTGCCAAGGGATGGCAAGAGAAATCTGACATGGCACGAGCATACTTAGCAAAGGCTGCAAAGAGAATGAAGAAGTGGGCCGATGCTACGAGGAGGCATTTGGATTTTGATGAAGGGGACATAGTATTCGTGAAGCTACTTCC
>JAOXYD010000004.1:15958878-15969855 GCA_028565735.1 Pinacopodium congolense | reverse complement strand
ATATAGCAGTATATATTGTTAAGATTTAGTCAATATACTAGAATAGGAAAGTAGTTAAGATATTTCCTTTCTTTGTATTCAGGAATCCTATATTAATAGGAGAACAATGTATATGATGACAATAAGAGTGAATAATAAAACTACTCTATTCTTTCTATATAGTATCAGAGTAGGGACTTATTCTCTGACTGAAACCCTAACATCTAGCCATCACAATGTCCTCTAACGCCTCTAAAAACATTCCTAAACTTCTTCCTCCTAACCCTAACCTTGATTCACATTCTGTCCAAATCACCAACATCAAGTTAAATGGTGATAACCCGAACTGGAAGCTAGCAATTATGGAAGAAATGAATGCTCTAGAAAAAAATGGAACTTGGGATTTGGTGAAACTACCAAAGGGAAAGACTATTGTAGGTTGCAAATGGGTGTTTACTGTTAAATGCAAAGTCGATAGGAGTATAGAGAGAAATAAGGCTAGATTAGTGGCAAAGGGCTTTACACAAACCCTTGGAATTGACTATCAAGAGACATTTTGCTCTAGTTGCTAAGATGAACTCAATTCGAGTACTCCTATCCTTAGCTGTCAATTACAATTGGCCATTCCATTAATTAGATGTAAAAAAATGCATTCTTAAATAGAGATCTTCAGGAAGAAATATATATGAACCTACCTCCAAGTTTTGAGAAGAAATTGGGAGAAGAGAAAGTGTTCAAATTGAAGAAGTCATTATATGGTCTTAAGCAATCTCCAAGAGCTTAGTTTGAACGTTTTGAAAAGGCTGTTAAAGATCATGGTTACTGCCAAAGTCAAGCAAACCACACAATGTTTTATAGACATTCAAGAGAAGGTAAAATAGCTATCTTAATTATTTATGTGGATGACATTATCTTAACAGGAGATGATATTAGCGAATTGGAGAAATTAAATAAGGAACTTGCCAAAGAATTTGAGATAACAGACCTGGGAATTCTAAGGTACTTCTTTGGTATGGAGTTTGGAAGATCCAAAAATGGTATATTTGTTACTCAACGCAAATATATGCTTGACCTATTGAATGAGATAGGTTTACTTGGGTGTAGAGTAACTAAAACACCAATTAAACCTAACCAAAAAATTTAACATGCCAAACCTGAGGAAGTAGCAAATATAGAGCAATTTCAAAGACTAATGGGAAGATTGATTTATCTATCTCACACACGCCCAGATTAGCATTTTCAATAAGTAGAGTGAGCCAATTCATACACTCACCTGGATAAGAACACTTTGAGGAAACATATAGAATCCTAAGATATTTAAAAGGAACTCCTGGAAAAGGGTTACTATTCAAGAAGTAGGGTCATCTTCGAGTTGAAGTCTACACTAATGTAGATTGGGCTAGCTGCATCACTGATCGAAAATCAACCTTTGGTTATGCACATTTGTTGGAGGGAATCTAATTACTTGAAGGAGTAAAAAACAGAGTGTAATGGCAATGAGTAATGCAGAAGCTGACTTCAGGTCTGTAACTCATGGAATCTGTGAAATCCTATGGATCAAGAGATTACTAGAAGATCTAAGGATTGAAAACAATTTACCAATGAAGGTATATTATGACAACAAAGCTGCAATTGCTATTGCACACAATTCGATTCTTCATAACAGAACTAAACATGTGGAAGTTGACAAGCATTTCATCATAGAGAAGATTGAAAAAGGGGAAACTAGCATGACTTATATACCTACTACTGACCAAATAGCAGATGTTCTTACAAATGGGCTCTACAAGGGACAGTTTAACTACTTCACTAGCAAGCTGACTATAGAAAATATTTTTTTCAAGCCAGCTTGAGGGGGAGTGATGGAAACCAAGATTAGGATGAGAGATTTGGAGAATTTGATATATGTAAATATAGCAGTATATATTGTTAAGATTTAGTCAATATAATAGAATAGGAAAGTAGTTAAGATATTTGCTTTCTTTGTACTTAGAACTCTTATATTAATAGGAGAATAATGTATATGATGATAATAAGAGTGAATAATAAAAATACTCTATTCTTTATACAATTATGATCTAACCTGAATATTAATTGAACTTTTGGATTAAAATTGACCTTTTTGTCAAAATGCTTTCTTAGAAAACATTTTGTTGGGTTAAATGTTTCAGTATACACAAAATTTTTTCTTTTAGGTGTTGATTGATAAAGCTTTTGTTCTTTGTTTTGGTTTTTATTTTTTTAAATACAAAAATAAAAAAAACAATACAAAAATAAAAAATAATATACTGATACAATACAAAAACTGAAAAACAGTACAAAAACTAAAAAAGTACACAAAAACTACAATAAAAAAACAAAAATATAACAACAACACCAAATATTCCCAAAGGTTTTTTTTTGTGTGAAACATTTTGAAACATTTTTCTTTGGCAAAAGGTATAATTTGTCTCCTAACGTTTAATAAATAGTTTAATTTGACCCTTAACATTTTTTAAGGTACCACTTTACCCCTTAATGTTTGTAAAATGGTATAATTTGCCACATAATGTTACAAAATTTTACATATTATTCCCTAACGTTAATAAAATGATACATTTTTCCCCTTAATGCTAATTTCATTAAGATCTTATTATATAAATGTTAATTTTGTTAATATTCTATAAATGAACTATTAACTAATTATTAAAAAAATAATTAGTAGAACTTTAATGAATTAATATTAAAGGAGTAATTTACACAAATTTGTAAACGTTAAAGGATAAAATACACTATTTTAACAATGTTAAGGGATAAAGTGATTCCGTCAAAAACGTTAAAAGGCAATTTAAATCTTTTTAAAAATATTTTACACAAATTGTGCCTTTTATCTTTGTTCTTCTTCTTTTTGGGAGAGATGAAAATGATTCTTTGTGATGTTTAGTTAAGTTGTGATATTTAGTTAAGTTGTGAATTGTGATTTTTTATTGTGGTGGTTGTATTTTTATATTGGTAATTGCGTTTTTTTTATCAATTTTTATGCTGTATTAATGTATTTCTTTATCAATTTTTGTACTTAAAAAAACAGAAAATCAAAACTAAAAACAAAAAACAAAAAGTAAAATAAACAAGCCCTTGAAACGCATCGGGTCTGACGTCCAAACCTTTGGGGCAGACGTTTCTGAAACTTGATTGAAGTGTATTTCCTCTTTTACCACAAATGCTGTATGTAGTTTTAGAGATGCTACATCACATACCAGAGAGTGGGGCATTGCAAGTTCCGGGGTTCTTTTCGCTACCTACTGTTATAATATGTTTCTTCTTTACCCAGCCGGGAAAAAGAACAAAAGACAAATAAAAGTATGATTCACAAATGTTTTTGTACTTTTGTGCCTGCGTACTACGTACAGGGTGGACCAACAGAATGAGGAGATACTACGACATTAGACTAGCGTTAGCTTAAGCGGAGAAAGCTTACATCAGAAAGTTGATGTCATGGTCCTGATGTTTAATTTTCCAAGGATGTTCTTCAAACGACAGTAAGTCATGGGGCAGGGCAGCCATCCATGAATTCAATAATCAATAAGGTGGGTAGCCTCTGTGGAAAAAGACTGCCCGAATAATTATTCCAAGTTGATCACTTCATTCATATTTCCCACTTATAAATAAAACTGGTCTGCTGTACTTTCTTCACTTCCAAAGCTCTAACCATGGATGCTCATGCCTCTTCTAAAGGAAAGGTACGTACGCCACTACTCTCATTTTTTCGGCTTTTGCACTTCTTGGAGTTCTTTTGTTTACTTCATCTGTCCAGTCCATATAAGCTTGAAATATTGAAATCAATTTCTACAACTAGAAATGTAAATTAACTAGGGTATATAAACAATTATTCCTTATTCCATGCGGAAAATGAAGAACAATGGATTTTACCCACCCTTTCAAATCTTTACATTATAGCAGTATTAAAAAAATATTCTTCTAAAAAAGTGCAGGAATTATGTATCATTTCCTTAGGTGAATTCTGATATGTATCTTTGTTATTATTTAGCGTAATACTGGTGAATTCCTAACTTTCCATGCTGGATCTATCCCTTTCCTTGCCTTTTTTGTCTCTCCAAAAACTTCATTTAATTTGGTTCTGTTCTGAAACTTTTATCCATTTTCAGGTGGAGGCTCTCCAAGTTGAACTAGAAAGCCTGCGAAAAGAGAATCAAATTCTTACATTCATGCTAGAAACTATGAAAACCGAAATCAGCAATCTCGAACAACAACTTAAAGAAAACAAAGCACAGGAAATGATTACAAGCTTGACGCAGAGTAGCCCCTCGCATGAGGACCCTGAAAAGATGAACAGAGCGAGAATAGAGGTTCCCATGGTCAAGCCTGCACAAATCTTTGTGAGAACTGACCCCATGGACAACAATCTCGTAAGTTCCATGTTACCCTTTTCGATATACATCTCTAAACTAATACAATCAGAAACTAATTTCAATGAAATCTGACGCGAATTTAGGTGGTGAGAGATGGATATCAATGGAGAAAATATGGTCAGAAGGTTACAAAAGATAATCCATCTCCACGAGCTTACTTCAGGTGCTCCATGGCCCCCGGATGCCCTGTCAAAAAGAAGGTATACACATATGTAACAAGGGACACAAATCACGAGCAATATTCTCGTTCATTTCACAGGCTAAAGTGAATAAATGAATGTAAAATTAAATGCATGAATTTTTAGGATTTAGTAAAAATTTAGATGATGAAAAATTTTCCTCCTTTTTCTTCAATATTTGTTCATCATCTTGTGCCTGTTATGACAACGCTAACATTTGCAAGTATTAAAGCTACATCATGATCTTAAATACTAATTTGGCGTACTTTGTAATTGCCATCAGGATTAAGTAACTATAGCTGACAACCTATATATGTATACTTTAGGATCTATGTGGTTTAATAGGAGCTCATGGTTGAGCAGGACCACGGAAAAGCTGGATGAACAACACTCAAAATTTTCTGAATTATATATTGGAAAATTCGAAACATTGAAACATATTATGTTATAAACTAATGCAAGTAATAGCTGTACCTAGTTGACCATAACCATTGAAGACTTTGATTCAAACTAAATTAAGTCCCGTCTGTGGATCTTATGAAGGTACAAAGATGTGTGGAAGATAAGTCATTGGTGGTTGCAACTTATGAAGGAGAACACAACCACGACCCTGGCGATCAGTCGCTGAGGCAGTCTTTGAATTTTCCAGTTAGTCCAACCAAACCACGGGCAGCCAAAAATCAGTTCCCACTCACAACTGTTCCTTTTCAGCAATCTCTAGATCTCTCTCTGTCAAGTCCAAGTCAAGAGTACTATTCTGCGGAAAGAATAAATACTATTCAACAATACCTTACTTCATTGACCAACGATCCAAACTTCACCGTAGCTTTGGCCACAGCTGTAGCTCGCTCCATCATGAAGTGAATTTGTCCTAGTGAACACAGGATCTCATCCTCTTAAATACTCCAAGGACACAAATTTGGTATTTTGAATTAAAAAGTTCGAGTTGACCACATTTTGAAGCGAATTTAAATTCAAATTTTAAAAAATTAGATTTTAATTTGAAAAAGCAATCATGTAGAATTTTGAAAAAAAAAACCTTCAAAAAATTTGGAAAAAATTTAAAACTTGAAAAAGCATTTTATATTTAATCAAGATATCTTACTTTTTGATCCTACTCGAAACTCGATCTTGTTTTCAGAGGCTCCTAACTTATTGCTAATGCTACAAAAGTAGCATGAGCCTAATCTTAGTTGCCACTTACCACTAACCACTAATTACTCCATTAATGACACTAGTAAGATTATGTTTATTTGGACTTTGATTTTTTATTTTAGTTCCTATTTTTTAAATAAAAAAAAACACTAATACAATAAAGAAATCAAAAAATACAATAATAAATACAAAAACACAATAACTACAATTAAAAATCACAACCTACAAACAATTAAGTTACTTAAATTTACACGGTTGGAAATTAGAAACCTACAAACAATCTTACAACTAGTATAATGATCCTGTTTATAATGACTTTTTTTTTTCAGTAGTACACAAAAAAAATCTTCAGATGGCTTGCTCTGACGAAAAACATTCGTTCATATATGTTTATATATATATATATTCATAAAAGAAATTTACAAGAGGATTTCGAGAAAGAAATAAAGAAAGAGCTTAAAAATATCATGAACACTCGAGATAATATTAACCAGAAACGTTTCTCGTTGTCGCAAAAATTTCAAGGAGAGTAAAAACTTTTCTTTGTTTAAAAAAGTTCTATGGTAACGAAATCCTTTTTCTGTCCCAAAACGTTTTTTTTTTTTGGTGAAATGTTTTTTTTTTTTGCCTTGAAACGTTTCTTTTGCACGAAATGTTCTCTACCGCGAAATGTTTCTAGTTAGTTGAAACGTTTCCATTTACGAAACATTTTGGTCCTAGAAACGCATTCAAAATTTATCGTTGAAACGTCTGGGTACACATTTTGACGAATTTCGAAACATTTCGAAAATAGAAACGTTTCTAGGGCATAAAGGCGTTTCAGAAGAAGAGTCAAAACGTTTCTTAGAAAAAAGCATTTCGAAAAAATATTGAAACGTTTCCTCGAAAAGAACATGTTTTAGAGGAATAAATGAAGGTGAGGTTTTGACTTTCATCGTTAAAAGCCTTTGTGCACTCAAAACTTATAGAGAGGTTACATTTAGGAGAAGATAAGCTAAAAATATTTTCTTATAATACTTCTAATAAAATTTAGAGCACGAGGGGGGAAAAACAATGAGTATGGAAACTACTCGATTATTTTTCTAAAGCATGAATAGATGCCCCTAACTGATCTTTGGGAAGGCCACGAATGCAATTTCCTACTAGGAGTCAGTAGTGCAACTCGTAGATGGAAACAAGCGTAGTGAATCACATAGATAAGCTCTTCTATCAGCTGTTACGAACCGGTTGAATTTTCTCTTCAAGGAGGTTAATTTTACTAGAAGGTTCCAGAGTTCTCTTGATTTCTCTAGATTTCTCTAGAATGTTCTTTACAATACTAGAGTTATGTAGAAGACTCTAGATTAGTGGAGATAAATGGAGTAGGTAGAGATCTTTCTAGAGAATCAATGTACACCGTAAGATTTTTGTAATTTCTACCGTTTATTGAGGAGGTGGAAGGCTATAAATAGCCTAGGGGTCTCATTTGTACATACATCCCACATATCACAAGTGTAAAGCATTCTTTAAGTAATAGAGAGCTATCTCCAAGTTCTCCGAAGTTCTTATTTTATTCTTGCCATCTTTCTTCCTTAAAGCTTCTGTGAGTGTGCCAACTTAAGAACTCTTAAGTAGTTCTTGTTCGAAGGCTGAATTAGCAATTTTAAGCCAAGGTAGGCGTTCCAAGGAGTGGAATTGCTAGTGCCGCAAGGTTCGTTGGTAGGAAAAAAACCAAGCTCGTGACAGTTGGTATCAGAGACAAAGTTCCAAGTAAGTACTATACTTGAACTTATTATTTTGCTTGAAAGATGGCTAGTGTAAGAAGTGAGATTACTCATTTCGAGGAAACAAGCAAGCAAGCCACAAAGGGAAGATCAAGGTCGAGGGAAGTCTTGGTAGAAATCAATGCTAGGATAGCAAGGGTGGAGCTTGCCGTAGTCAAGGGACAAGAAAAGTTCGAAGATCACAATGGAAGTATCGAGGAGCTCGAGAGTGGGAAGGATGAGCTCCGTAAGGAGATGCAAAGTGCTTTAAATGAAGCCATTTCTAAATGTCTTGACCAAGTGGAGATCTTGAAGGGAGTCTTCTGAACTGAGATTGCTTTGCTTAGATTAGAGAGGAGCTCGAGAAGGTCTCAACCGAGTTGAAGGAGACCAAGGAGGAGCGCATCATATGCAAGAAGGCGGTTGCTCAAGGTGGGAACTTCGTCGTGCCAACCGTAGTCACCACTCCACCAAGGGTGGATGCTCCAAAACTCAAGATGTTCAAGGGTTCGAGGAATGCCAAGGAGATGGACAATTTCCTATGGAGCTTAGAGCAATACTTCAAGGCAATTAGTGTAGAGGAGGACACCAAGAAAGTGGACCATGCAACCCTCTACCTTGACGATGCTGCAATGGTATGATGGAGGAGACGTCATAGGGACATCGAGAGAGGAACTGCACAATCGATACATGGGATGAGTTCAAAAAGGAACTCAAAAGGCAATTATATCCCGAGAATGCCAAAGAGGAGGCGAGAGCCAAGCTTAGCCGCCTTCAACAAAAGGGGAGCATAAGAGAGTATGTCAAGGAGTTCTCTGAGATGCTATTGGAAATTCCCGACTATCCCAAAAAGGAAGCCTTATTTGCATTCAATGATAGACTTCAAAATTGGGTGAAGATGGAGCTTCAACGACAACGAGTCCAAGACCTTGCTAGTGCCATCTCCGTGGCCAAGTCCCTCATTGAGTTCAAGAAGGTGGACAAGCCCAAGTTCAACAAAGACAAAGGCAACAAGGGTAAGAGTGGAGGAGATAGTCACCAAAGCAAGGAAGGCACCCATAGGTATTCTAAGTTCAAGAAGGGCAAAAGCGTCGTGAAAGGAGACCAAGGTGAGTCTAAGTTCTCTCTTAAATGCTACTTTTGTGATGGACCACATAAGGCTAAGGAATATCCGAAGAAAGCCAAGCTCTCAGCCTTAGTGGAGGAAAGGGAGGAGCAACACCATGATGAGACGAGGATGTGATCGTTGCAACTCCTAAATGCCATCAAGGCTAAAGTAGAGATACCAATTCCAAAAGGAAGGGTCGATTGTTCGTAGAAGCCAAAATTAGGGGTCAAGTGGTGAAGGCCCTAATTGACACCGGCGCTTCCAACAATTTCATCCAAGTCGAGGAAGCCAAAAGGTTGGGTATCAAGTATACCAAGGAACAAGGATGGCTTAAGGTGGTGAACTCTAAGCCCTCATCCATCTTTGGAAGTGCCAAGGACGTCCGAGTAAGCCTAGGTGAGTGGCATGGCCTTATCAATCTTTCTATTGTTCCTATAGATGATTATCTTGTAGTGCTTGGCATAGAGTTTATGCAGAGCGTTAAGGCGGTGCCGATCCCATTTACAAACACCATGTGCATCCTAGAAGAAGGGAATACTTGCATGGTGTCGTTAGCACGAGAAACAAACCTTAAAGCAAAGACACTTTCGGCCATACAACTCTCTAAAGGAGTGAAGAAGGCACAACTAACGTTCCTAATAGCCTTAAAGGAAGAAGAAGAATCCTCCTAAGCCATGGAATTACCGAGAGGGGTCACTCGAGTCCTTAAAGAGTTCAAGGACGTCATGCCAACCAAGATGCTGAAGAGACTCCCACCTAGGAGAGAGGTGGATCATAAGATCAAATTGGTGCAAGGATCCACACCATTTGTGGCCGTTCCATACCGAATGGCGCCTCCCAAGCTTGAAGAATTGAGGAGGCAATTAAAAGAGTTGTTGGTTGTTGGATGCTGGCTATATCCAACCATCAAAGGCTCCTTATGGCGCGCCCGTGTTATTCCAAAAGAAGTACAATGGGTCACTTAGTTTGTGCATCGATTATAGGGCGCTAAATAAGGTGACAGTAAAAAAAAATATCCCATTCCTCTTATTGCCGACTTATTCAATCAACTTGGTGATGCTAGATGGTTTACCAAGTTGGATTTGAGATCGGGTTACTACCAAGTGAGGATTGCTGAGGGGGATGAACCGAAGACTACATGTGTCACAAGATATGGCTCATTTGAGTTTCGGGCTATGCCTTTTGGACTAACAAATGCCCCTACCACTTTTTACAATCTTATGAATAGAGTCTTCCAACCATTCTTGGATAAGTTTGTCTTAGTATACTTGGATGATATTGTGATCTATAGCAAGATACTTAAGGAGCACGTTGGGCATCTACGACAAGTTTTCCAAGTGTTGAGGGAGAATGAGCTATATGTGAAGAAGGAAAAATGTTCCTTTGCTCAACCTGAAGTGATGTTTTTGAGACACGTAGTCGGGGGAGGCAAGTTACGAATGGACAAGTCCAAGGTACAAGTCATAAATTAATGGGAGCCACCAAGAAAAGTGACCAAGTTTTAATCATTCCTTGGCCTCGCAAACTATTACCGAAGGTTCATCAAGGGATACTCTTCCATAGTCGCACCCCTCACCAATCTCCTTAAGAAGAATCGATCATGGGAGTGGGATGAGAAGTGTAAGAAGGCATTCGAGGCTTTGAAGCAAGTCATGACCGAAGAACCAGTGTTAGCCCTTCCTGATCACACCAAGCCATTTGAGGTACATACCGATGCTTCCAATTTTACTCTTGGTGGTGTTT
This sequence comes from Pinacopodium congolense, assembly GCA_028565735.1. Classification (NCBI taxonomy): domain Eukaryota; kingdom Viridiplantae; phylum Streptophyta; class Magnoliopsida; order Malpighiales; family Erythroxylaceae; genus Pinacopodium; species Pinacopodium congolense. The sequence continues at coordinate 15,959,540 of JAOXYD010000004.1, read as the reverse complement.
TGATGCAGGAAGGACATCCTATTACCTTCGAGAGCCGCAAGCTTAATGATACCGAGAGACAGTATACGGTCAAAGAAAAGGAGATGACCGTGGTAATACATTGCTTACAAACTTGGAGGCATTATCTGTTAGGTCCAAGTTCGTTGTTAAGACCGATAACGTGGTGACAAGTTACTTCCTCAATTAAAAGAAGTTTACCCCAAAGCAAGTTCAATGGCAAGCATTCTTGGCCGAGTTCGATTTTGTAATGGAGTACAAGTCGAGAAGAGCAAACTTGGTAGCCGATACTCTTAGTAGAAAGGCGGAGTTAGCTGCCATCACTAGTCCAAGCTTCCCTTTGGTGGATCGCTTGAAAGAAGACTTAGAGTATAACCCACATGCTAAGAGTTTGATGAGTTTGGCAAGTCAAGGGAAGACTTGCCGATTTTGGCTTAAGGATGGGATGCTCATCACCAAAGGAGGACGAACGTATGTGTCGAAGTACCAAGGATTGAGGAAGGAACTCATAAAGGAGTGCCATGATTCCAAATTGGCGGGACATTTGGGAGTACATCGCATGTTGGCACTTATAGAATGTGCATACTTTTGGCATCAAATGAGGGATGACGTAGAAATGTACTTGAAGACTTGCCTTGTGTGCCAACAAGACAAGGTGGACAATC
>JAOXYD010000004.1:15934691-15955988 GCA_028565735.1 Pinacopodium congolense | reverse complement strand
AAAAATTGCCTTGTGTCTTTCTCTATCTCTCTTATTGCATTTACTTTGACATTTGCACTAACATTCCATATTAGGTTAAATATTGGTTTAGTGATTGCATTTAGTTTTCCAATTGAATTAGGTTACTAGTTTTTAAGTCTTCAAAAAGTTTTAATACCCAATTCACCCCCTTCTTGGGTGCCATAGGACTTACAATCTTTTTACTGTTAGGTTTAGAAATTTTTAATTTCCTAATTCACTTTAGAGTGATTAGGGATAAGATTTGGCGTCAAAGCTAGTCTCACTTAGTATTTATCAATTTCTAATAAAATTGTTTAAAAAATATTGAAATAACACATTTGATTGTTTCATCTAATAAAAAGGGGCAAATGTGATTAAAGCAACTTTCTTTATGGGAATGACTCATTATATTAGAAATCTATAATGAAAATTTTCCTTATAGTAAAAAATGTAGATTTATTTGAAATGGTGTGTAATAGGCCAAACATTTTTACCAAAGTTGCAGGAGACCAATGAAGAGTGGAAAGGTGAGGATAAGAGAATGATTTCTTTAAACAATAAAGCAGTACATGTTTTATTTTGTGTATTAGGTATAAATGAGTTCAATAGTACAAAAATAACTTTTGAGATTTGGCACATATTATAGGTCAAATATGACACAAAGTAAGTAAGGAAAGTAAGGTGTTCATACTCACTCGTTAATATGAGTTATTTCAAATGCAACATGCATATATACTAGGTTCATTAACATCATTGCTCAAAGGATTAGGTAAATCATATACTAATTTTAAATTAATAAAAAAATTTGCTTCTCTACTGAAGATTTGGGAGGCCAAAGCGATTGTAATTTAAAAGGTAAAGGACATAAACAACCTACCTTTGGAATACCTTTTTGGTTCCCTCTTAATCTATAAGATGAGATTCAAGGAGACAAAGGACAAGGAAGTGATTTCTAAGAAGAATAACTTGGAATTCAAGCCCATAAAAAATTTTCAAATGAAGAAGAGACTTCATTTAGTGGATGTGAAGATGAAGACTTAGCCTTATTCATGCAAAAATTCCAAAGATTTTTTAAGACAAAGGGTTTTGCAAGAAGAAAGAACAAGGTAAATTTAATTTTAAAAGAAAATCTTCCAATGTTATTTACTTTGAATATAAGAATCCTAGACACATAAAGTCATAATGTCTACTTCTTAAGGACAATAAGAAGAAAAGGAGGAGTAGCAAAAATGAGAAGAGGGATAACAAGAAGAAGAAAACATTAAAGGTTGCAACATAGGATGAATCTGAGCAATTCTGAGAGTGAACAATTGAAAGGGTAAGTAGCTCATATGTGCTTCATGGCTATAGATAATGAGGTACCCTCTTGCTCTTATTTATATGATCATAATGATAATGATATAAATGATCAATTATCATATGATGCGCTAGTTGAGTGTTTATATGCCATGACCTTAAAATGGAAGAAATTATCTTCCAAACTTATGGAAACCATGCAAAAGTTGGAATTGTGCATGATAGAAAATGAGATACAAAAAAATAATAATAAAATGCATGAAATGTTAGAATCTAAGAGGTGGATATTGCTCATAATGATGATAAAGTGAACTTATTGCATGAAAATGAGGCTTTAAGGAAGGAGGTCAATGCACTTAAAGAGTCTTTAACCAAATTCATAAAGGGAAATGGAAAATTAAGATGCATTCTTAGAGCCCAAAAGGCATCCAATGATGGGCATGGATTAGGATTGTTGAGTTATATGCCTATATAATTTTTTAAAATAGAAATAACCAAGAACACACTAAATAATATTACAACACATAAAAGGCAAGTGTATTCATCAAATGCAATATAGTTAGGATGAGTCTAGATGTCAAACCATAAGGACTATTATTACTAGTGAATTCCTATCTAAATTTAGATAGCTACTTAAAAGTGAAAAGTTGATTGATTAGTTTAATGATTCAAAGAAGTGAAAAAATTAAAATAAAATGCCTTGATAAACTTATAAGAGGAAACACTCAATGATGAAGGTAAGATTAAGATAATGAATCCCTCTAGGATGCATAAGTTCTCATTTTTTTAATCTTATTTTAACTCGAATTCCAGATTTGTTAGACTATAGATTCTATAATTTAAATTACACTCTTTCTCAAGTTATATTACTCTATTCAAATCAATTAAACTAGGAAAAAGTTCTTTCTATCCCATTTTACTGATTAAATTCATTAATTTGTTCTACATAACTTATTATTTTAACTAAATTCACATATAACTTAGATATCTTATGTAAGCCTATCTTTAAGTCCCCATGCAAGAAGTTTTATTAATGGAATGATCTAATGCATACATGAAATTTCAAAATCTCAATCATATGCATATCAAAGCTTTGAAATCAACATTTACATTTATATAATAACTGAATCCAAAGTAATAAACATCCATGAATAAATCTAATTAAAAAACCTAGAACTCAAAAGTTAAAACAAGATAAACAAGAGTACTACATCCTAAAGTTCATAAAAACCCAAATCCTATAAAAAGTTTAGCTCCTACACATTGTTTTAATCACAAAAAAATAACAAAATAATAGTAAAGCTCATGATAATTATTCTTGAATCCTTGAAATCTTGATGTTGGTGTGTGAAATCCTTCCTTGATCCTTGAGGTTATGCCTTTGGATGCTTCTACTTCCTTCAATATTGGATGAAACCCTTCAAGAATGACTTGGGACTTATTTATGATCCTTAACAGTAGAATGAATATGTTTTGTAGGAATTAAATCACCAAAAAATCTAAAATTAGATTATTTACATAAGTGAAGGGTGTCTTGTGATGTTGGCTGTGATTGGCACTTATGATGATGCTCGTGATTTACTAGCTTTTTGCTCCTCTTGATTTGCTTACGATATCTCCTCCATTCTTCATTTATTAGTCATGAAATTTGGTATGGAGCTTCCTTATATGTTGGTCTTGCAACCTTATCAATTCCATAACAAATTGAGCTTTAAAAGTGCTCTTAATGCTTCACCCAATTCACTTATACTAAATTTGGTGCTTATTTAAGCTTCTCTTGTTCTTTTCTTGATGTACTCTTCATGGTTTGTCATATAACCTTAAAATTTAGTATGGAATGATTTGTCATATAACCTTGAAATTTAGTATGGAACTTCATATTATATTGCTCTAAGTCCTCAAAGTGATTCTACATCTCTTCTAGTTACAAAAATGCATTGAAATGCTTACCAAAGTCCTACAAAACATAACTAAACATAGAAATGGATAAGCAACATTTTATTTAAAGGTTTTAACTTAATATACACATGATTCACATGAATTTATCCTTAAAACCAATTCAAACAAGTACTAATTCATGTCTAAAATATGTATGTTTTAAGAGCAATCAAACACCCCCACACTTAAGGTATTGCTTGTCCTCAAACAACTATGTAGACATCCACTTAAACAAAATTAAACAAACAAAAATTAATCAATGTTCTTGATTTAGTTTACAAAGTACAACCCTTTTCATGAAAAAAAAATTGGTTAGAAATTCATGCGTTCACATAGTTAGTAAAAAGGTGACCTTCTATATGCAACATCAAGCATTCATAAAGTTCCATATGGATTATCATGTAAAGTTGTTAAATTATCACTAATACAAAGTGTAATTCAATTTACAATTTTTAGATTAATGCAGGGGTTTTTCCTTGTCATTTAATGTGAGGGTAAATATTTTTTTCATGAATATCCCTTGTTTACTTAACTTAGTTACCCTTTTTTGACTTGTTTGCATTATCATCTAGCCTTTTGACATGAAATGAATATTTTATCGTGAATACCCCTAATTAATTAGCTAGATCACGATCATAAATGACTACTAGATCCACTCATATACTTCAACCTTTTACTTAATGTGAAGCTAGCAGAGTGAGCGTTTTCTCACTTAATTTTAGCATATGTATACTTTTTATTCATTAAAAACATACCCTATTCCAACTTCGCATAATAGTCCATAAGCAACTATATTCGACAATTGATATTGAACAAAAAAGTGCCTATAATAATAGGAAAATTGCACAAAAACAAAAGAATAAAAGTAAAATTTTTGGTAAAAATTCAATCAAGAACTATTCAATACTCTCCTCTTCAAGAAAATGGATGAAATTAAAACACTAAAATTAAAATTCAACTCTTAATTATAATTATTCAAGAAATATTCAAGTCATCACTATCAGACTCCTAATAACTCAAGTTTGATGATATATGATCAATTATAGCATTTCAAATCACCTTTAACTCCCCTTAACACTTAAACCAAATTATCCTTAATTTGGAGGATCAAACAAAGTAAAGTGTAGAAAAAGTAAGAGAGGGAAAATGAGAATAACACTCCCTTAAATAGTGAAGTCCAAATTTGTGCAAGACTATGAGTGCCTAAAGTTGAATCCATATGGTTGAAAGCTTTGAGGAATCAACCATCCAAGCTTTTGGTTAAAAACCTAAAGAACAAAACTAATGCACAAGCTTTGCAAAATATTAGATCAAGATAGGATACAATAAAAATAGAAAAGAAAGGGACGTAAAACTAATTCCTACAAATGCAAATATTTAAAACCTTTAAAATGATGTGAACATAAAAATTAAATTTAAAGGAAAGAAACAAAATAAATGATAATCAAAAGTGGTTTCAACGTTTAAGTCCATGTGCATGGCTATCAAGCATCATCGATAGGTCATCTTATTGTTTTTCTTATGATTTCTACAAATAACCCTTAAGAAAGTGTAAATAATCATACATAGGCCTAACACCAAATTTATAAGCGTCGAAGTCTATTCATAAACAGAATAATGATCATTGAATAGGTAATTGTAGGCAAAGCATCGCATCCTATAATGTATTCAGAAAGTGCTTAAGTCCAAAGCTTATAAATCATTCAAAATCATCAACATTTTAGTGCAATATATAAGAATAGCATTTATAATTAAACAGTTAAGTATAATGGGATACATAGTAAGATGCATCATGAAATGGAATTGTAATGTAACCTATCTTGAAGCTCATATAAAGAGGTCAATGCAAAAGCAACACATGTAATTCATAATTAATCCACGCATATTGTGCATCCATCTGAATACCTTAATCACTTTAAACCACACTTATTATCAACATCTGATTTAAACAAATTACCATCAAGTGTTTAAAAATTGCAGTTAACTCAAGTAATGCATCAAAGTTCATGAACATGTGAGAATAATTTACCAATCTCATAAAAACATGTACATATATGAATATTCTTCTAAATTTAAGCTTAGGTGAAGTCAGGGTGGTCGATGAACAAGATAAAATCCAACTGTCAGAGCAATATAAATCAACATGTGACACAAAGGTTGAGGTAATATCTCAATTATAAGACCAAAAACATATCCTCCACGTTAAATACCTAAGTCTTCATGAAATCCATAAGTTTCAAGTGCTTAATGTAGAGATTAAATGCATAGCTTAATGATTTGGTACAAAACCTTTGCATTTATTCATGAAAAATCATTTATAAACCACAAAAAATTAGCAAACAAAGATGATAAAAAAAACCAAATAAATGAAAGAACAACACACATGCATGCAAATGCAAATAAAAAAATCATGCCAAAATGTAACCCAATTAATTATTTTTCTAAATCATTACATTGACTACTTGCACCTTAAACCTAGCACATAGGATTAATAACATTTTTTATTTTCACAATCAAACATAAAAAGAAAAAGAAAAAAATGGCTAGTCTAGCAAAGAATAGAAAATACTAATAATGACATAGTCTCCATTAACGGCATCAAAAACTTGATGTGTTGTGTGTTTATATAAGTTTTAAAAGAGAAATAACAAGAACATACTAAATAATATCATAACACAAGAAAAGTCAAGTGTACCTATCGAATGCAATATATTAGGATTTAGGTGTAAAACTAGAAGTACTACTATTAGTAATGAATTCCTATCTAAATTAAGCTAGCTACTCAAAGGTAAAAAGTTGATTGATTGGTTTAATGATTAAATGAAGCAAAAAAAATTAAAATAAAATGTCTAGACAAACTTATGAGAGAAAGCACTTAATGATGAAGGTAGGATTCAGGTAATTAATTCCTTTAAGATTTATACGTACTTATTGTTTATCTCGTTTTAACTCAAATTTCAGATTTGTTAAATCATAGATTCCCTAATATAAATTACACTCTTTATCAGGTCGTGTAACTCTATTCAAATCAATTAAACTAGGAGAAAAGTTCTTTCTATCTCGTTCTATTGATTGAATAAATTAATCTGTTCTATATAACCTATTGTTTTGACTAAATTCACATCTAACCAAGACATCTTGCGTAATCCTATATCTAAGTCTCCATGTAAGATGTTTTATTCAACGAATGATCTAATGTATGCATGAAATTTCACAATCTTAAACATATGCATATCAAAGCTTCGAAATTAACGTTTACATTTGCATAACAATTGAATCCAAAGAAATTAACATCCATGAACAAATCTAATTCAAAAACCTGGAACTCAAGAGTTTAAATAAGATAAATAAGAGTATTACATCTTAGAGTTTATAAAAATCCAAATCTTATAAAGAGTTCAACTCCTACACATTGTTTTAATCACACAAACAAACATAAAGAGGAAAGGATAAAGGAATAGGAAAACTTATAATAAGTCTTCTTGAGTCCTTGAATATTAATGTTGGTGTGTGAATCCTTCCTTAATCCTTGAGGTTATGCCTTTGGATACGTCCTCTTCCTTAATATTGGATTAAACCATTCAAAAATGAACTAAGACTTATTGTATTACCTTTGATGGTTGGATGAATATGTTTTGTAGCAAGTAAATCACCTAAAAACCAAAAATTATGTTATTTGCATATAAGTGATGTAACCAAATGGTTTGATACTTGATACTTGATACTTGATTGATGATAGAAAGTTGGAGCAATCATGAGCAATTTGCCCATCCAATCTCTACTAAGCTTCAATCTGTTCTCATGCAGGATCTCTTTAATAGTGGTAATCTCAGGAATCAAAATCCTATAACATATGCATTTTAACATTTTAGATTTTTATTAAAGTTTAATTTAAACTATAAATTTGATATTATTAGAAAAAATTCTATAATCTTTATCAAGCTATACTATTTAAATCTTTAATTTATTAAATTTCAAATTTTTGTTATGATTATGTCAACATTTAGTGATGTGGCATTTTATAAAGTTTAGGGGTTATTTTGGCATCTTATATGGCATTCACTAAAAATTAAATCCCAAAATTTTAAAATTTAAGTATACGAACCCTGAATTTCCAAATGCCTAAATATATTAAACCCAAATTTCAATTTGTCTATCACGTTCTGTCTTTATCAATGAGTCGTATATTGCCCTTTAGTTTCTAGATTTTAATGTCCCAAATTTATTTAACTCTCCCTTTATAATAAGATTTTTGTGCTTTTTTAATATATAAAGATGCGATCTATACCTCACACCAATTCTTATTCTCTATAATGCCACTTATTTAGTATATTCATCCAATCTAGTCTAGTAGCAAGTAACTTGTTATAAAAGTGTAGGATCATGCATAAATACATATGTTGTTAATTCTATCCTATCATTACAAGGTCAAGCTAAACTACTTTTTAATACCACCACTATCAAATTTAAAGATCTCTGCTAGTTAAAATTGATTTTAGTGGCATATTTAGTGAATCTTTTACTGATAATTGTATGTGTTTTGAAGCTGAACCAACTAGATTCAATAATAATGAAACACCATGTCCCTCTTATAGATTTTACATAAAGAAATTTAGAAATGACATTTATCCTAATATGACTACTCATCCTCGCATTATCAAGTTTACCGACAAAGATTTAAAGCCACAAAGAAGTTGTGACATAGATGATTGAATTAGGATAGAAATGTAGTAATAGAGAGATATTGAGAAAGAGATTAGAGATTTAGGGTTTGAATCCCTAAATTTCCAAATTTTATGATTTAATTTTATAAATTCAATGTAAATTGTCAACATAACATATGTGAGCTATAAAACTTGAAAAATATCACATCATTGTATATTTACATAATTCCAAAAAAAATTTAAATTTCCATAAAACTTATATGACATCTAAGAGGGGGTAAATTAGGTAACTAAAAATTTTTTCTAATTTTTTCCTAATTAAAAATTAATCTTATATGAAATGCAAAATATAAATAACATATTAAATGAAGATAATAATATGGATTAAATTAAAATAAACTTAAAAAATAAATAGATGAGGGAAGAAAGAGATGCAAACCAATTTCATAGTGGTTCTATACACATTCCACGCCTACATCTACTGTGCAACACCTTATTAAAAATTTTATTATTTCTATCTTCTTTATAGGTGAAAACCAATCCTTACAACTATTTTCTTCATTAGTGAAAACCAATTCGTATGATTATTTTATTCACAGACGAAGTCTAATCCTCGTAATTTCGATTTAACAATCTTAACACCTAAAAATACACTTAAAAGATCTAACTTAAGCAATTCAAAGTGCTTAGAAAGGGACTCCTTATATCTTAAAATAAATGCATAATAAATACTCAAAGAACAATCATAAAAACTATCCAAATTTCCCAAATCAAACTCTTTAACTCACTACAATTCGCTTCCCAATCAATTTCATGCATAAACACACTATAATCATATCTCTTTATTGTGTAAAAAAATTCAACTAGCCTTTTGTTATCATTAGTATGCATATAAGGACATAAATTCACAATTTCTTACTGAAACTAGTCATTGTAACCAAGATTTCATTACCACTGGTCGAACACTCAAATACACTAGTTGACTAGTCATTGGTTAACCAATTAATCACTTTGATCAACTAGTCTCTATAAAAACTACACTCTAGTTGGCTACCATCTCATCTACTAGTCAACTACCACTAGTTGTCTAGTCCTTTTAAAAACAGGTTCTTCACATACTTCACATATTTAACATATACAAACAAATTCAAAACATATCCTAACATTTTTAAAGATTTCTTTGTCAAAAAATTTATCACACACAAACATGCCTACACAAAAACGAATACTTTAAGCCAGTGCTTTAAAATATCTTATTGTATTAATAAAGTTATTTAAAAATTCTTCCCACAAATTTTCTTTTAAATATACAACCTATATACATTAAGAAAATTTAAACACGAATGTTTATGAATAAATTTGAACTCATAAATACTTTAAGAAGACTAAGGTAAGACTTATAATAAAAATTATAAGATCCAATTTGATTAAAATTCTATCTTGATCTTTAACTTTCATTTAACACTTTAATCTTTAAATATCATCTCTATAATTTAAATGCTCCAACTTTGGCTCCAATTTACATTGATTTAACCATTTCAATCATTAATAGTAATATTTTGTCATCAAGAAAATATAGGTGGAACCTCTTTTAGTTTAACAATTTCTCCTTTTTTGATGATGACAAAACTGTGTAATATTATGAAAAAGCAAAGTATATACAACGCAAACCATTTTTCTCTCCCTTAATCTAATACCACATAATTTTTCTACCTCTTTTTTAAATCATCAAAATTATTTATAAACTCCAAAAATAAGTGATTTTCAATTCATGAGCTTAAATTACTCTAATACTACATAGAATTTCTCAATAAGAAGATTTTCTCCTCCTTTATATAGTAATAAAAACAATAAATCAATGACAATATCAATCATAATCAAGAATTAAAACTCATTTAAAAACTCAAGAGACACCAACATTATTAAAATTTAAAACTCCAAATAAATTTATGCACACCTTCGGAATTTATGCATCACAAAGCATAAATTTATAAGTCAAAACATTACCAAACTTCTCTAGTTTTTTGTAAAGCTAAGAACAACAAAAGATAAATTTATCAAAATTAGCAAAAGTCATCAAAAACTCAAAACTCAATAAAATTAACAAAAATCTCCCTTAATTTAACTATTTTGTGAATTCTCCCCCCTTTTTATAAGGTCATAAAATCATTAAAAGGATCAATATTATTAAAATCAAAACTCCCTCTAAATGAACATGATTAAAATCACATAATTTATCCTCATTTATATAATATTAAAAACAACAATTACATTATTAAATATCATAACTCAAAAACTCATATATTCATTCAAAGCAAGACTCAAAAACTCATACACTCAAAGTTCTTTAAAAACAAAACTCATCCTAAATAAGAGCAACTTTCTCCTTTTTATTAAAATTAAAAATAGTAAGGAGTAATGAAGCAAAAATAGCGATCTAAACATGATCCAAAATTCATCATTCAAATTTAAATATCATCTAACATTCAACATAAAATATGCAAAGAATTCAATAAAGAGAAGTTAATATCATGAAATGTATCAAATATCCCATTCAAAATAAAAGATGCAAAAAAATATCTAATATCAAACATCCAAAAAAGAAATATTTCAAGATATCTAAAATACACAATACATTTAAGTGCTCACCTTATACAAAGCATCTAAAAGCATTAAACCCTCACTCCTAAAAATAACATTAAAAAAAATAGTCATACACAATTTTATATAATGTAAAATATATCCTTTTAATTAATGCATCATGTAAGTTATTACTTTTAATATCACCATTCTCTCCTCTTTTATCTATGCATCATATAACTATTACTTCCCTTTAATTCATGTAATGACAATATGGCAATCAAGGTATAAAAGATAAAAACATTTAAGTATCATTAACACTATTCAAGAGGTTACTCCCCATATATACATATAAATAAGAATTTCTCTTATAAAATCTAAAATTAAATACATATCTTATTTTACTCTTCTTACTTTGTTTAATAATTTACTTACTTGATTATTTTATTAGAGATATCATTTTCCACTTATTGAAGATGCCCTTTGCCTCAACTTATTGGATACCAATTGTTGGGTATTAGGGAGATACCCTCGTTACTTCCTTACTTGATATCTATTTGATGGTTGAACAACAAAACAAAAGTTCAATGAGTTTTTGGTATCCACACTAGGGGTTATATGATTTCCTTTCATTCCAACCTCTTGACACACTATTCTAACTTCTTTGTTTAACTTAAAAAAATCTTTTAATATGACCATAGTTATCACAAAAATGACAAATCATGGGTGGATGAGTCATATATGTGTTCCTATATAAATTCTATGGCCTTTTTTCATTATAACAATAATAATGATTCATATCATTTTTGTGTGTATATGCATCCCTGGTCCTTTTATCATTATAAGTTATCCTTGGATAATAATGGGATATAGGATGTGAGTGGGATGTGTTCTTATAGCTGTGTACATGCACACAAGGAGTATGAAAATGAGTTGTGCAACTATACCTTACATGAAGCTTAAATAATGAGCTTATATATAAATGTTATACCTGTAGGTCTAGATTTAGAATCATACATGAAAGTATGATGTTTTCTTCAAGATCTAGAAGATAAGGTAATTTGTTCATGTGGTGATTTAGGCATATCTTCATCTTATAAGTTCTTATTGGTAACAAAAAGAGTTCCACGTTTGATGATTTACTAATATTATCATATCCTAAGCCACATTTATCATTTGAAGCCTTTTGGACACCTAACATTCATTCTAACTTTTCTTTACCCTTGTGAATTATGATAAGGAATCCTTACACATTCCTATATCCTTTCTTAATGGATATTCTCTTTAATCAAATTTTGTTCATCACTCTTATCTAAATTCTTATATTCTAAAATTCCATGCAATTTATTTTTCAACTTTTTTTTTTGTAGTTTGCATGCACTCAAAATTTTCAATATTTCCTTATTCTTAGAGGATAACTTTTTCTTTTTCACAGTCATAACTTCTAAACATTTATCTAATTCACCATATGCTAACTCATCAATACAATCATCATCATCATCAACAACATCATCATTAGAATTTGAACAAGAAGGTACCTTATTATTATTATTACAAAAACTTAACTGAAAAGGTAACTTATCATCATTGTTTATTAAGCATATATGAGTGATTCTTCCTCAAAATAATCTCCAATGTGTGCCATATCTCATGAACGAATCTCTAGTCAATGCATAAAATAACGTATATACAAACTTTACTATTAAAGGTAATAAGTCTCCCATTCCTTCTTAAATTCATGTACATATGTAAATGCCATACTTTATCATAATAGTATTAATATTTATACTTCTTAAGTCAAAATATATATGAACAACTCCATGATTTTTTATATGGTTAATATCATGAGTAGTCCTTGTGATTTTCTAAACTATCATTTTGGTTCTTATGGTTTGAAAACTATTATTTCAGTCCTTAAACTTTCTTCTTCTTTTTTTTCAATCATCAGTCCTTTATCAGAATTTTCTTATATGGACCAATGAATTTTTAACACGTGTTCATGCCACATCAGCAAAATTTGATAAAAGACTATGATTGAAAAAAATGAAAGTATAAGGACTAAAATAATAGTTTTCAAACCATAAGGACTAAAGTGATAATTTGAAAAACTATAGGGACTTCTCATGATATTAACCCTTTTTTATATTTACTAGAATCCCAATAAAGTGAATGAAGAATCACATGTACCTTGAAGAATACTAATTACTTTGATCTCTTTTGGTATGATACTAATTAAATATTTAATGAAAAGATAAATTTTACATTTCAAAAGATATAATGTCATCTTTTAAACATATTGAGAAAAGTTGAGTAAAAAAATTTAGTGTGACTATATTAAGAATTAAGAAGTGCTTTGTCTAAAATTTTCTAATTCAACACAATGTTGAAGTTGATATAAGTGAGAAATTCTATTATAGTTATATTAATTTTAGTATTCAATAAAAGATATACATAAATAACATATTTTTATATTCACTAGAACCTAAATATGAATATGGTGAATGAAGAACACTACTATTTCCTTATTAAATAATGGTTATATTAACACTACTATTTCCTTATTAAATAATGGTTATATTAAGACTCTTTTAATTTAATATTTTATTGTATAAGTACTAAAAAGGACAATTTACATTCATTATAGTTTAGTTTTTCAAAGGCATAAGATGATTATTCAAATGTACTTAAGAGTTTTTACGCGTAACATTTTATTGTAAAGCATAAGATTAGTTTTCATACATATTTAGACTTTTTACAATTAACACTTTATTGCAAAAATGTTACTTTATACCTTATAGTCAAATAATTAGTTGTAGATTTGTAATGCAATTAATTAAAAATATTATTTATCTTACACATATTTATTTAATTAAAGTTGATGAGATGAAAACATTTAATAAATGATATTATGATAGAGATTATAATTATGAAATTCATATTGCAATTTGGTACAATTTTGAAATTATTTTTAATTATTACTCTATTACGACTAGACATTAATAGAGTAAAAAGACCATTACATATTATATTTCTTTCTTATAAAGGAAGTAATCGATCTCATAAATTAAAGTATAGAAATACTTAAATAAACATGTGAATGCTTGTTAGAAAATAAGTTTATTAAATTAACTCGATATGGGAATTATACAAAGAATGTTACTTGTGTGTTTATGAAAATACTCATTGTTATGATTATATAAATGATCATTTGATTTAAGATCCCCAAAGTATCTCATGTAAGAAGTGTTATATTTTAATATTACTTATGACTTGCTCTTGTCAAAGATAGATCACTTGATAGGCATTAGATATAGTTGGATATATTATGAACTATATGGAGGTAATTGAATAATCAATATAAGATTTATTACCTTAAAATTATTAAGGAGAATATTATGTTATTCTTGATTAATATTAACTTAAACAATTAGTGGCTAAAATGAAATGAAACTTTGAAAGTATTTTTTAAATGTCATTATTAAAATAAATTACTAATGATAGAAAACTAATATGATTAGGCTCAACTAGAGTACAATTCCATACTTTATATCTAATGAAAATATTGAATTACGAAAAGATTAAATCATACAAAAAAATTATATATGAATAGGTTAAGTTATAACTATTTCGACATTCCTAATTTTTTAATAGACATGATGTATTATTATACGTCAATCTTGATTTATAATTATAAATTAGTTAATTATAGAATTAAAGACGAATTAGTAGGAATTTTAATCTTTTTAATTTTAATTAATAATTAAAATTATTATTTATAATCATTATTAATATATTAAAAGCCTAATGGATTATACGTCAAGATCAATTAAAAAGAGAAAACAAAAGCTTATATTTAGTTGTGAAGTTTTAAAAACTTTGAAAATAAAATATATGATATTTGCATTCATTAAAATTAAATTATAATTATACTTAAAGTTAGAATGTAATTATAATTTATGTTTAATTTTAATATTAAGAAAATTTTTATTTTTCTTCTATATATATGAAGAAAATATTAGAAAAGCTATAATTTTTTATTTTTTTCCAATATAAATTTAATTTTCTTTAAGATTGATTTGTAAATATCATTAGAAATCAAATATTTGTGTAATTCAAGTAGTTCATCTGTCAATTCTAAATTCGAAAAAGGATATAAAAATAGATCAAAATTTACAATAAAGTATAAATTTATATTTATATTTTATTTTTATTTAGAATAAAGTTTTTTTAACTTTAAAAAATTCTAAAATTTTTGTTATTTCCTATGCGTGTAATGTGATCGGATCCCAATTTTTCACAAAAAAAAAAAAAACTAAGAATACAATTTCCAACAGATAAAAATAGGCATTTAGCTCCTCAAGCTGAATGAAAACACGTCAAAATGAACCGAAAATAACACCACTGTTGTCCTTGGATGAAAGCTATCAGAATTACAGGGACTTAATAGTAAAAATGAAGAGTTAGAGTAGGCTATGGTGATGGTCCCACCACCACGTGCAGACCAGCTTGTGAATGCAACTTAACGGGTCCGTAACTGGCCGTAACGGCCCCTCCCACCCAAGTCACGACGCTCGGCCTCCGTTAAACCTGTCCTCTCTACTTTCTCTCAACGCCGTCGTTCTCCAACAGCCATCTAACCGACGACGCTAACCCTAACCGTAACGTCAATGGCCTCCTGTGACGACGATTTCTCCCTCATCGGTGACGATAACCACCATCAAACAGACCATCACCACCACATCCTCCACCACCAATCCTACGCGCCCCACAGATTCTCCACAAAATCATCTCCGATACACGCGCCGCCTCTAACTGTCCTCTCAACCTCCACCGCTGCCATATCTGGCGCAAGCACAAATAATCTCAGAGGTGACGTGGAACAACAGCAACAAGACGAAGACGAAGATGAAGAAGCGGAAGAAAATGTCGATAACGAGATCGATTCAGCTTTTCCCGACGTCAATCCTTTCAGCGACAATTCGAATCCTTTCAATAACGACGCTAATTTGCGGACTGTGAAGAAATCAGAGGGAGACGGTCACGGCGGCGGAGGCAAACACAATAACGACAGCAGCAACAACTATCAGTACATCTGTAAAAGACCTAAAATATCCGTCAACGGCGGAGGAGAGTGCAGGAAGGATCGAGAAGAGTGGAGCGATTCGGCGATCGCGTGTTTGCTGGAGGCCTATACGGACAAATATACACAGTTGAACAGGGGGAATTTGAGAGGGAGAGATTGGGAGGAGGTAGCGGCGACGGTGAGCCAAAGGTGTGGGAAGATGACGAAGACGGTGGAGCAGTGTAAGAACAAGGTGGATAATTTGAAGAAGAGGTATAAATTAGAGAAGCACAGAATGAGTAGTGGTGGCAATTTGGTTAGTCATTGGCCTTGGTTTAAGCAGATGGAGGAGATTGTGGGGAATTTGACCCCTGTGAAAGCTGCTTCTGATGAGTGTAAGGTCGCTGACTATCCTGGAGTTGTGGTTAAGCAATCAAACAAGTATGTCGCTTAGTTTTTGTTTAATGTTAAGATTCTAACTTAATTTAAGATGATTTGATTGATAGAGGATTCTTAATTTGTATATATCTTTTGGCAGAATGATCACAGCAACAGCAAGTCCTGTGTGCCATACCAATAGCTTGAAGCCGAAACCAATGGCTAACAGTAGATGGAAGAGAGTGGTCTTGAAGATCAGTGGTGTTGCTCTAGCTGGCACCGGTCCTAACAATACAGATCCAAAAGTAATTTGAATAGCATGATGGGATTTGTTGATTTGTCTCAGTGACTACTTGTGCTTGAATTTGAATTGAGTTCGTAATTATTTGGTTTCAGGTGATGATTTTGATTGCTAGAGAAGTCGCGATGGCATGCCGGATGGGTATAGAGGTAAAAAGAGCGATATGGTTTTCTGAATTGGGGTTTTTTCTGTCTGGATGAAGTTCACCCATGACATCGAGTTTCCTGTGTCATATCACAGGTTGCAATTATTGTTGGAGGTCGTAATTTGTTTTGTGGGGATACCTGGGTGACTGCAACAGGTTCAGATAGGCGTACAACATACCAAATTGGGTACTGGTCCATTATTAGGCTGTTAGCTGCTATTGAGATAACTATTGTCAGTTTTATATTGTGGTGTCTTGAACTGTGATATCTGGTTGCGCATGATGGAAAATTTAAGATGAAATTTGGCCTTTTCTTTATCCCCAACAATTTTTTTTTAGTTCTTATGGCCAGTGGTTTGGAGACTTTAATATGTATTGACGAGGAAGACCCTTGTTTGTGGGTAGTTGAAAAGTTGCTAGTTTTCATAATCGTTAAGAGCTTAGCAAAGCGTTAAGACAACAGACAGAATATTGAGAAATATGAGGGCTATCTTTTGCTGCAATTGTAAAACTCACATTTGAAATAACTATGAAATTTTATTGCTTTGTGGTGATCATGATAGTATGTTCTTTATCCTGATATTATGTGGTGATAGCCCAAGAAATGAATTCTGAATGTTTTATCAGGATGATGGCAAGTGTGATGAATTCTTTATTGCTTCAGTCAGCATTTGAGAAGACAGGTGTTCAGACACGTGTGCAGACTGTGTTTGCTATGCAGGAGGGTACTGAAGCATACAGTAGGCAGCGGGCCATTCGGCATCTTGAGAAAGGCAGAGTTGTGATATTCGGTGGTATTGGTGCTGGGACGGGAAATCCTCTTTTCTCCACTGACACTGCTGCAGCTCTTCAAGCTTCAGAGAGTAAGCATTTCTTTCTAGTTAGATATATTGCACGACAAATCTTTGCTTTATTTTAATAATATTATGCTCTCCTTCCCTCTACTGTATTTCTCTCTCATGTCTATGCACGACTGACTGCTGGACTAACTGGAAGTTTAACTTGTGCCATGTGTTACTGGACATAGTTAATGCTGAGGCAGTCCTTAAAGGTACCAACGTTGATGGTGTCTACGACTGCCATTCTCGAGACAGCAATGTTACTTTTGAGCATATCTCTTTCAGGGATTTGGTATCTAGAGGAGCAACATCAATGGACATGATGGCACTTACTTGTTGTGAAGAAAACCGCATTCCTGGTTAGTATGTTTGGGTGCTTTGCCCTGACAGTCCAAATTTTATAAACAGAGAGAGAATCAATCTTTGTTCTTAACACAGATCTGTATTGATCAGTGTTAGAAGACTGACTTCATAATTCTGGATAATTGTGATGTGCACAGTTGTGGTGTTTAACCTTCTTCAGCCTGGAAACATCTCAAAAGCTTTGTGCGGAGAGCAAGTAGGTACACTGATAGACCAAACTGGAAGAATCAGCTAATATTGTCAGACTTTTGTTTACTGACTACATGTTACTAGATCTAATTGCCGTACAGCCTTCCAAGAACATTTGTTGGACACATACTTATTGGTCTGGAATGATCTTTAGGCGAGTTAAGACACTTTTCTCGTTATATGCATGAGAAGACAAGCTGGTCCTTTCTTATTCATTGACTGCTTAATGCTAGTTGGAGTTAATTAGTTGACTGCTTGTACATAAGGTATAGCTCATTGAAAGAGATGACGGTGACTGATGGTGGTGGATTGTTATATTTAGGGTTGTGGTGTAATATTTGTTCAAAATTTACGGCTCTAGAAGTTATTCCAGTAACATATTGTAGATGTACGGAGTACCTGTGCAACAATGATCTATGTTGTGGAATATTAATCAATTTCAAAAGTTTTATAAACTAGTTTACAATAGAGTAGAATATTGTGCTTACCTGAAGCTGTGAAAAATATTTTGCCAAAAGTTTTCCATTTGACATTTATTCTTTTTGTCACGACTCTATTCTCAGGTCGTGACCGTTAAAGGAACATAAACTTAAGACCTATTGACCCCTTAGTAAGCTTCAAAATATCATAAATCTAGAAAGTCACAAGATAAATGAAATTGTCAAAGAGACAATTCATATTCAATTCAAATTACAATAATATTACAAGCTTCAAAATAGTACAATGTCAAAGTATTTAACAATAATATATGTCTGACAAATATATTACTATTGTGACTCTAAAGTTAATTACATAAAAGTCCAAAACATACATTAATTCATCAGGGAAGAAGATTAGGAAAGTATCCTGACATTAGAAAGGTCTTAATTAATGAATCTTGAAAAAAATAGTCGAAGGAAGTTAAATTTCACTGAGTAAATTAATATAATGATCACGTTATACATTTAAAGATATAAAAAAATATATATGCATCAATACGATGATTTTGCATGAATATGCAAATATGCATACAAATTTCATATCCACATTAAGTCACATAAGCGTCACAAATTACAAGTAATAGTGGAGGATTGAAATAAGACTCGATGACTTGTCCCATGCCCATATACTCTAGCCATAGGGGCTTTTATTCTACACAGATCACTTGATCCAAAGTTAGTGATCTGCTCATTCAAGAGCAAATCAACTACACCGTCCACAACTACGATATAATATCATATACTGGTTGACGTTCGAGAGCAACTCAACTGAACTGCCCCAAGTGTAGCATAATTAATCAATAACCAATCAAAACCAATCCCATATCTAACTGACTGATTCATTGTGCACACAGCTTGGTGACAACTACCGGGTAGCTAATCTCATAACCATTCTCTACATTAGCACACATCACATCAAGCGTAACATAGCATCACAATAAAATGTATATATATATATATATATATATATATGTCAATCCAAGTAAATAAATAAAATTCGTACACATGTTGATGATAATGATTAATGATAGATGATGCATATGAGAATGGAATGCACACGCATGACCATGAATATTAACTCACAAGGAAAATGCACTCCTTCACATTAAACTTAGTGTCTCAAAGTTGAAGATCCTACTCCTAATTGATCTATAGACATAAAATAAAAGAATTATTAGATTAGGAAACCTAAATTCGTATAAGATCGCCTAAATAATAAGGTCACTAATCTCTCTATCATATTTGGCACTCCGATATCCTAATCCATAATCATACTACAACATCCATAATAAATCCAACTTATGATCCACGTAAAGTCACCACCGTCGTCGGAGCGTGAGGTCACGTGCCAACATCGGAATAACGATGATCTTCACCACCACATTAGAAAGGACAATCTTATCATTAGGAATCCAACGACGCTTGTCACTTGTCAAAACTCCTCCTGAGTTATGAGAATCGAGACTCCAAACCTTAACAAAAACCAATGTCAATTTATTGGTCGACTAATTATATCACTATCAGATTTTCGTCTCTTCCTACGCTATGAGGCTGTTAGAGACCGTTAAAAGGGATTAGAAATGGAAGAATGATGAACAATGAATTACCTAACAAAATTAAATCTTTAAATTGCCATATCTCCAAATCTTGGGTGATTTTGATGCAATAGGGTTAGGGGTTTAATAGAATATCTTGAAAGCTTTTCGTAATCCTAAATCATTGAAAATGGTGATCGAGTGACGAAGATGTGATTGTCGAAGGTTACGAGAAAACTAGAAGAGAAATGAAACTGAAGTTGTCTTAACGCTAACATATACTAACATAAAGCTTTTGTCCTTATTGGCCCATTAGAAATAATTATCAAAAGTCTGAGTTATTACTCTTTTTCTATTACAACTTTCACCCAATATTTTAAATACTATACTGGTACCAGTACCGGTACCAGATTTAGTTTTAAAACGATTCTATACTAGTATCGGTCAATATCAGTACCATTTCGGATAATTTTTTAAAATTATAAATTAGTTCCTCAATTTTATAAAATTTATAAATAGTCCTTAAATATATTATATTGTATAATTTTTAACTTAACTTTAAATCTTTTTCAAAAATAATAATAGTATAACGAGCTGCGAGGGACAAGCGACGAAGGCAAATGGTGAGTAGTGAGCGACGAGACAGACACAAAGTGCGAGAGGAGAATAGAAAAAATTAAAAACGGTAAGTTAGGTGGGTCTTAATAGGTAAGAGGGTTAGGGAGGGGGTCATTTTTCTTTTTGGATGATTGGAGTCTGGAATTTTGTTTGATTTATGTTTTAGTCCATGGTACGGTACTGGAGACTTAACACCGGCTAGTGCTAGCCAGAATGGTCGGTACTGACCATATCCCGACCAATATCTATCTCCGGAATGGTAAGCTTTAATACCATTCCATTTCCGTACCAATACGGTACCGATCGAAACGGAACAGTACTTACAACCCTGCTTCTGTATCGACTGGAACGGAACGATATTTACAACCCTACTTTCATCCCCATCTTGATTTTGCGTAATGAAAACTAATTTTTCTAAATTCCTATGGATAATTAGATTGAAATTTTTTTATAGCCTTTACAAGATTCGCAATAGAAAAATTGCTTAAAGTAGAACTTTTAGGGTAT
This sequence comes from Pinacopodium congolense, assembly GCA_028565735.1. Lineage (NCBI taxonomy): Eukaryota > Viridiplantae > Streptophyta > Magnoliopsida > Malpighiales > Erythroxylaceae > Pinacopodium > Pinacopodium congolense. The sequence continues at coordinate 15,935,094 of JAOXYD010000004.1, read as the reverse complement.
GGACTCGGTTATTCATCCACCTCTAGTTGCAATATCTCATTGTTCAAATAGCCAATATTAATTAGACTTAAATTTCGTGAAAATACCTATGTATCCTTGCTGCATATCAACGGTCGACCAACTAGTAGAATTAGGAGGAGTTAAGGAATTTGAGTTTTTATTGGATGAAAATAAGCTGATATAGGAAGTATTAGAGAATCTCATAGACTACGGCACCTTGCCGCACTACAACGGCACCTTGCCGCACTACAACGACACCCTGATAGCCTGTCATTAATGCTCAAATTCTAACTCCTTAAACGGCACCATGTTCTTCCATAAATTTGACCTTAACAGGGTGTCATTTATGGATTGGAATTGGGTGAATTCTTCTAGTTTTTGCTCCAATCTCCATCTTTAAACT
>JAOXYD010000004.1:15912398-15934591 GCA_028565735.1 Pinacopodium congolense | reverse complement strand
TTTAAGAATTGCCGGAATTTCGAATTAGATGAACAATAATGGGATAAAAACTAGTAATCACTCATCAAGTTTAAGAATTACTCTTAGAAAAAAGATATACTCGTATCATATCGGGATATCAGGTCTTGGGTACAACCTTTCCTTTCGCGTCCACCATTGCTCGAACCCATAACCTACCCACTTGCAGCTATGGGGAGCGCAACGATTACCATTTGGCTAATAGTGGAGGAACGACTCCTCACAATTAAGACCATTAAAACATAAACAAAAAATGTAAGCTTTTAAAGGCTTAATTAAGAAGTCACATTGTCTTTTGACATGAATACCTTATCATAAACACCCCTAGTTACTCAACTAAGTTACCTTACATCAACTGCTACTAATATCACTCTTTAACTTCAACCTTTTTATAAGAAAGAAGCAAGCGAAGTGAATGAAACTTGGCTCACTTTATTTAAACTTTTTTCTTTTCATTTCTTTTTTATTTTATTAAATATAATAAAAAAATGTTTAAAGGAAGATACAAATCACTTAAGAATATACATTTTAGACACAAAATCATAATGATCATCAAGTATTAATTATTCAAAACATAAAGCAATTTAAAAACTTTTAGTCATTAATGGTCACAATCAACTATATAACATCTCAAATGATCAAAATAATCAAATTCAAAAGGAAAAATGTTTAATGATATGAATTAAAATCAAAAATATTTTCTACAGCTTATGTACTATTATGAAAAAGACGATAAAATGATGATCTATAAGACAAGATATATAAGTGTGATAAGCAAGATATCCCTCCTCCCACACTTAAAATTGAACATTGTCCTCAATATTCGTAAAGTAACAATAAAGTATAAAAAGTGAGAGATAGAAAAGGAATACACTTGTATAATTATATAATCTGAATATCGCTCCATCAAAGTTCATAGAAGACTTATTGCAGCAACAAAAAATCAATAAAGATCAAATCAAAGCACCGAAGTCAAAATAATAATAACCATGCTCCACTATAGGAAATATAATCAAAGTATATCAAAGAGCACAAAATGGAAACAAAGGAAAAGTATACCAAGCTAAGGAAAACATGCCCAAAGCATTTTAAACTTAAGCACAATCAAACCATCATATTTATACGGTTAGGTTGCCTCCTAACAAGTACTTCTTCAAGGTCTTTTAGTTGGACTTTAGTGTTAAAGAATCTTAAGCCTCTTCCTCAGTCCAACATTTAACTTGTCTTCCTCATCCTTCTTATAATAATAGCCCAACTTTTTAAGGGTTCCTAAAGCACTAAATTTATTCTTAAAATTTTGATCCTTAACCTTAATATAACACCATTCATGACTCTTATTTTGGACAAAATACCACGTTAAAAACTCTTGAATCATAGCTCCTAGCCTATAGTCGAAAACTATAACATCAAGGAAACAAATAACCTCATATGCTTTCTTAAATTCCACAATTTTCTTGACAATCTCATTTCTTATGACAACCTTATCATGATTTTCAATTTCAACAACCTAGACAACATACTCCTCAATTTTAGGCTCATTCATACCACCAATTAAGTCAATGACATCAGCCTCAGCCACTTGTGTATTAATCACCAATTCAACAACCCTTTCATCACTTTCTAAAACTTCCTCATGCTTCTCAATTTCTTCACTTCCAAAATCTTGTTTATCATCCTTAGATTCTACAAATTTCATTTCATATTCTTTAAAATCAAATGAACCTTCTTCCTCATCACTATATATGTCAAAAGATCCTAACCCACTTTGCTTTAATTCATCAAGTTCATACATTGTAGTTGGATTATTTTCTTTGATTGACTTCATTAACATCTCCTTCCAATTAGGATAAGAGGCTTCCAACTCTTGTACAATGGGTTAGTTTCTAAATATATAGTCATTTAAATGATATATATTAGCATATAGGATACACAGTTTCTGAAACAACTTTAAGGATCTCCTAAGTTGCTCATTTAACCATTATAGGTATGGAATCCTAAGTTTGTAAGGTTGAACAATTGGATTGAAAAATAACTTAGGTGAATATTTATCATTGTTAACTTCTCTCTCTTCTTTGCTGCTCTCTATCATGTCCTCTTCACTCATTTTGTCACGTACATCCTCTACTTCTTCACCACTCGATATAGTGATGGCCATAATATGTTCCCTAAAAATTGGTTCAGGCATGGTAGGTAATTAACAAGGTGACCTTTCTCAAAAGCCTTGAGCTAGCTAGTTTAATTTATTTCTAAATGATGCTGCTTCATTTTTTTTTATCATTGTCTTAAGATCTTGCTACCGAGACTCACAACCTTGCATAAATTTCAACGTTATTTCCTCTAACTTAGATTTTTCTTATTCAAATGGATTATCTTTAAAACTAGATAGGGCTCTTACTGAGGATTGGCTAAGAGATATTGATAGTTTTGATTGTTGTTCTATGAAAAATTATAATAGTTCTCCCAATAAGGATTGTAAGAGTCAACTCTTTGCCTAATGAAGTGATATTGGTCTTGTGCAGGATCAGGGATAAAATAATTTCCTACTTGAAAATCTATGGAAGAATGGAAGATAGTACCACAATAATCACATGCTACTGGAACTTTGAATGCACTACTACCAATTTGTTTCCTTATACCTTATAACTTCTTACTAAGTACTATTATTTGAGATGTTAAAACTATTATTTCATTAATTTCATAAGCTCCTAATGATTTCTTATAGTTATCACTCAAAAGTGTATTGAAAGCTATTAATTTTTATATTCTCAATCAAACTATATGCTTTAGTTTGAGTTTTTCTGATCAAGTCACTTCTAATAGAATTTATAGTACTATAAGTGGAAGGTATGAGTCCGATGTAAAAGATGTTTACTTTCTCAAAAAAACTAAACCCATGCATATGAAAATTAGTAGGCATCTCTCTAAATCTCTCCCAAGCCTCATATAGACTCTCTCTCTTATATTGCTCAAATGAAGAAAGCATGTTTATTAACTTAGTTATCCTGACTTGGGAAAAGAATTTAGCTAGAAAAAGATTCACAAAATCATCTCAAGTAGTGATAAGACTAAACGAGAAAGTATTTAACCAATTCTAAAAAATGGAATAGCTTAAGCTTAATTGCATAATAAAAAATCCCATGGCTTTTAAAGAGATCACAAATATTTACAAAATTTCGTAAATGGTCATGTGGATTCTCTAAGGATGAACTATTAAATTGTGAAGAATGAGTCATGGAAATGATCCCATGTGGAACCTCAAAGTTATTAGATTCCATCCTAGGCCTGGCAATGCTAATCATGGGTTTACTCCTATTCCGCATTGTTGATTATATCACGGTTGGTTATTTATGTACTTCCTAAGGTTGTGTAACTAAATGCTCCTAATATTCCATTTTTAATTATGATCCAATCCTCACTAAATGCTTCTACAAAGGGCATGCACAAACTCTTGGTCAAGTCAAATGTAAAAAAAGAACAAAATAAAATGCTAACAAAACAAAAAAGAAAGAAAAATCAAAGGAAATGTAATATAAACAATACATACAAACTTTACAGTAACTGACACTAATATATTCTTAGTATTGCTAGTGATTTTTCCTCAATAATGGTGCTAAAAACTTGTTATATTGGTTTGGTTTCTTATTATTAAACCGATTAACTTAAGACTAACTTTTAACGTAAGTACAACTATTAACAAGTAATATAGTAGATTTAATGAGTCTACATGTTGATCCTATGCGGAAAATAATGTACGTACTAGATCAATCATATTACAATTATTTAGAAATGTCTATTTAGTAAATTCAAACTACTAAACTAACCTAAACAACTTCAATCAATGCAATGGAGATTAAAAATGTGATTAAGGATTACCAAATTGAATTAATTAAGATTCAAGTGTTCAATAGTCTAATTGAGTTTCTAAAGTTTATGATGTCTGATCTAGAGTATCTTTTTGAAATCAAGACAAAAGCTATAGTGAAGTCAGTGCGTTATCTCTATTGGTCATATCCTATAGTTTAGTTCACCTATAGACTTAGATAATAGGCATAATGATTAAGAAGTTTAATCCCAAAATATCTTATTATAAGATTAGCACCCCCGTGATTAACTAGAGTTCGATCATGCACTAATTTAAATATTATTGTTTATCAATTTTTTCAATAACCAAGATAGAAGGCCTCGGATCCAAGGCTATCTAATGATTTTATTTTACGTAATCAAGTTAGAACGAGCACTAAGCACTTAAATAAATAAAGATCAGTTCTATAACATGCATATGAACTTAATTAAACCAATTAATAACCTTACCTTAGATAAAATTATATTAGAAACACATTTGAATCAAAGAACAATAAGAATAGAACTTAAGCATCATGTTCTTCAATTAATTCCAACAAAGTGAGATACAATAAAATAAAGAGTTTAAAAAGCACCAAAGTAAGCTCTAAAGAGTTTTTTAACTTTGAATAATGTGCTCCAACTCTTACAAACCTAAAAAATGAGCTTAAAACCCCAAAACAAAGATTGAAAACAAAAAGAAAGAGAAAAACTTAAATTAGAGAGACAATATGAAATCTCTCTAAAAACTATTGATTTATATCCTTAAAAACTTGGTTTTTTTTTTTAGCTGCTTCATATATAGGGAGAATAGGTACTGCAACTTTGCTCAAGTGGGATGAAATTTGATAGAGAATTCATGAAGAAACAACAGGAATACCACGACAGCGTAGTTTAATGGCGCTTAAAATGAATTATCAACAACGCTGTTAAGTACCACCGTTCAACTTCTGGAAAGTGGTACTTCAACGCGAGTTTAAGGAGAATCAACGGTGGTTAAGGCCCAACCGTTGTTTAACTATTGAAATAACCTCTTCTTTGAATCTTTTTGTACAATTCCTCAATCTTTTACTTCAACCTACAAAGTAAATATTTACAAATACAAATTGAACATTTAAACACTAAAATAAGGATAAATACACATCAAATAATACTTGAAAACACATCAATTTATACCTCTAACAATTGTGTGTTCTAATTTGAGTTGATGAAATTTTGATTTCTTTCACTATCAAATTGAATATCATAAATTTTTTAGAAATTACGAATCACTAGTCCAATATGATTTTGATTATTTCTCTTCTAAACAATATATCAATTAATCATATACCAATCACATATCATATATGTGATATTGTTGCTTCAATAAATAGTTAATAAGAATAAAGGTAACTTAAATAAAATAAAACTCAGTTCTAGAAAAAGGAAGGGAAAAAAGTGGAAAATGATATTTTATTTTTCAGAGTAATCATTAATATTTTGTCAATTTAATCTCTCTCTCTCTATATATATATATGTGTGTGTGTGTGGGATAACCATATTTGTAGTCCTAAATCTTTCACCATTTTCTCAATTGAGTTATATACCTTTAAAACTTCCGCTTGAAGCCCTATACCAATGCGGATTAATTAAAGGCAGTCCATAGATGACTTAATTAAAAAATTTGTGACATGTTTAAGATTTAATTGAAAAAATTGTGAAAGGTTTAAAATTACAAATAAGTTTATTCTAAATATTTGTAGTCATAAACCTTTCATAATTTTTCTAATTAAATCATAAACCTTTCACAATTTTTTCAATTAAGTCCTATAAAGACTGTTTGATTAATTCGCATAAGTATAAGACTTCAATATAAAGTTTCAAAAGTATATATATATATATACATATATATCAAATGGATTAAAATAGTGACTAGTAATGTTTCGTTGTCTTTCAAAAAGTGAGGAATAACGAATGCTAAAATTAACAAAAGGAATGATGATGCCTGAACTTTTTCGAGAGACTTTCAAAAAGAATTGTGTTCCCCAGCTTTTCACTCAAGATAAGGCTAAGGAAGTCGATCTAGGATTATATAAGAAGAATGCCCGAAATTGCCAAGAAGATTTCAGTTCAATACTTGAGTTGGACGAACGGTTACTATATCAAATCCGTTAACATGGATGGCACTTCAAAAGATAGATCAAATGATCTTTCAACAGTCGACAGCCATCTTTGTCTCCACGTCTCAGCATCTAGAATAATAGCTAAGCATCAATTTGAATTCGAAATCAAGACCAAAAATATCACTTTACTAATATTTTAGGGCCGGGATTGTTGCTTCCTTTGCATAGCATGAATTTGCATATTAATACATTAATAGAATACTCTGTATATAAATGCTTTCCTGGGGTTTGAAATTTACGTTAGACGAAATTATACATAAAAATAATCATGTGGTTCTTTTTCGAGACCGCAAACATGTACATTTCCACGTTCTAGTTCACTTGATAATTAAATGTTTCCCTTGTTATACAGCTAAGAATGTCGCGACATGCCACGTTTTTCAGCTAGAGGCCGGATTATTCAGTATCTCATATCGCACACTTGCAAGTTTGACGACGAAGCAGATGTATGCTCGTTTTACAGCTCAGAGCCTAAGCAAATTGATCAGAATTGAAGCAGATTGCAAAAGCAAATCCTGTACGGATCGGTGAAATTTAGAAGTCACACTTCCCCTGTTGCTTTGTAAGATAACATGCCACATGTGTGAGTAAACGATGGTCCAAGTCCCCAAGCACCACAGTTAGGATACATGATAAGGTCAATGTATTCCAGGCAAGGTAATTGGAGTGAACCTTCAAGCTCCAGTTGCCAACATTTAAACGTAAGATTCATTTAATTCAACAAGTTCCAAAAAATTCACCACCAGTTCCATGTTCACGTCTAAACAAGTACCTGAACTCAAATGTCTAGCTCCAGAATATCCCAGAGGACAAACACAATCAATGAAGCAACTGAACTGTCAACAGAAAATAGTAATACAGTTCAAGACATTGCACGTGAAAGGTTCCCCCCTCTTAGAAATATTAATCAAATCCTTGGTCATTATACGAAAGAGATGAAATTAACATTCTGGAGAGGGTGGCCTACAAGTGAATAAATGCTGACCTTGATCTGCTATTAAGCATCTTAAACCACAAAAAATCCTTCAAAATACTGGAGCCATTTAATGGCTTCTCTAATGGAGCGTTCCAGATGTAGCATCTGCATAAACGTGAAGTTGAAAAGAATTGCTATACTTTGGCCGAAATTAGTTAAAGCTAGTAAGAATAAACTGCCCCTGGATGTCCGTCGTGATCATGTAACTGTGATTCTAGGAGAAGCTGGAAAGAGGCTTGTTATAAGAGCAGATTACCTGAATCACCGAATTTTTAAGCATTTGCTGAACCAAGCATATGAAGAGTATGACTATTAACAAAAAAGGTCCCTTGTCCTTACCATGTGATGAGTTCCATTTCCAATACACGATCCATTTTCTTGGAGCAGGTATAAAAATGCGAATTTGCTTCAGGGTCAAGTAGCAGAAGAAGGGCTGGGATCAAGGTTGTGGAAGGACTCAACACCACTTCTTCAAGGCATTGCAAGGGGATCCACATGTTAGTGCAACAGTGGGAGGGGAGCAGGTGCCTGCGGTTGTAATCTCTGTCTCTCAAGGGCCACATTCAAAATAGATAGAAAGGGAGGGGAACCTGTTCTCCTTCTACAACAGAAGAAAAACATAATTGACTGAGCTAAGCATTTCTTCATGCAGCTCTTGTTTAAAAAATTTAGAAGCCGGAAGTCACAAACAAGAAATGATCAAAAGTGTAGTACACGCATAAGAACAATAAAATAGAAGCTGGCAACCTACTAAAGACACTGAGTACAAACAATATGGGCCAGTTACCGCAAAATCATCTTTGTGCAAGTACACAGCTGTTTTCTGGTAAGAAAGCAAAAGCTTGAGCCCTCTACATCATTTTTTTTTTCATGTTTCATTGAAAGTCACTCTTTGCATCATTGATGATAAACTATCACATGCATTAACCACAACTGATAGGAAAAGTTTTTTATTTCAAAAGACTTCCACTACCATGTTCACTGGCAGGTAATAAAAATGAAACCATCAATGTATCACAAAAACTATTTGGTCAAGTCCAGTCTCTGCATTCCATGATCTCTTCAATGATGGGCCAAAATATATTTTTCATTCACTTTTTCTGGAAATCGTGAAGAAAATGCTAATGGATATAAAAACCACATTCATGAATATGATCTCATCTATGCAATAAAAACTCATCAACTTAGAAGGTTCAGACTAACAGAGGAGATGGGAAAATATAACAGGAGAAAGGTATACAAAAACAAGGAGTAGTACAAAGTTGCAGTATTGAGGAAACTTTAACGTGAAAAGAAAAACAAAAATTAAAAAGCAAAAAGGTAGTATTTGTCACATGTAGAAGTCGCAATTTCATAACTGCATATTCTCCTAACATCAATAGATACAGGATAAATATTGTTCTGATAACAGAAAATATATACTTGTGTCATCTTGTTAACTAAGAGGTGTCTCTTAGTTGTTTGGTGATCCAATGAACTATCGAAAAGAGACACAATCGGACACATTTTTATTTAGAAAAGAGTTCCAAAAGGCTGCAAGTGTGAGACAAATAAAATAGCTTGAGCAGCCACAGACATGTCGTGGTCTTGCCTTTTATGCAACCAAAGCCTCATATGCTGCAAATTCCCTTTTTTTATGGAAACTCTGTTGGAGGAAGCTGAAAACTTGCATTTCCATGATAATGTTCAATGTGTAATGGCAGCTATTTACTTGCTGACCAAGTATCTCCTGTAAACATGGAAATTCAGTAGGTTCCAAACATTGGTGATGATACCACTTGAGAGGGCATCAAATGCTTGTTTTGCAGCCATCTGACGTTCTTCAAGAACTTTTGTATCACTAAGGAGTTCCATCAAGGCATCTATAAGGTCAAATTCCCCAGAGACCTGCATGTGTAGTAATCAAGATTGCAAATTACCAAATGAGAGTGCAAAAAATACATATTTGTATCAAGATACCTTTTCCTAGAGAAAAGAAAATTTGTTAAAAGCCCCTCATTTTAATCTGACAATACAGATATTTTGCATCTTAAACAACATGCTCTGCACATTTATTTATCAATAGCTTCAATGTGCCACCACTTTAACTGAAAATGCAACCTTGAAAAACTATGAATGAGTTTCAACAAATAGCAGATCTCCAATGCCATGAATGAATTACAAGTATGAGCAAGTGCTCTATTGTCGCAGATTATGACATAGGAAGTCGGATATTAATTATGCCATTGTCTGCATTCAACTAAATTAAGTTTGCCCTGTCAAAAAGGTGTAAACTTTCAAGATTTTTGAAGTATATTAATCTATTTATATGGTGCTTTGAACCAATGTACTAGATGAATTTAACTCAAGCTTCTGTCTCAAAAGGCTATTCTTCAATCTGGAAATTCCATCAAACAAAATAATTTCTTTTCAAACCTGAATAACTGATAAAGGTTTTAATCGTCGCATTTCCTGTACCATGTGTGAGAAATGCCCAATGTGACAACCTGAATGCAGTAAACTCATGAAATATTATAACTATATAATATAATAACTTCATATGACACATTTAGGCCTAGGATGGAAGCATTCACCTGTAAGAACTGCACATCCAGCAGCTGCAGCTTCTGATATGTTATGGCCCGCTAGATGGGGAAAGAATGAACCTCCAATTACAGCTATCGGTGTTAATCTGTACATGTGTTTCAACTCACCTACAAGATAGTTTTTAAATAGGCATACTAACACTTAGGGATGAAATCTTTCCACACAAAAAATTCGTCGAGAGACAGCATGCTTCAAGTGACAAACGAGTAGGTTAAATTTCAGAAAACCTTATCATTTAAGTTGGCTTGATGTTAGTTCTTAACTACCAACAAACCTAATAAATGTCACTTTAATTCCTCATGTCATTCTGAACCAACTTGACTGGCATATGTATAATTCAGCTCATTCACATTCAAAGGGGTAAGAGAATGGTCTAAAAAACTCATTCTTGAATAAAAATTTGTTTTTACATGACAATGTCTGTATGATTTTAGAACCATGAGTGATCAGAAACAAAACAACATGATATTTAGAGATAAGTATACGAAGTATGCTCAGTAGGGGAACTTTCAATTTACTCAACATTCACAAAATGAACAAGACCATGATCACACAACCAAAGCTATGAACTCTTTTCATTACCAAAAAACGTCAAGTATATAGAAAATAGACAAAGGTGAATTGCAATGGCATACCCAATGTGTCAACCACGTACACATTTATTCCAGGTTTAATTCTTTGATGTTGAGACCTCAAAGCTACCTGTTGCCCTCCTTTCCGCAATTCCTGCACTCCTTAAACCGCGTTTGATAATAACAGCACAACATAGGTTCAAACCGACTTTTTAACGAGTTAATTGAAAATGGATTGGAAAATAATCAAGTATTTGACCATAAGATGTTAAGCTAAACTTTTGTTTGTAATTACCACAAAATGCACCCAACATCATCAACTTCTCCAATACACAAATAATGTCATTTCTACCAAATTTGTCATGAAGTCATGTTAGACTGCCATTAACAATCTTTTCTGAGAAAAAATTTTTACCATTTTGCACTGTATGCTAGTAACATATTACTGCATCTATAAATTTGTTATTATCTAGAAAGCCACACAATCTACTCTAACATTTATTGGATTGCATACCAATCTAGAAAGACTACTGTGACACACACAGCCATCAAGCAGTGCTCAATGCATGAATGCTTAAGAACCATGGGTTAGCCTACTTTAAGGAATAAATTATTGATAGAACGATATTCTTCACGTGGATAGACATGCTACCTTTAACTAATAATATGAACTAAAAAAACAAGATGATGCAAAAGAGTGGGTTAAAAAGATTGATATACATATACAGTCAATTCATGCTCAATTTCAAGAAGCAAGTGCATGCCCTGCCACCAGCATATACCCACTTGCTCGGACAAACAGATGAAAACTTAGTTATTTTGGTTACTATGAACAACTCGGCACTGCCAATAAGATTCATACCTGAGCAATATCTAGTCCCTGTTTCGGGTAACGAGGCACAACAATAGTGATCAAATCCGGAAACTTCCGCATGACCGTTTTATGCACCCTTAGCACAACTGAAAAACGGAAGTTAGCAATTATTCAAACAAATTCAGAAGTAAAATAGAAGGATCGTCTCTTCTATAAACTAAAATGAAAGAAAGTCAAATGGAACAAAATGGAACTAGGAAAGTGAAATTGTAATTGATTAGCTATGTAGAAAATTCTCATGCAAAACAGATGAAACACTAGTTTAATGGCAGCAGTACATAAGAGTATTGGGAAAAAAACCTTCGTCTTCACCCCTATGTATTGAAGAAGCCATCCAAACTGGCCTACAGGCAAGCTCAACTTTCAGTTCTTCTATGCTTTGTATGCCTCCCTTGGAGGAGTCATAACCTACAGCTGTGTGAAACCACTGGTAAGTTCAGACAAGGTCATGCCACAATTACCATATTCAGCAATGACCAATGAAGAAACACTTTAAAATAGATGGCGGAACTAGCTTAATGAATAACCTTTTTTCTGTTGACCTACAAAATTCTTCCATTAGTTACTTTGTTCAATATTTATCAGCGTACCATATTTCAAATCACCAGAAAAATTGATGACAAAAGGAGGGGCCTGCAGAAGTTGAAGGCGGATGGCCTGCATATTACTCTGTGACATACAAAAACAATTAGCAATCACAGAATACAAAAAAATAAGATTTGATATAGAGAAATACATACCAGCGGTACAATCAATAAGAACTTGGACAACATCAATGAAATCAGAGGAAGAAGCATTGGTTCTGACCACAACATAAAGGATTTTGTTGACACTCTAGCATTTAACAATGTTAGTGAAATCTGCAGGACAAAAAAGGGGGGTGAATTTAGTGAAGTTGAGACAGTGCATACCGATAGAGTATACAAAGAATGTATGCAGCTTCCAACATGCTAGGAAGTTAAAAAATAGTTAATAATGGCTATACAAATTGATTAACCATTAGCCCACAAGCATTTGTACATAATGCCATTAATCAAGAAAATGTAGCTCACTTAAAACATATCATCTACCTTGAAACATGAATTTGAAAGGCAATCAAGAAGCTGCAATCATTTCACATCTTCAGTAAACATATATGCATGCTATAACTTACACCCCTTTGAGAAGAACTCATGACAAGATTTGGCCATAGCTCGCTCTCCATTAATATGATTGCATTAGGCTTCCAGTAGTCAAGGAAAGCATCCACAACAGCAGGAATATCAAGTGGTGAAAACTGGTTCAATTAATAAAACAAGGGGAAAAAATCTAATCTTTCAGGTCAAATGCAGGCAACAAACCTTAGCGCTCTACATTATTAATGAAAACTGGTGGGCATACAAAACCACAAAAATAAAAGACCATACATCCACTAATAACATCTGTGTACCTGGTACAACACACTACTTGGAAGCTGATTCTTTATAACTTCACTATACATGCATAACAAGGAGAGAAAAAGTAGGAAGATAAGGTAAATTCCCCAAAAACAAAAACTACAAACTACAAACCCGACTTGAAATAGGTATCTCACAATGCAGATAACGTTGTTGTAGTCATCAAGATATTCAAATCAGGCCTACAATCCACACACCGTTTAATGACAGGAATCGCAGCCATTCCTTCGCCTACATAAAGAAAACGGGAGGAGTACTCCAACTGTGAACACTTCCAATTTAAAAACTGTTATTAGAATGAGACTAAGCAAAAGAGAAGAATCGGAACCTAAGGAAACGGCATGAAACCACACGAGCTCGCCAGAGGGGCGACGGAGGGATGGCCGGCCCAATCGCTCCGGCCACCGTGTCGGGTGCTCGCGGCCATGAAGAATCCTCCATTTAAGGTGGATGCGGATCAACGGCGATAGGACTTGGGTCAATGTCCTGTATACTCTGTAAATTACCATGCCTCTCGAAGAAGCGGCCATTTTCGGTCTCCGACTTCCTTCGACGCTCTAAGCTCTCTCATTACAGATTTCAGCCGATCTGTGAGACCCGACCCGTACAAGGTGGATCCACCATGTGGCCGATACTATAGAAAGCCTAAATTCTAACCTTTTCGAATCTTGAAGCCCAACAAGCCAGCAGAGGAAGGTTTCCCAACACCAATTTCTTTTATGAAAAAAATTGAATTAAGATGTATAAGTTTTTTTAATATGTTTTTCTACTTAAATTTATAAAATAAAATGAGAAAAATCAACCAATGAAATTTTACTCTTGTGAATAATATGTTTACATAATAAAGAAGAAACATTAACTTAATTAAATAAAAGACAAAATGGTTCGTATCGAATCAAATATTTATATTTAAATTTTAGTTAGATTCTAATGTTTAAAAACTTCCAATTTAATCATAACATTTATAAAATATTTAAATAAAATTTTAATATTTTAAAAATATTTAAATTGAACATCAAATTGACATAATCTTAACAAAGTGCACAAGGGATAGTATGCATGACATTTCATCAATTTTTTTAATTTTTTAAAGTCCATAAGTGTCAATGTGGAATTTAGTTGGTACCTAAAGACCTCACTCTCTTAATTTGAGATTCAATTTAGAAGGAATTAAAATATTAAGGTTTGATTTAAATATTTTGTAAATATTAAGGATGTATTTGAGTATTTCAAAATATTATAGTCTAAAATTTAAAGACACACATTAAAAATTGAATTAACTTTTTAAATTTAACTAAAATATTCAAAATAATTGCGAAAAGTCTTCAAAAAAATTTATTAAGGCATTGAATTAAAATTATAAATTATTTTTAAAGTCATTATGACAATTTACATAAAATTTCTTACTGAGGGGAAGAAAATTATGAAAGCCAAATCTTGATATTGTAAATGACAATTTGGGAGGTCTTTTTATTCAACTAAATGAATATCAAAGGAGTTTGAAAATTTTTCATATTAAATAGACTTAGAGTTATTTTATAAAAGATAAATTTTAATAATTATAGTAAATTATTGACATACGTCAAAATTAAAATGATCATCTACTCTTTTGTCAAAGTGATTGCAAGAAAAAGAGATTGGATACATTTCAATTGTTGCTATTATTATTATTGGATCTCTCTCATATCCCCATTTTCTTCATCCCATTCCATCTTATTAAATCTATTTCTCGTATAAGTCAAAGATCTTCATTATTTTCTCGACAAAGTAATTGAAGAGAGGAGAGATTAAACACTCTTAAATTTTTATTAATATTTAATATGTCTCCTATTTTCATTTTGTAGTCACTTTTAAATTCTATTTTCTTATATTAAATATTTGTCGCCCTGTAACTCCAAGTTCAAATCCTTGTTACTACTTCATTTTATGCAGGAAAATAAGGAGCCCCCATTGGAAACTCTTTAGGGCCTTTGACAAGAAAAGAATAAATATAGCCTTCATATAACTCATAAATAAAAGGACTTGACTATATGTCCTAGTTTTCACAGCCCTATCATACCTGTAGACACTTGAAGGAATTACACAAATTACAACAACAAATTGGTTATATTAACAAAGAAATCAACCAACTACAATAAACCATTTCTTTTCTTGAAAAACAAATGCAACCTATGCAACTAACCACCAACCCTATTTTAGTCACTCTTCAAATATTTACCCAGCTACTCCAACCATCTCAACTCCTACAAAATCTAACTTTATCAAAAAAAACTCCTTAGATCAAGCATCAACTTTTTCACCAAAATGACTATGAAGAAAAAGAATCAAAGATCTTTACCATTTTCAATGAACCTAAATCATGCTTTTATACTCAATGGCATGGAGCAGCACCTTTCATATCAGGTCAGGCTCATATTATCCATAAGAGTTTTAAGACTCAAATAAAAGCAAAAAAAGCATTCACAAACTTCACCAAAGTAGCCCAAATTGCTTAATCACTCAAACCCAATTATAAAGTTGTCCTCGATTAACCAAGCTCTTCGTCAATGAAAAAATTAGGTAAAATTGTCAATATGGACAAAATTAATTCAATACCTACTAAAAGTCTCAAGGAAGAAATTCGTCGAGTTATTATTGAAACCTTTCAAGACAGTTTTTAAGCACTTAACCAATGAACTGAAGATTGTAGACAATATCAATATTATCCAGTTAATAGAGGAAAATTTAGACCAAAAGTAGTCATCTTCCCTAAAGTAGATCCTCTAACTGCCTACCTCTTTTTTGAAACTGGATTTATTGACACCATCTACCTAACCAATAAAACCATCCTCTTTGAGTTCCCAACTGGATTCAGTGAAGTAGTCAAAAATTATCAAGATCATTTTGAAAAAGAACGAGAAATTTTTCTTAAAGTATTTAGTAGTTACCTATCTATGGAAACAATGCAGAAGTACTAGTCCCATGATTTGCTTATGTTCAACTGGGCATAAGTAATGGTCAGTATCCAGCTATTAATAAAGCACCTACTTATGACTTTAATTGGGAAACACTTAACAATTTCAATCTCAATTACCTCAAAGGAGTATATTACCAACTTTTACACATCAATAAAGAATCTCTTCTAAAACTTAACTATCGAGGATTCAAGATTCTACTCTATTTAGCATACAAATGATCCATTACAGTAGAATCCATTCCATTGTTCAGAAATTTAAAGAACCATTTCGACAACTAGGAGAAGTATTTAGCCCCTTATTAGCACAATGGAAACAAAAATTATGGACTCAATTTCAAGCATACAAAAGTCATCAATGCCTCTATTGTTAACCACCAACACAACAATCAACAAAAGACCCCGCTAATATCTCAGATGATGGAATAATTCTTGAAGATGAAACATAAAGCATAATATGACATAAAGCATTAATGCAAATTGCATAAAACCGTGTACAGAGATACTAGATGATAATAAGCCAGAAAGCTTTTTGATTTACTATTTTTACTTTTTAGTTATAAAGAAAAGATTCCCCGATAGCACAATGTGCTCCAGATGAATCTCTCTCATTTGCTTTTCTTTCTTTGTTTGCTTGTGTGTAGAGTATTCGATCTCTCAATGCCTCCTTTGCCTATATATTGTAAGTTTTGTCTTCGTTTGAAGGAAAGTAAATAAAATTCCCTTTAATAAAAAAAGCTCACCTACTCTCTTTTTAAACTTAAAAATTTCGTTATTTGCCAAAAGTGTGGCTCTTTTAGGAAACAAGACGTTCATAGTTATTTCAGGTAAGTTTTATGATTAAGTTATCAAGATTTTCATTATTATATATAACTTTAGTTTAAGTATTTAGATTATTATGTCTTATTATGCAGTTTGTTTAAATATATTTAATCAAATTATCAATTTATAAAACTTATTATAAATAGATGTACAAAAAACTAATAGAATTCATTCTGCATACTATGGATTTCTTATTACTAAAGCTTCAATATCTACTTTACAAGCAGTAAATATTTTAATCAATAGACTTAGAATTACTACAGAAGATAAGCAATTATTAACTTCTTTATATGATCTATTATCCAAACATGATCAACTTCATATACCAAATTCAACATAAAATGTCATCATGTTCTATATGTAGTCAATTATTTAGAAAATTATATGGTATAGAAGATTTAGCTAAAAAATATAACGAAGAAAGAAACTATTTTTACCATAAATTAGAATCTTTACGATATAGTAGACCAAATCCAAAAGATAGATTAAAAATGAAGAAAGATTAGATAGAGCAAAAACCTTATATCAATTATATCAAAATGAAAAAGTTATAGCACATAATGAATTAACTAAACATTATCACCATGAACATCTTCTACTTGATCAAACAATAGACGAATTATCTAATATATTACTCAAAAAATGAATTGTTCAATATGTGATCATTTAATACAAGATCAACTAACTTAATTGAAAAGTATAAACCTAATCTTCCAAATTATATACATGAATATAACGAGGCTTGTTTTTATAATTATCCTTCATAACAAAATTTTCAAATGAAAATACAATTTCAAGAAGAATTAATAGAAAAATATACAAAAGATAAAACTAAAATACACTTAGATTTAGAAAAACATTATAAAGAAATTCATTTATTACCAAAATCTTCTCTTCTTAAACAATTATCACTTCTTCCCAAAAAAAATTAATGTTTATTCAAAAATTCTTCTTCAAACACAAAATAAAAATTTTACGACATAATTTAATAGAATTAAAAACTCAAAAAAAACATCTAAATATGGTATTACAAAACTATATTAAAGGAAATGATAAATGGTCCTTAAGGCAGTTACACACTGTATTATTTATATTACATATAATCAGAAAATACATTGATTTTCTACAAATAAAACTAACACATTATCATTAAAAATTAGAAATTTTATCTCGATCTAAATTATGAATTCAGACGAAGATAAAGCTGTTTATAAATTAGAAATGTTAGATTATGAAGATTTAAAAGCAAGAATTCGATTAGTTGATTCATTATATCAATCTATTCAAATAATAGAAGAACAACATTATATTGACTATTGAAATTGTAAATGTAAAAAATATGAAATCTTTTTATTCCATTATATGATAAAAGCATTAGAAGCTATAAATAAAGAAGAAATACGAACTCAACTACCAACTTCACAGCCATTTGTAAACCAACCTGATTAATATGACTACTTTTATACAAAAAGATAGTGAAATATTAGATATAAATAGCTTAAAATTAATCGAATCAAACAGCTTTTTTATATAAACACTATAATTTCAAAAGAAAAATTGGATCAACTCTCAAAAATTCAATTAGATCTAAAAGATGGACAAGATATTAAATAACACTTTATTAAAAATTTCTTAAATCTCCAAAATATTTTATATTATAGAAAAACAATTATTGAAACACCAATTAAAATATATCAATGTAATGGACACATCAAAATTGCCCTTATAGATAAAAATCAAATTACTAAATATTTACAAAAAATGCCAAAAAAATGAAATAAAATTGGTTATATACATTTATCTACAATTCAAATACTTTTAAAATTAACCTGTCAATAAGGAATTAATTCACCTATAAGAATGACAATTTTAGATAAAAGACTAATATATATAAATAATCAAGTTATAGGAATTATGAATGGAAATCTTACATACATAAAAATTAAATTTAATACAAGATTAAAATCAGGAATTCCTTTAGATTCATCCATATTAGATGAAGCTTTAACAATTGCTTATAAATTTTATGAAGATAAATTAATGCATCCCAAACAATATTCATTTTCTCTTACATATCAAATTAGTTATGTTTTAACCAACTCTCATCATAGTATTGAATTTAAAAACACCGATTGAATTTATCAAGATCAATTATTTACTGATGTAGTAAAAGTAGGAATAAATTTTAAACTTCTTTTACAAGAATTACCTACAATAACACAACCTATACAAACTCTCTAAGTTTTCTATTTCTTCACCTTCAGAACAAGTAGAAAAAAGAAAAGTCAAAGAAATTAACTAAATCACAATCTGTTCGATTAGAAAAACCTTTAAAATTTACAGAACCAGGAAGTTTTGAACAATCTAGTAAACAACTTTTACTGGAATTAAAACATTTAAAACAACAAGTTCAAGATTTATCTAGTCATCTTAGAAATACATTATGAGTCAAAGTATTAGTGATCAACTAAAAGATCTTTCTCGAAGACAAATCAAAATAGAAACACAATTATCCAAATCAGAACATCAAAATCTACGTGTTCTTAACTATTATACTAATCCAAGTGAAACAAATGAAATAAATGAAATTGGAAAATATTTAGCCGACGTCAAACGAATGATCAAATTAAAACAAACTATACCTCCTGAATGTCAATGCTATAAAAATATTGATAAAAGAATAATTGGTTTTGAAGAAATATTAACCACTTTATTAAAAAATATCTTAGATATCATTCAAGAAGCATTAAAACCTTTAGCAGAAAAATTGATCAAAAAATTGCTATTAGAGCTATTTGACTAGTCCAAAGTATGACATGGCACATGTGGGAACTCTCACTCATGAAGGGATGGTGAAGTAAGGTTCTTCACTCACATGTATTAGCATACCACTATGGTATGGTTACTAGGTAGCCTGATAGGTATCTTTTGTTATCAAATCGAACCTAACAAACTTTTTCTCTCTTTCTTTTATATGTTATTAAAAGAAATTTATAAAAAATTATTTAAATATATATAATTAATTTAAAAATAAAAAAAAATTTCAAGATGCTAGTGACTTTTAAATTAAAAAAATTTTAAATTTTAATATATATAATATAGGACTTTTTTTCCAATGTTTTGAATATCATTCCGTACCAACTTAGAAACGGAACGGTGTTATCGTTTTTCATACCACATTTAAATATTGGTATATATCAACCGGAATGCACCATATTGATTTTGTACTGGGGACCAAAATGAAAATTTAAAAAAGTTATTATTTTTCATAAATATATATTTCTTTTTATATTTTTAGTAATAACAAATATTTTATTTAATTTTTGATATATAATTTAATTTTATGATTATTTTTATTAAAAATTCAATTTTATTTTTTTAATTTCTAATTAATCTAAATTTAATTAATACACTAAAGATTTCATTAATTTATATATATATTTGTAATCTTTTTTAATGTACTATTAAATGATCTTAAATTTTTCATTTACTCATATTTATATTTATAATCTTTTTAAGTATATTATTAAATGATCTATATTGTTTCATTAATTTATATTTATATTTGTAATTTTTTTAATAAAATGAGTTTAAAAGAATCTAAAACTTAGTTTAGTTACAACTAATTTATTAATTATCTTAAAATAATTAATAAATTTACTATTATATTAAGTTCATACTATTATTAGTCTTTTGGAAAGTTAAATTAAAAATTATACAACATAATATATTTAAGGACTATTTATAAACTTTTTAAAATTAAATGACCAATTTATAATTTTAAAAAATTATCTGAAACGGTACCGATATTGATCAGTATCAATATTGTACCATTTTAAAACTAAATCTGATACCGTTACCGATACTTATACGATATTTAAAATATTATTTTTTTTCACTTTTTTCTTTATATTTTATTAAAAGAAATTTATAAAAAATTTATTTTAAAAAAATAAAAATAAAAATAAAAATAAAAATAAAAAATATTTAAGAGCCCGTGACTCTTTAAGAGCCATGCCTGTGTCACACGCGTGGCTCTTAACTTAAAATATTTAAATATATACATATATATTAAAAATAATTAATTAAATTAAAAAATATTTAAATATATATTAAAAAATCATTAATTATTACCTTCTCCTCTACTCTACCCACTCTTTTTTTTTTTTCGACAACGCTTCTAAAGATTTGTTTAAAGGTTCTAAACTTAGAAAATTCGGTTGTCTGCAATGAAAATAATTATAAAAAAAACCTTATCATTAAAGTTAGTTTATCAAAACATCTTTTTTTTCAAGATTAATTTTAAAAATATATATTAAATTTATATTTAATCAGATTCATTCACGTTTTTTACGGCCAATAAAATTGTAAGAATTGGGATATGTAATTTTTGCCTGAATAAAATATATGAGGTTGTATCTGTCCTTTCCCCGCTGAGAACTATGGACAACTCTCAAAGTCTCAATAGAGCTGTCTGGACAAGTTGTCCTTTTGAGTTGACAGCTAGCTCTGCACGTCAATTCTATGAGCCCAGTTTAATAGTTTATGAAGGCATTACCCATTTATTGTTATGCCACCAGGGCATTAATAAATTTTAACTTAATTTAATTGATGCAAGGAAATTCAAACTTAGTTGATGTGTCTCTCTTTCTTAATAATCTGCAATTTGAGTACGTATCCCATTAATAAAAAAATAAAAAGGATAAGAAGAAACCCAACCAGTTTTGTGATTGATATGTTCCCATTTTTAGTATAATGCAAACTATGCATTCTATTCGAAAGATAAATGACGTATTTCGAATCATACAGGCCGGACCACAAACACAGTTCCAACGCCTAAAAACATGAGAATGATGTCAGGAAGCACATTTTTATTTTTATTTTTTGAAAAATGCATTTTTAATGATTGTAATGTGCGGGGGCTCCTTTCATGTGGGCATATGTGTCCCTGTTATGATCACATTCCTTCTTTGTCGTTTTATGAAAATTTTCTGGTTTAATTACATGAAGGACCTTAATATTTTATTATTTCTTTAATTTTTTAATTTGCCATGCCTGTCATTGCTTGATAATTGTTAAAAGGGTTTACTTACATGCTATTTTATTCGTAATTTTTAATTATTTTTATATAAAATAATAAAATAATAAAAATAACTTTTATTTTATATTAACATGATTATAAAAAATCACAAGTAGATTATCATATAAATTTTCTTTTGTTAATCCTTGTAAATAGATAATAGGAGTAGCAGCAAATTCACTGACAGATTTAGATTTTCGATTTAGTGAAGGCAAAATTTTAAACACAATTTTAGTAAGAATAAAGTTTTTTCAAATTTATTAAGAATAAAGTTGATTAACTACAATTAGAAATTTAGAATCTTCACTAAATTTATATTCATTTTGTGTATAAATTTTTTTTGGCCGTTGTCTCCATTAGTAAATAAATCAACTATGTCCTTAATCTTGACCATGATTAGATTTTTAATCGGCTAACCGTCGGTTTAATAACCGACACCGTAATCGTGATTAATAATTTTAAACCGTAATCGAAACCGTTATTAACAATTTCGGTTACGAAATTATTTTAAAAATCGTAAACCGGCGGTTAATCGGCGATTCAATTAACAGTTTATTCACAGTTATAAACTATCAATAAATTAATTAAAATATATTTTAAAAATTAAACAAACTTTAATTTTATATTAAAAAATTATTTTAAAAATATGTATATGTAATTTTATATCATTGTATAAAATTTTATTTAATAGAAAATATATATGTATACATATAAAATAATAATAATTAATAAGATAAAATATGATATTTGAGAAAGAGACTAAGTGCTTGTTTGGATGGGCTTATATCAGTATAATTTTTGTTAGTAGAACTTTTTTTTGTAGAACTTTTATGAGAAGAGCTTTTTCAAGAAGACAGTTAATTGTTTGGCTGTT
>JAOXYD010000004.1:15887456-15902886 GCA_028565735.1 Pinacopodium congolense | reverse complement strand
GAGATATAGTTGGGTTGTAAGTTATAATTTTTTTATTGTAATTTTATATTAATTATTATATATATTTTTCGATTTAAGTGATGTATTAGTGTGTGTTTTTTTTATCAATTTTTGTATTTTAAAAAATAAGAAATTAAAGAGAAAAATCAAAACCGAAATAAACAACCCTAAATAATCATAATTTTTTTTTAAAAAAGACTAAATATTCATAGCTGATAGGTTGAAACTTTGCTAGTAAAGAATTAAAAAAGAATTATTTAATAGAGTTCGAGGTCTAATAGTAATGTTATTTGTGTATATGTTTTTTTAAAATATTATAAAAAGGGCGTAAAGTTCAATTCCATTCTCATTTTTAAAAGTCGACTGCTGGATTAGGGATACTATATAAAATAGATATTTTTATTCGACTGGGAGTCTGGGACACGTTATCACCTAAATCATTAATTTATAACTCGAACAATGCATGAACTTCTGTAAGTAATGGGGGCTCGGGCTTGTATAAATAGAGGACTTTCCATCTTGACGCAGGCTACAATTAATACAGTAATCAAACTTTTCTATTTGAAAAGAAAGCAACAAATAAAAAACAAAAACAAGAGCGATGGACTCTGAAACTTTGGCTATAGTTCTGGCCATACTGATGTGGGTTGCATTGGCCATGGTGACAGAGCGGCGCCACCGCCGCATGGAAGAGCAACGACAATTACCACCAGGGCCTCGCTCATGGCCAGTGGTGGGCAACATCTTCCAACTGGGTTTTTCCCCTCACGAGTCATTTGCCAAGCTGGCTCGAGTACATGGTCCTATCATGACTCTTTGGCTAGGCTCCATGTGCACTGTAGTCATTTCCTCCAACGAAGTGGCTCGTGATATGTTCAAGAATCACGACGTAGTTATGGCGGGTCGAAAAATATACGAAGCGATGAAAGGAAATCATGGTAATGAAGGCTCAATAATCACAGCGCAATACGGACCTCAGTGGCGGATGCTACGACGGTTGTGTACCACCGAGTTCTTCGTCACTAGCCGCCTAGACTCCATGCAGAGTGTACGGATCAAGTGCATCGACAATATGATTCACTTCATAGAAGAAGCAAGTGCAAATGGAACCAAAGCCATTGATGTTGGGAGGTTCATTTTTCTTATGGCTTTTAACCTTATCGGGAATCTAATGTTCTCAAAAGATTTGCTAGACCCAAAATCTGAGAGAGGTGCCAGGTTCTTCCACCATGCAGGGAAGGTGATGGAGTTGGCCGGAAAACCTAACATAGCAGATTTTTTGCCGATTTTGAGATGGGCTGATCCACAAGGCATAAAAAGGAAAACCACATTTCATGTGGACAGAGCTTTTGAAATCGCCGGAGAGTTCATCAAAGAAAGAACGGGGACTATGCAAAACTGTAATGAAGGAAAAAGGAAGGACTATTTAGATGTGCTTTTGGAGTTTCGTGGCAATGGTGTTGAAGAGCCCTCTAAATTCTCTCCAACAACTATCAATATTATTGTTTTTGTAAGTATCTTGTTTTACCTTCATCCAGGCCGCACTTTTGCATGCACTAGTTCAAACAATGAAAGATAAAGGCAAAAAGAGGTTAGCAAACTAAAAAATATTGGTATATTTTAGTAGTAGAATTAGGAGATGGTATTTATGTGCTTTAGAGATTTTAACAAAACAAGATTTGTAATATAATTTTACAGAGAACTTGACTAGGGTGGTCAATGTGAAACCCACAACCTTTTTTTAAATCAAAATTCTATTTATAACCTATTATCTTTTTATCTTTTTATATCTTTATTCAAGGGTATATTAGTTATTTTATATTATTTTTAATCTACTTTTACGTTTTTACTCTTAACCTATTTACAAATTTATAATTTTATCTTTAACATATTTACTTTTTTACCCCATTTCCATTTATAAAATTACACAAAAAACCAAGAGGTGGCTACAAAAGGCCATCAAAATATTGGCTTCCTAATTATTTTCTTTTACAGAAAATTTGGGTAAAATTAAAATCTCAAGACTAACTTAGATATAGTATTTACTACTTCAAATATATTTTAAAAATGTTTAAATTGAATATTTTCTGACATATTTTAGCTAATTAGAGGCTACAGAAAATTATTTCTCATGTGTAATAATCAAGTAATTGTAAAAATTAAAATAATTCATTGTTAATATCAAAATTTTTAGTATATTGAATCATTAAATTTTTTCTCACTTCATATTATAAAATATATTAGACAATTTATAAAAGCAAGGCTAAAGTTGTACTTCAACACTATACATAGAATAGTTTTCCAAAAAAAAAGTGATTTTTAACTTATTAATGAAGATTTTTTTATTCATTAGAAATTGCCTTTATATTATTGATATTCCTTGGTTATACAAAATAAAATTTCTCTTTACATACCATCAATTTTAATGGGAATTTCAATTCAAATCGTAATGTTATAATTTATCCAATAAACTGGGTTGTCATGTGTTAACTTATAGTTTGAGAAACTTTTTAATCTAAAATTTTACTTCTATGCTTACAAGGAGATGTTTACGGCGGGGACTGACACAACTACAAGCACACTCGAGTGGGCAATGGCTGAACTTTTACACAATCCAGAGACGCTAGAGAAGGCCCAAGCCGAGTTAAGAAATGTAGTTAGTGACAACAAAAAGTTAGAAGAAAAAGACATAGAGAACCTACCGTACTTAAAAGCTGTCATCAAAGAAACCCTAAGACTTCATCCTCCTCTACCATTCTTAGTACCACACATGGCCATGGATCCTTGTAAGATGTTAGATTACTACATCCCAAAAGAAACACAAATTCTGGTTAACGTTTGGGCCATAGGAAGAGATCCAAAAACTTGGAACGACCCTTTAAAATTCAAGCCAGAGAGGTTCTTGGAATCCAACTTCGTGGACTACAAAGGCCATCATTTTGAGTTTATACCATTTGGTTCAGGGCGAAGAATGTGCCCGGCTATGCCTCTTGCTTCTCGTGTACTTCCATTGGCTCTAGGGTCGCTCTTACTTTCATATGATTGGACTTTAGCCGATGGAATTAAGGCGAAGGATTTGGACATGAGTGAAAGAATGGGCATAACGCTTCGAAAGTCTGTGCCCTTGAAAGTTATACCGACACCTTACAAAAGATTGTCAAATCAAGTTCCGTGATAATATGTTTCGTTGAATTGTGTAAAAAAGAAGGAAGGAATGTGGTATGCATATGTTTGAAATATGAATCAAAATTAGTATATTTAAACACGTTTTGTTAACTTTATGCGTGTGGTAAAGTTGCTGCTTTTAATATATCACAAAATTTACATAAATGGAGAGAGTATCCAAATAATGTCACATGCGTAGATTCGCTTTTGTTACCAATTTCGTGACTATAGTGGCAAACCAGGATTAATAATAATTTGCCGGGTGACACGGCCAATTATTTAGTTAAATAAGAAATAATCACTTTAGCCAAAAATCACATTTAACTTAGTGGTGCCAAAAGTTTGTCTATATTTTGAAGAATTCTCAATTATCTAGTTATATAAAATGAGGTGATAAATTTATGTTGGTCTTGGTACACTAAGGCGACCAACTTAATTAATTGTATTTTAATATATATCATATGTAATATTAACATAACTTTTTTATTGAACTAACTGTCGTTTTAATTTTTGATTATGGTGACAATAAAATATGTAATTATTAATGAATATACTTTTTGGTGATATTTGTAGCTCCATTAAAATAAATAGAAAAACAATATGTGAAAGATCAAATTCAATAAAAGGATAAAATGAAAAGAAATCAATTGAATGAATTGAGCAATCGAAACATGAACAGACTGAGTAAAGTGAAAAGCATGATCAATTCAAGAGAGTTTTAGAACAATTTAAGTCAAATGAACTAAAAACTAAAAAAGACTAATCATTATGATCTTTTCTAACCTTATCTTTATCCTTTCAATAGTTTAGACATTCGAGTATTGCTCATCATTTCAAAATGCATAATTCATAAATATTTTCATAATAAAAAGAAAATTTATTTTGAGTTAAAACCCTTTTAGACACATCAAAATACTTTTGAAAAATTTTTGAATTGATTTTTGGATCAGCTTTTTATCAAAAAAATGTATTTTGATCTTTAAAAGAATTTAAAAAGCTTTTAAAAACTTGTTTTAGGAGACTTGGTTGACCATTGTCAGAGATAAGTGCACCTCTGTTCAAATTATAAAGTGATTTATGCATTCTATGCATGTATTAGATGATTAATTTTCTTGAAAAAAGAAAGATAATTTTTGTATTGTAAGTTTGTACATGTTCATAAATTGACATTGATCGCCCAATGTCACTAATAATTATCATTATAATGATTAGTTTATATCTTTAACGAGTATATTTGGTTATCTTGAGTGTAAATAGATCCTATATGAGTTATGGAAAAAAATCTTTACTACAAGAGACAGTCATAGAAGCTTTTGAGATAATTTCCATTATATTAATATATGTGTGAACATGATATAAGCCTTTAGTGTATCATCAGGGACAGAGTTTTGAGTTGTATTTATAGTGATCGAGATAGCAATTAAGAAAAATAATTGATTTCTTTAAGATTCCTCTTCACATAAGATAAAGAAGATGTGAAAAGGATGTATCTTCACCAATGATGATAAAATCGGATTGGATTATTTGGTTCAACCAAGTTTACTAGAAATTGATCAGTTAGTTAATCCAATCCAAAAAAATCTTCAAATTTAAAAATCATCTAGAGAAGATATAAATTGGATGATTTTATTAAGCCAGTTTAAGCCACGCAACTACTATACCTCCTCAATATCTGTTTCTAGTTTATATACTCATTTTCTGTATCCTCTGACAGTTTCTTTCCTAAAGATATCTCCTACAATTCATAAATCAATGAAAATTTGTAATGAAATGAGACACAATGTCTTGTTCCTATGAACCTTATGAAATTTTGTTGGTATCTTTTTCTTCAATAATTTTAATTCTTTTTCTTCTTCTTTTTTTTTAATTCTTTAAAGTCTTAGAGAGGGAGGAGAATTCAGGAGTAAATGAGAAAAATAGCGATAGCAATGATGCTGACATGTTTAAGATCTCTAAAAACGAGAGTGAAGGTGTTGAGAATCAATGGCTAATGTTAGAGGAGTGCAAACCTTGAATATTGAGCTGGAAAAAGGAGATCGATCACTTATTTATAGTTAATGATAGTGTAGGGGATACTAATATTAAGAGTAGCACGAGCATGGAGATTGATCCGATTAGAGAAACGACGTTGCTTGAATAGGAAGAGAAAGAATTCACCATTGTTATTAAAGGCAACTTCTTTGTCTATGGTTTCACATAGTTGGACTTAGAGTTGATATTTAGGTTCAAGATTTTTGTATTTATATTGGTTTTATTATTGATAGATTAAGAAATGTTGAAGCTAAGTATAGAGATTGGCAACTTTAAATTCTTATTTCTATATGTTTAAACTTTTACTCACTAAATAGTTTGATGAAATTTTTTTCTATATATTGAAAAAGGGTTTAAGTTCCACTATTTTTATTTGAAATTAGTGAATTTATGACTTTCAATTGCTAAAGAAACAAAACATGTTATTATTATTTTACATGATTGCATACAAAAGTATTGTTATCTAAGCAAAGTCTTAGGTTGGGTAATTTTTAAATTATGGAGTCATGTTAATTGAATTATATTTTGACACATCTTTCTCAATGCTTTTAGTAATTTTATAACTTGTTCCTCATTTTATTTATGCATCTAAGTTAGTGCTTTTAGTTACTACATTCTTTTATGAATTGCTGGTTATTAATATGATGCTCCCCTTTTAAACGATATAATTATAGCATATGGTATTGATGATGCAATGCTTGATAGTTTGATTACGATAAAGGATATTGAAGGGACTGAAACATATATAAGAGCTGACTAGTGTTGAGATAGAATGTTTGAAACATGAAGAAGTTGCCAAATCTAGGGTGAGACAAGTGGTTAATATATAAAAAGCTTATGGTATAGGGAGAAGGAAACATGGTATTTCTCGAGTTTGGAATGAACCTAGTTCTAGAAACTTCATAGTCAATAATAAGCAACTTGATACTTATTTCCTAATAATTGATCATTATGCTACCCTTTTGTAGCCTCCAAGGAGTTGGTTTTTCAATTGAGTTTAAACTTTGAATAACTGAAATTTGTTTAATCCTCTAGGTAAAGTTTGTTATAGGATTATGCATGGAAGAAAAGGTATTCCTTTCTCTAGTTACTTCCTCATTTACTTTTCATCACTTGAGAAAACTAGTTATATCTTTATAAGTTATATGCATAAATGCTACTATCTCAAAATAGAACATATCATTAATGAGTTAAAATGGCATGGGATTTTAGATTTGAACAATTATTTTTTTGGCATGACTGTTTAGTTTCAATTTATTAACATATGGCCATTAGTTTATTCACAAGAAAAAATTTGTTTAGCGGGGGACTAAACTTGAGCTCCATTGCCTACCTGAATTTGTTGTCAAATGTATGTCCTTAACTTTTCTTTCTAAGGGATATAGAATAAGGAATTTTTTTCATCAATTAATGGCTGATGTTTCTTATACCCTTAACATTACATACTAATTGGAATCATTGGTCCTTTTCAGTTTTGTTTACATATGCACATACCTTCAGACATAATACAATGATTATAAAACTTTTTAGATCTCATCATCTCACTGATGTTTAAATGTAAAAAAATAAATGATTCTAATAATTTGCCTTTATTTAATATGTTTTACGAATTTTTGATAACAAAGCACTAAATTTGATCAGCCTACTGAAACGTAGTTGGGAAGAAATTCGAAATTGGTGCATTATTATATCCTAATCTTAAATTATTTATACAAAAGAAAAAAAGGTGAAAGTTATAGGTGCACATAAGGATTTACATTTTCATGAAAAATTAACCGAATCCTTACAAAATAAGATTTCTATATTTACCTTTCATATGATGTTTATAAAGTCTGGGAAACTTGATTTATGATATTAAGATAGATCAACTTTGAGGAACTTGAATGGGGATCAGTAGGGCCTTACAAAATTGGGTGCCTATTTTTCATCCTTCCCTTAGAAATGGTATGCTTGGAAAATCTCCTGTTTATGATTTCATTCTTTAGGACACCTTATATTTAATCATAAACAAGGATATAGAGAAAACAATTCTTATTGCAATCTCATCTTGTTTAAAGACTGTATAAATTGTCATATTAGTTGTGAACTGTAATTATATCTCATTGTGGTTGTTTGAATCTTATAAATCTAAAAAATGCATATTTTAGTTTTTTTCTTGGCTGATACAATCCTTGTCTTCTAAAGTTTTCTTTGTTTATTAGCTAGTTTACTAATTAAGGGATCATATGAGGTTAAAAGGTACAACAAGGGAATAAAAGAAAACAAAAATGAGTTTCCAATGGTTTAAGCATTAATCAAGTTGCTCGTAATTGACATATGCAATTAATCACCAACATCTCTAAGTTCATAACAAATTGTGCATCAATGTTTTCTAAATATAACAAAATATTATAGATTTCCAACATAGCCTTTGGAAGATCTTCCTAAGAATTTGTTTCAATTGGCTTTGAAGAGTGATTCTTATTTTTTAGAGAAAACCCATCTGCCATATTTCATGTTTTTCTCCTATATTTCAAATTATTCAATTGCCCTATGTAATACAATATTAGAGAAAGCTTTATGACATAATATCTAAAAAAAATTAATGAGAAATTGATTAAGATTAGATAACAGTATTTTTTTTAGTCAATATAACTATATTTTTCTCTTTTTTAGGACAAATGTTTCTTTGGATTTGATTTAAATTTAGAAATCTAATAGGATAATATATTTCTTCT
This sequence comes from Pinacopodium congolense, assembly GCA_028565735.1. Taxonomy (NCBI): domain Eukaryota; kingdom Viridiplantae; phylum Streptophyta; class Magnoliopsida; order Malpighiales; family Erythroxylaceae; genus Pinacopodium; species Pinacopodium congolense. The sequence goes on along the minus strand of JAOXYD010000004.1, from coordinate 15,894,973 downwards.
TAAATAATTTATAGAATCAATTACATTAAGCCATAACTTAATTATTCAAGTTATGATACTTATATAGAACTGTAACTACAATCCCTTATATTTTTGGATTGAATAGCAAGCTTGGTTTGCGACTTCAATTACTATTTTCTTGTAGTGTTGATGATAAATCTTAGTTTTTGACTATGTTTCAACCTATCATTAAGTTTCCACCTATCATTTTTACTCTATGGTGTGCAATCATCATTAATGGTTTTTTCAGGTGTTGGATTGATTAGATAAAAGACCAATCTTTGTTAAATTATAGTTAGTTTAGTAATGTGAATTTACCAACTCTTTTAGATTATTCTAGCCTAAATTTTATAGTTGCTAATTTTTTAATTTGATTAATTTGTATGCATACGTGTTCCTTTTTACTTTGAATTGAATTTTTGTTATATATTTGGAACCTTTTTAGTATCAATTGTATAAGTTATGGGAAAGAAAATTCAAGTAGAAGAGAAAAAGGTTTCTTTCTCTTTAAACATTAGCAATTAGTTAATTACATTGAACACTCTAATGGTTTTGGTTATTTTTCACTTACGTCCTTAAACTATAATAACTATCAAATATCCCCTATATCTTTAGGTAACTATCACTTGAACCCTTATTATTAACTACTGGCCAAAAAATTAATAGAGATGCTAATGTGGAAGGAGGCCATACCAAATGGGACATGATATTTTTTGGGATGTTGGTGGAGGCACATCCCAAATGATGTCATCTAGGCTAGTAGGAGACATGAATATACACCATACAACTTTTTTTTTCTGCCAGATAAAAGAGACAAATCACTAGAAGACGTTGCTTGGGCTAGAGGGAAGAAAATTAAATAAAAAATTATGTTGTTTATTGTTGAATGAAAGAGACCCAACATCAAATGATGTCTTTGTGTACTATGATAATAAGGTAATGCAGGTGACATCATCTTTACTGTTGGGGAGGCATAGCAAACAATGATGCCATTTGTATTAAAGGGGAGGAAAAACAATAGACCAAGGGAAATGGAGGAGAAAAAACTAGACATAATATGCTGATGCTTAATAAATACTTCTTAATTTTTAAGTATCAATGTTTAACATAAACCGTAGTTGATGCTAATTCAATGCTAAGCATAATGCAGTTACTCATTCTTAACTTTAATTTATGTTCTTCAACCTAACCTCGTTGAGAACATTAAGCATGTTTCAATATGTGCTATTTTTCTCCTATTTATTTTAGGTACTTATTGAAAAAAAGATTGGTATTTTCAACTCAATAATTAGGCTTAAATGTTATTATTGTGGAAGATATAATTTCACACCATATATGCAATGTGAAGGTGGAGAAATGGACTATTTTTGAACAGAGGTAGATGAGACTACATTAATTAAGTTTATGCTCAATGTAAAGCAGTTAGGATATAAGTAAGCATAGGAAATTATGCATGAATTTCGATATGAATCTTTTAAAGTTAGTTTGAGGTCACTTTAAAATGATAATGATGTGAGGATGATGGTAAAGTCAATAGAAGATAAAAAGTTGAAGATAGTGGAGGTATATTTGGATGATGAGAAGTATCCCAAATTATCTACTTTGAACGACTCTATAATGAATATGCCTATTAAAGTTAATATGGAGTATAAAGTTGCCATTAACGTAATGAATGATCCCACTTAGGCACTAAAGATTCAATTTGAATTATTAATGTTGAAGCTAGTGATGTGGTTTCTAATTTTGGAGGTAATGTTGCAATAACCACTATTTTAACTAGTGATGCACCAATGAAGTATTCACTGTTGCTTGCAATGATTTAAGCAGAATTGTAGCTAAAAATGTATCTAGGCATGAATTTGGCAATGAATCATAAGTTATGAATGATGATAACAATGATTTAGAAGACCAATCTTATAATGAGGAGGAGTCAACAGAATTTAGTGGGTTAGGGTTATCTAGTGAAGAAATTATAAATGAATTTTTTTTATATGGTTTAGATTTAGAATTTCTTAATATGAATGATTGGTTCCCAAGTGTAGAGAATATTGATTTGGGAGTTACCAAGATTGAAGATAACGATGAGGATATTACTAGCCTAAATGGAAGTTTAGATGAAGGAAGAAAAAAAATAAAAATTTCAATACTTTAGTTTTTCAAGTTCAATAGGAGGTGAAATCATTTTGAAGTAGGGAATGATATTTGATTATATTAATAGTTTTTTAACTCTGGGTATATTAAGAATGAAAGGTCAAAAGATACCACGGAGTATAGGAAGTAATATGGATCGAGAATACTTATAAGCCTTACACAAAATGGACATGCTTTACATACTAAGACATTTCAAAATACCCATGTTTATGGTAGAACATTTGAAAGAAGAAAATTAATTACCGGTGGATTGCTAACAAGTATGTTGCTCACTTAAGAGCCAATCCTAGCTGGACCATTTCAAAGTTAAAAGGAGTAGTTTTGTGTGATTTTCAATAAGAAATCTTTACACGAAAACTTATAGAGCTAAGGAAAAATCCTTATTCTTGTTGCAAGACGATGAAGAGGCATAATATATGAAGTTAAGAAGATATTTCTTAACTATTATGGAAAGCAATAGGAGTAGCTCAGTTTACATTAGGTTTCTTGAAGGTTTATATTTGACTCTTATTTGTTTAAAACAAGTAAAGTTAGGTTTACAAGTGCTTGTAAGACAATCATAGACATCATAAGATGTCGCTTAAAAACAAGATATAGTAGCTAATTATTAACAGCCATTGGAAAGGATTTGAATGGTAACATATATTCATTAGATTAGGCTATTATTATAGTAGAGAATAAAGATAGAGATGGTTTCTTGGGTGTCTACTTGATAACATAGGTAGCAATAATTCATGAGTTTTTATGAGTGATAGATAAAAGGTTCAATCTTAAATCACTAAGATTTATCTTGCTTAAAAATGTTTATTTTTGGATGTTAAATTTCTTTTTCTCATATGTTACAAGGCCTACAGTAGTTGTGTTGAATGCAATTGAATTGCTACTAAACAATACTATAATGACATTTAATGTCTACTTGAGAAATGTAGAAGACAAACTAATTTTAACTCACTTAAAAGTCATAAGAAGGGCAATTAAAAAATATCCCATTATAAGAGGCAAGACGTGGCTACTTACAATGGAAAATTTTATTTTTAAATTTTATTACAACTAAAGAAAAATAAGGAGTCATAGATAATTTGGCACATTTACTAGGGACGAGAAGTTTGAAATTCAATATTATATTAATCACCATCATATAGTAAACATAGGAACAAAGGATTGCACATGTGGTAAATATGACTTCGTTAGAATCCCTTGTAATCATGCAATATCAAAAATTATTTTAAAGGGAGGAGATCTGGAGGAATATATGTGATTACTATGATAAGGATGCTTTTATAAGATGTTATTAGAAATGTGTCAATCCAATTCTAGGTAAACAATGCTAGTTAATATTTGTTGAAGAACAAGTCCACTCCATTAAACCTCCCATGTACAAAAAATTAGTTACAAGGAGAAAGAAAATGAGAAAAAGATAACCTGATGAAGGCAAGTGATAAGGGTGTAATTTATAGGGTTTTGAGTATCAATTGTTATGTTTTTTATCCCTATTTTGATGTTAAATTGTTTAATTTATATGTGTTATTTTTTATTTTGTAGGTTTGTATTGAAAAATAGGAGTTATATGAAAAAAAAAAGATTAAGTGTGTATTTTTATAGAAGAGCAATGTGGGTCTTTAACGGTGCTATTATTATCTTATTGAAACCACTGCAACGTCAACTCAGGAAAACAATATGACCCTTAATGATGTAATTGGTGTCCCAAACTACCATTACAATTCACTGTGAAGTCATAACAATAACATGGGTGATAAATAATGATGTTGATCTTTGATTCCAAGAATGTTAATGTCTCTAGAGGCTTGTTCCAACAAAGAAATCAAAGGAAATTTTGGGCAATTTACTTACCAATATGCATATGTGGAGATGTTGTAGTAGGCTTTTTGTTAGGTTTTTATTGGATTTTCTCTAGAAATTTATAACTTCTTACATTAACTTTAAGTTTTTTCTTGTTTTTGCTTTTAATTAATTGTAATAGACAATCGAGGCTACTTTTTAGGATTCTAAAGATTGAAGCATCGTGACTGAGGGTTAAATATTCAATGTTCTTTAAACCTTCCTATACTATTTTCAATTTAATTAGCAAATACATTCTTATTATTTCATACTTTATGTTTATTGATTAACATTCATGGCTAAATCAGCTAGGGCTAAGTTAATAGATGGTTATTCTGAATGATTTATGTGTTAATCTTTCTTTACTAAATTACTTAATTCTCTGTTATATATTAGCCACTTAGAATAAAGTTATAGATAATTAGGGATTTGAGAAATCTATCCTAGTTATTAGAAAGATCAACAAATAACAAAATTTAAATCACTAAATGACCAAACATTAGTTAATTGTAAGGGTGTTAATTCTTATATAGGGATTTTAGGATTAATCTTCTTAACTTTAAGCTTATTACCTAAGTATGTTGAACGACCAAACAAAAAAATAGGACCAATAAAGATAGGGCATAGTCCTAATTATAGCTATATCTTGTTTTTGTGAAGATATCCTAGATTAGGTCACACAAACATTTCTTAAACTCAATTGAATCATCTAAATAGGAAAAACTTAGTTATATGTTTGAATTGGTAATTTCTTATTACAAATTTGATTTCATTTACAATAAATAAAAGTGAGTATAGTTTAGTTTAGTAAATTTTAATTTTATTAATAAATCAATTTAAATTATTTAGATAATTGTAGTCTGAATGGCTTAGTAGTTATAGGTAGATTCTCGAGGAAATGATGACTTGGACTTCTGTAGATCCACTATTACTTACTGATAAGTATAATTGCATATAGTTGGTATTAAGATAAAATTGTGCTTAAAATTAGAGTAGAGATAGAACACAACACATTTGTAGTGTAGTTATCAAAGATCATATTAATAGTACTAGGAATAAATCTGTGTCAATTAGTTTACAAGTTATTTTTGTTGTTTTTTTATTTTGCTAAATTTTCATTGATTATTTTTAAAATTTTTCTTTAGTTAGCTTTTCGATTGCTTTTGTTAAATTTATCATTTTTGTCGATTTTTTTTGCTTGAATTTGTATTTTTGTTGTTTTATTTAGTTATTTTCGTAGTTTTGTATGCATACTCATGTCTAAAAGCTCGAAGAACTTAATTTTGATCTAGAGCTAGAGCGAACTATACATAGACGTAGAAAAGAGACTTAAGTAGGCACGTCTAACAAAGTAGATATAGAGATAACCATTGAGGATTATTTAGAAATAAAAACTAAATCTTTCGAGATGGAATAACATGAACATATAGTTGCATAACCTTAGGAGGAATGTAAGGAACCTACTATGATGGACTTAGCTATGAGAAATAGTGTTAGACCTTTTCCTATTATAGTTAAACGTAGAGTCAATGCAAATAATTGTAAGATCTCTCATGTGATTATTTCCATAAGCATCATAGTTTGGATTCTCAGCTTTAGAGGACTGATTACCTATTTAACAACTTTCTTAGATACTTGTAACTTGTTTAGACACAATGAGACTTCAGACGAGGCTATCAAGCTTAGCTTTCCACCCTATAACCTAGTTCACTACTTGGTATGAGCTTATCAAGCTGTTTTTAGCCAAATTCTTCTCACTAGCTTAAAGAGCCAAAAAAAAAAAAAAAGGTTGAGACTACATTTTTTTTGTCTTATACAAAAATAAGAGTCTATATAAGGCTTATGAGACGTTTATTAAGGTTCTTTCTAAGTGTTATAGTTATGGATTTAATATGTGAGAGAAACTAGATATCTTCAATATTGGAGTTATGCCTTCTATTCATAGTACTATACATGCTACTACTGGAGGTAATTTTATGAGAAAGATGCTCGAACAAGCATATAAGTTGCTTGAGGAGATGGCAATGAATAGCTTCCAGTATCATTTTGAGCATTAACTTAGAAAACCATATGGAGTCAATGCAATTAATGATACAATAGCTTTAACGATCCGAATAGAAATACTCATAAGAAGTTAGATAGTTAGTGAGTGGAGTTAGTAGTAGTTCAATGAAATTTAAGAAGTGTATGAGAACTATAGTAAGACCTCCCATTCATCCTTAGAGTGTTAAGTACATAGTCCTTTTTAATGTGAGTTTGAGTAAGCCCAGTTCGTAGGGAACTTTAATATGCAATAGGGAAACCCTTATTGAAACACTTACATTATTGGGTGAAGGAATCATCTAAAATTTTCTTAGAGGAACAATCAAAACTACAAAAAACCTCCACCAACCAATCTTTAGAGAGTCCCACTACTAAGATTTAAAGCCAATGCACCTCCAATACCATAAGAGAAGTATAGTTTTGAAGAGACCGTATTAAAATACATCAAATCTAACAAGTTTAAGATGTAAAACTATTAGGTTTTGATTAAGAACTTAGAGACTTAAGTGAGCTAGATTGTGCAGGCTTTATAAGAGATGTTACTTGGTAAGCTACCTAGTACTTTCAAAGCTAATCCTAAGGAGTATGTTAAGGTTATTAACTTGAGGAGTGGTAAAGAAGTGGTGAGTGTAAGTTTAAGGAAGAAGGAAATAGAAGAAAGGAGTGAATAGAAGGTGGTGGTGATTAGAAAAAAGGTAAGCAAGTTGCACTTCATAAAGAGGAAATACCTAGGTTATTTTTTGATCCTAAAGTACAATCCTATAAGGCTAGGATTCCATATCTTTAATAATTTAAGAGTGTCCACTTGGATAAGCAATTTGGATAATTTTTAGAGATTTTTTAAAAGTTGCATATTAAAGGGATAAACCCCTTAGTTTGTACTAATAGGATCTTTATAGAGGAGAGTAGTAAAACCCTCATTTTGTACTCATAGGATCTTTATAGAGGAGAGTAGTAAGCCATCAGTGTAACCACATTATTGATTAAATCCAAACATGAAGGAACTAGTTAAGAACGAGGTAGTCAAGCTCTTAAATGTAAGCATAATGTTTTTGATTTCTGGTTTTGCTTGGGTAAGTCCAGTATAAGTAGTGTCCAAGAAAAGAAGAACTACAATAATGAATAATGATCAAAATAAGATAATAACCCCTAAAAAAGTCACAGGAAGGTAGATGTGTATTGACTATAGGAAGTTGAATGAGGCAACCTATAAGGATCACTTTCCTTTACCCTTCATAGATCAGATCATAGAAAGATTGGCTTAGCATAGTTATCATTATGCCTTAGTGTTGTGTTGGTTAGGTGACTTTAAAATTGACGGTTAACTTGAAATGATTTAAATTGAAACCAACGGACTTTTAAGGCAAGTGCACCTATCGCAAAAGTAATAAAGTAAAGTATTATTTTAGACTCTGAGTGTCGAACCCACGGGGAATTAGTTACTTAATTACCAGGTTGATTGGATTACAATTATTTAGGTAAAA
>JAOXYD010000004.1:15869330-15884031 GCA_028565735.1 Pinacopodium congolense | reverse complement strand
TCTCCAATTTACAGAACTCAAAAATACAATCAGAAACTCGAAATCTAATTGTTTGAAGCCTAAGTGTTCAAAGGAAAGGATGAATATAGAAGCTAGAGCTTCTCACACTAAGTTGATCTAAATCCTCTCTGAATCATGCGTGTTATCTGATGTTTTTGGTTCTATGCAGACTCTAGAAGCCTCCCCCTCACATGCTAGAAGACAAGGGAATTGATTGTGATCACGTCAAGATTGAAATCTGCAAGACACCAAGCTGAAATTGTTGACTTCTGGGACAACGGTATCCTACCACCAGGACAACGGCACCTTGAGAGGGTGCCGTTGTGCCTCGACTGCACAACACCAACAATGGCTCCCTATTCTTCAACAACGACACCCTCTCAGGGTGCCGTTTATGGTCAGTGTAAAGAGTCTTTCTTGATGTTTTTGCTCCAATCTTGATCCTAAAGCTCCAATATGCAAATCAAGCATTATGGGGCATCAATTAAACATTTGAACACTGATAAAGGAGTCATAATTCAAAAAATTAACCATAAACATCTGGAGAATGATGAATATATTATTATCTCTAAAATTGAAAATGTTTCTATTCATTTATTCTAGAGACTCCATCAATCACTTTTTAGGAATTCCAATTCCTCTAGAGTTATCTCACTATGATTATTTGTCTAAACATAGTGACACCCTTAAAACCTTTTCCCTCAAAGTTAAAACCATTTTTGAACTGGAGAGTGAGTAAGACATTACTGAAGAACCTAAATATGTGACTTAGGTTATGATGATCTTTGATTCCTTTCCACCTTGATGCTTGGTGAGAAAATCTACTTAGGAAATTTCATCTTGCATAACATGCTTCATTTTATTCATGTGAAGAAAAAGAGTCAACATATTTCTTATTCCCTCATTCTTGGTCACATCTTCCAACATTTTCATGCCCCTCATATGGAAGATGATTTTGATTGAATTCTTTCTTTGATCAAATCTCTCTAAAGTTCATAAGAGTTCTATCTATTGATTGTCACATGACTCAACGTCATCAGCAATAGCAGTGTTCTACAACTCTTATTCTTCTTAGTGACGATGCAGTTGCTCTAAGTCAATTTATACATTTTAATGATGAGGGTACATCTACTTGACCACCCCCTACTCTATCTGATATTCAGTCCGAGATTAGATCCCTTCATCGTGAGGTTAATTGTATGTGGCATCAGCTTGACGAGCATACCATTATACTTCATAAGCAAGCCATCTTACTTCATGAGATTCTCTCTCGGCTCCCTCTTCTGCTTCCATCAGATCCTTCTTAGAGACTACTTGTTTTTGTTTTCTTTTGTTGTTGATTATTGATGTACTATAGTTATTTTTTATGTATGACATTATACCTTAGATTTATGCCACTAACTCCTTCTTGTGAAGGCTTTTGTTTCCTATATGATTTATGGTTGTTTCTTATCTCTATGATTAAAATTTCATTTGGATATATATCATCTCTCTTTTTGACTTATGTGCTCTTCCCTTTTTGAGGAGGATGATTTCTTGTTTATTAAAGTGTGAGTATTACAATTGTTAATCATACTTGGATTTTTTTATTTTCTCATTTATTTGTCTATCTTTTTTTTAATTCCAAAAATGAGGATAGATGTGTGATATTATGGTAGATATTTTGTTATCTCATATAAAGGGAGTATGTTTAAGTATGCTTTTACTATGCTTACCTTAGATATATTGCATAAATTTAGGGGGAGTTGTATTTGCATAATTGTGATTGAGATTTGTGATTCTTGTTTGATTTTTATATATTTATATGGAGTTATAAAAAAGAATGATGATCATGTGATTATAAATGTAGAATTTTTTTAATGCTATTTTCCCCTTAATATCACATGGTTTTGTTATCACAAAAAATGCAGAGATTGTTTAATTAAGGTGGGTTCCACCTTGTTTTGATGATGACAAAACAAACTTTATTGCTAATATTATATGTTTGAGTCTGTTGGAAGACAGGTATGTTGATGAAGTATTTGAATTCCCTTAAAAGCCTTAGAGTTTGATTATAGATTATGAAGATCATATATGAAGACTTAAAGATATCAAAGACGCGAATTAGTTTGATAGAGGTTTACTTAAGTATTCTTATTGTAAGTTTTGTTTAATTTTGTCTTGGTTATTTAAGAGGCTTATGCATGCATACGTGGATTCATGACTTTGAAAATATTTTTAGGTGCATAATAAAGGGGATTTATGTGTTTTATATGTTTGTCTGTAGAGAATCCTCTTGGTGTGTGATTTAATTGAATAACAATGAATTAATAAGGTTAGATAAATTGTACAAATTAGAAATTACATAAAAGCAAGTTTTTTTTTGTTTTAAAAAGTGTTTGGGATGGATAAATGTTGTTGGGTTTTTTTTTTGGCTTAAGGTTAAGCTATTTTGGACTGATGTGTTGTTGACCTGCATAGGTTAGTCGATCGAATGACTAGAGCAGTCGATCGACCCATTAGGTTATTAGTTGACCGAATGTGATGAATTTAGAGTGTTAGTTAAATGAATGGTCATCTTATACAATGGTAAAAACATTGTTTATGTATAACGTTATTATATCCATTTCACAACAGATAGATGATCCCTTTTATGTATAAATAGGATGTCTTTAGTATGTTTTATAGAGAATAATTCATAGTTTTATGAAAAAAATACAAGTGTTATCAAAGAAGTTGTTTAGGTATTTTTGGGTGCTTAGACCCAATTTTTTTGTTCTTTGACTGGTATAGTTTTATAAGAGGCATCATGAGAGTTTTTATTGTTTTGCATTCATTTTTTTAAGAAATTTTTTTACACCAAGGTGGGATTAAGTGAAACCCTTTTTAAGAATTGTTTTTTTTTTAGAATAAGAGGTTACTCTTTAGCCTAGGGAAAAAAAAGAGTGAAAGGTTATCCTTGAGCGTTGAAAAGGATTGTATTATCTACAGTTATAATTTTTCTAATTACCTTAGTGTAAAATCTCAATAGTGGTGTTAGGGACTAGACATAAAGGCAAGTTGATATTTCTAAACTAGAATAAATCATGGAGTGTCCTTCTTCCCTTTCTCTTTAAATTTATGCAATTTTTTTAATTTGTTGGTGCTTGCTTTGAATGATTATCTTGGTAAATTGATTTTGTATTTTTAGCTTTCACATCTTATAAACTTCATATATTTGTCTTAGAAGAATTTTTAGCTACCTAATTTACCCCCCTCTTAGGTGTCATATAGGCCTAACACAAACTTATCCGATACTTAACATTATCAATTTTAGTTACTCCCCCTAAATTACTCATAAATCAATAAAAATTTCATCAAATTCAAAATTTCACAAACTTAAATATCTCAAAATTCCACTAAGTTGATTAAATCCATGAATCCCCCTAAATTTATGCATTATTTCAAAAACAATATTACATTCATATTCTCCCCATTTTTGTAATCATAAAAAAAAGGTAAAGATAAACATATAAACAAACTATAAGAATACAAACAAAAAAATATCATAATCAAAACACATAAGCATCATAGTGAACTACTATTTATCATGCCTAATTCTATTCTAATCTTGCCAAACCTATCTTCATTCATTAGTCTAGTAAAGATATAAACTAGTTGATGCATTCTATCCACAAATTCTAATTCAATATCTCTATTTTGTACATGTTCTTTAAAAAAATGATATCTAATTTCTATGTGCTTAGTACTAGAATGTTGGATTTGATTTTTAGTTAAGAAAATTTCACTAACCTAATAGGTATCCTATTAAGTTCAATCCCATAATCGTTTAGTTGTTACCTGAGCTATATGATTTGGGCATAATAACTATCCACGACAATATATTCAGCTTCAATTGTATACATGGTTACAAAATTTGTTTTTAACTAAACCATAGTATTAATGCATTTTTTAAAATTGATATTGTTAGGGTTAAATTTATAGTATTTTTACATGTTATTTGATGTTAATTTAACCCTATCTTAGTGCTTAAATGTTGCATTTATGTGTTATTATGTTTACTTTGCAGGAGGGAGTTTAAAGGTGGGGATTGGAGTAAAAAGATGGAAGTTTTTTCAAAAGCCAACTGAAAAGTCAACCATCAACGTGACCCTGTCAACAACACCCTGCCAGGGTCACGTTGATGGATGAACAAGGTGCCGTTAATGGACGGTGGGTTACCGTTAATGAACGTGTAGCAACCATTTTTGACCTAAATCTTTAACATTTACTGCTTTTCTTCTTGCTCCACTTGCGCTGCTCAATACCTATATGAAGGGACCTCTCGTAGATGTTTTAGGCATTAGTTTTGGGATCAAATGACCTTAGTTTTGAAATCAAAGTAGTCTTAGGTTGTTTTTCATTTCTTTCTTTTGTAATTTGATATTTTTAGATTGTTTGGAGTTCCAACAGCGGTAGTAATGTAGTTCTGAGTTAGAATACTATCTGGGTTATGATTTGGTTTATTCTAAACTCTTGATTTCTTGTTTTATTGTTATTATTTTGAATTAATCAAAGTATTGTTGCTTAAGTTATATTTCTAATATACTTTGATTAATTGTTGTGCTTAATGTTTAATTTCAGTTAAGTTATTGTGCTTAATGTGTTTATGGATGGTTAATTGTGTTAATTTATGATTAATGCATGATTAATGAATTAATCTTTGTTTATTTGAATGCTTAATGCTTGTCCTGAATTGATTACTCAGGATATTGCCTTCAGATAATCTAGGAATCAACAGTCTCTATCTAGGTTATTAGAAAAGTCAATAAAAAACGTGGTTTAAATCAATGAACTAACTAAAGATTGGTTAAACATGAGGGTACTAGTCCTAGAATAGGATAATTTAGGACTAGACTTCTTGAGCTTTAAGCCTATTACCTAAGTCTGAAGCATAACCAAACCCCAAGATAGGACCAATAGAGATAAGTCAGTGTCTTAATAATAGCGTTGCCTTAATTTAGAGAAGACCCTAGATTAAGCATCACTGATCAATCAATTATATCATCTATCACCAAAGCTTAAATGAATAATTTAGGAAAAGCAACCTATGACTCTTTTACATTATATTTAAAAATTTTTAGGATTTTTATTTTAGATTTTAGTTATTTCTTAAATCATAAAGCTGAGTGTTCTCTAGATGATTGTAATCCGATTGACCTAGTACTTACATATTATAAACTTTCTCGTGGGATTGATACTTGGAGTCTTAAATATACTCCACTTTATTGCTTGATTCGATTGGTACGCTTGCCGAATGTTATCTCAAATTAAATTGTTAAATTGTGCATGAAAGATAGATTATTTTGAGCCAATTTTGTATATGGCTAACCGCAATCAAGTTTTTGGCGCTGTTACTGGGGATGTAAATTGTAATATTAGGGATGTCGGTGTCAATTACTCTAGAGTTTTATCTGTTGTCTTGTTTGTTTGATGTTTCGATTAACAGTTTCTTTTTTTTTTCATCTTTGTTTCTATAGAGAGTAGTCTTTTGGTAACTCCCTTTAGTTATCCAAAAGATGTGGAGGCAACAAGCCTATTGGCAAGAGCGCCAATGGTATAAGCCTAAAGTTAGAACTGATTGGGGATATAATTAGACAAATCATGTAGATCAATTTGAAACCTATAGCCCAGATTTTGAGGATTACCCTGATTACTGTTGGCTTAATCCTTCTTATTTTGAACAACCTTCACATTTTTCTAGGCAACAGTATCCTAAGTGTCTAGATGAGTTTACCTCTAGTCGGATGGATCATCTTGATTATTCTTGGCTTAATAAGGCTGCATTCATTTCACATTTAGAAAATCTTTCACAGCCTGAGCATGATCAAAGATCTATAGAGAAAATTTTAGAATCAATTAGGAAAATTGATCATGTAGAGTCAATTGAGCTAGCAAGGGAGAGTGGTGAATCTGCATCAACTTTAGGTAGCCCAATTGTGAAATATGTTGATTGTGAGCAACATTCCCGGGTGATTGAAAATAAGATAGATTAAGAGTCTAAGATAGCATTTACGAGCATATATTTTATAGGTATTTCAGCTTTTGATTCGCGAGTAGAAGTTGAATACTTAGATTTTTTTAAGACGCTTTGTTAAGGGTAACATTTATGACCTCAGAACCCTTCTGATTGGTATAGGAAATTTTCCAAAACTAAATTGTCATTATTCAAAAGATGAGGATGAGAAGTTAGGTTTTGGACCTAAGCTTAGGTTGAAAATTCCCCAACCTTAAGGTCCAGCTAAAAGACCTTAAAGAAGCACTTGTTGGGAGGTGATCCAACCATAGAAGTAGGATTTCATATGCTTTCAATAAAATAATATTATTTTTGCATGCTTTTGGTATGTTTTCTTTTAGTGTATTTCAGTGTGTTTATTTTTTTTTTTGTGTTTTCTTTTATTCCTGGTGCTTTGATGTTCTATCCTTTAATTTTTAGATGGCTGTAATTCACATCAACGGAGAGCTTTCATGATCACATTTTTTTAATCCAAGGGTATTCATTTCCTTTCTCTCGCATTTTATGCTTTAATTGTGATTTATGAACATTAGAGACCATGTTCAATTTAAGTGTAGGGGAAGGACATGTTAGTTACGCACAATTGAGTATTTATTGTCCAATAGCTATTGTCAGGGATAGTTGTAGTGAATTATTGTGATATGAAATTACATATCTAGGAAAATTCTATCTAGCAGCTTGGGTTTTAAGTTGGATTGTTTGTGACCTCTCCAGTCTTTCCTAGGAATTTACCTGGTGTGATTTTGTAGTATAATCATTCAATTTCTCAATTTTATTTTACTAGTCTATAATTTGTGGATTTTTTTTTGATTTTGATGCTTATTATTGTCCATATTTTCTTTTGAATTTAATTATTTTGACGATTTGAAATGTTATATGATTAATTGTGATTATTAATGACTAAGTGCTTTTGACTCATTTCATAATTTGGATAACAGATACTTGATGATTAGAATGATATTCCATATATAAAATGAAACTTAGTGAGTTATTTTGTAACTTCTTTTAAGGCACTTTTACCATTAGAATAAATAAATAAATAACTTAGTTGATTAAATAAGTGGGCAGAATTCACTCTGCTATTTTCTAATCTTATACATATATGTATAAAAAAAGAAAGAAGAAAACTAAAAGAATAAAACCACAATAAAATAAAAAGAAGAAAAATAAAAAGAAAAGGAAGAAAAAGCAATATATGTATAAGGTTGAAATTATGAGTGGTGCTTTTTGCTAGTTGATTCGATGTAATTCAATTGAGTAACCAGGGGTTGTTCATGACAAAATTTTCACCTTCACGTCGAAAGATTGGGTTACTTCTTAACCATGTTGCTCACATATTTAATTAATTGATTATCTAAATAAATTAATAAATAACAAATGTGAAAGAGTTTTGAAAGTTGATGCATTATACTCATTATATTTTCCTTTTACATATGGAATTGATTTTTATGAGTTAAGGTTAAAGGATGAAAAAGAATGAAACGATTTAAATGCATTTGTGCATTGATATGATTAATTAATTATATAACATTTTGATGAGTCATTATTTTTGAAAGGTGAAGAAGACATTTTCAATAATGATGTTGTTAATCTTGAATTAACTTTCCTATAATTATATACTAGTTTGAGAAAGTTGAATGATTGGTTCACTTGAGAACAAGCAAAAACTTAAGTATGGGGGAGTTGTTAGGGATTAAATTTATAGCATTTTTTGATGTTATTTGATGTTAATTTAACCCTATTTTAGTGCTTAAATGTTCCATTTATCTATTATTATGTTTACTTTGCAGGAGGGAGCTTAAAGATGGAGATTAGAGTAAAAAGATGGAAGTTTTATAAAAAGTCAACTAAAAAGTCAACCATTAATAGCACCCTACTAAGGTCACGTTGATCATCAACGGCACCTTGCCAGGGTCACATTGATAGATGAATAGGGTGCCGTTAATGAACATGCAACAATCTTTTTTGACCTAAATCTTCAACATTTGTGGCTTGTCTTCTTCCTCCACTTACAGCTACTCAATCCCTATATAAAAGGACCTCTCCCAGATGTTTTAGGCGTCAATTTTATGATCAAAACACCTTAGTTTTCATATCAAAGTAGTCTTAGGTTGTTTTTCATTTCTTTCTTTTGTAATTTAAGATTTTCAAGTTGTTTGGAGTTCCAGCAGTAGTAGTCACGTAGTTTTGAGTTAGAATATCATATGGAGATATGATTTGGTTCATTCTAAACTCTTAATTTCGTGTATTATTGTTCTTATTTTGAATTAATTAAAGTATTGTTGCTTAAGTTATATTTCTCATATGCTTTGATTAATTGTTATTCTTAATGTCTAATTTCAGTTAAGTTATTATGTTTATTGTATCTATGGATGGTTAATTGTGTTAATTTATGATTAATGCATGATTAGTGAATTAATATTTGTTTATTTGAATGCTTAATGCTTGTCCTGAATTGATCACTCAGGATATTGCTTTCAGATAATTTAGGATCCAACAGTCTCTACCTAGGCTATTAGAAAAGTCAACAAACAACATGGTTTAAATCGATGAACTAACTAAAGATTTGTTAATCATGAGGGTGTTAGTCTTATATTACGATAATTTATGACTAGATTTATTGAGCATTAAGCCTATTACCTAAGTCTGAAGCATAACCAAACCCCAAGATAAGACCAATAGAGATAAGTGAGTGTCTTAACCATAACACTGTCTTGATCTAGGGAAGAACCTGGATTAAGCATCACTGATCCATCAATTAGATCATCTATCACCAAAGCTTAACTGAATAATTTAGGAAAAGCAACCTGTGACTCTTTTACAATATATTGAAAATTTTCTAGGATTTTTAGATGAGATTTTAGCTATTTCTTAAATCATAAAGCTAAGAGTTCTCTAAATAATTGTAATCTGATTGACCTAGTACTTACATCCTCTAAACTTTCTCGTAGGATCGATACTCAGAGCCTTAAATATACTGCACTTTATTACTTGATTCGACCGGTATGCTTATTGAATGTTGGTCTCGAATTAAATTGTTAAATTTTGCATGAAATATAGTTAATTTGAGCTAATTTTATATGTGGCTAACCACAATCAAATATGCACCAAATGCATTATTTATATCTAATAAGCTACTAATATAATCTGCATTTAAATGGCAACTAAATAAAAAAATATTCCTATGATATTAAAGACCTAACTTCATTATATTATATAAAGTACTTAAGGATTCATTTTATCGCTAATAAATATTATTCTCTAAGACATGCTTGAAAGTTAGCACATAAACATGCACTAAATATATATGGGGCCTACTAGCAATAAGATATAATAAACTTCAAATCATACCTTGATATTGTTTTACATCTATTAGTTTATCATGTCCATCCTTATTTAACTTAGTGGATGTGCTCATGGGTGTGCCTAGAGGTTTGACTTGGTCAATTCCAAAATGCTTAGGTGCTGCATTGGTTAGGTGACTTTAAAATTACGGGTGCTTTTGAAATGATTTTACTTTGAAAACCAACGGAAATTAAGGCAAGGGCACCTATCACAAAAGTAATAAAGTGGAGTAATTTTGTAGACTCCGAGTGTCAATCTCACGCGGAAAAAATTGCTTAATTACTAGGTTGATCTGATTACAATTATTTAGGAAAATCTAGAGAATTTTATTAAAAATTAGAAAATGACTTAAACGTGACTACTTTGGCTTAAACACTTCAAAAATGATTTTTTATTGTTTCTGAAAAATTCTAAAAATTACTAAATGTGTAATTTAGCTATGGATTAGATGATTAATGATTTAATTGAGTTTTAAAACAAGTTCAAAGTCTAATTAAAGTCCTTCACAAAATCAAAATAAAGTTATGGTTAAGACTTTGCTTTTTGTCCATTTAATCTTGTCTAAAGTTTGGTTATGCTTTAAAATCAAGTAAATGAACTTTAATTTCAAGAAGGTAAGTTTTGGAAAATTAATTCCAGAACTCCAACTTTTGCAAAAAAAATCCAGGTTTGGTCATGCAAGGACTAATTCATGATGCTTATTGATTTTTTCAAACAATTTAAGATGATTTCTCATGCTTAAACTATCTTAAACACTAATCTTAAGTGCCTAGCTTAATATTAGTTCTATTAGATCTTCAATAAGCAAAATATAGGCATTTAAACATGCATTGAAACTCTTTCAAATCATCAAAACATCAATCCATAGCATCATAAACAATTAGCCACACATTTGAATCAAAACATATAAGATATGCATCTTAAACCACATATTTAGATAGATATACAAATATGAGCTGAATAAAGTAGTTTAGTAGTTACAAAAAGTGTTTAGAAAGCTTTTGGACATGTCTTGAACTCCTTAACTTGATCTGGACATCAACACAGCTTCTGAATCCACAAGATCTAGCAAGAAAATCAAAGAACATTCAAGGATATGCATATGAGAACATGAACTTTGATTAATAAAAAAAACAGGAGAATATAAGGAATGATCTAAGTTAGAAAACCCCCTATGATGATTTAGAAACTCAGATCTATGTCTTAGCTTTAATCTCCAACAAACAACAACTCAAAATACAATCTGAAACTCGAATTACAAGTGTTTGAAGCTTAAACTATCAAAAAGAAAATAAGAGAGAAGCAAGAGCTTCTCAATCTAAGTTTGATCTGAATTCCCACTCATCTCTATGTATTTTCTATGTTTTTTTGGTTGTATGCAGACACTCTGGACCTCACACATGTGCTAGTAGAGAATACAATTAATTAGGAACGTGCCAGGGTTGAAATTATTAAGATTTAGAGTTGAAATTGTTGACTCTAACAATTAACGGCACCTTGCCTCCCAATAATGACACCCTGAGAGGGTGCCATTACTGCTCGAATTTTACAGCAAGTAATGCCCCCTGTTCTTCAACTAATGGCACCCTACCAGGGGCCCATTGATGGTCATAACCAAGGGAGTTCCTTCATGTTTTTGCTCCAATTTTCATCATTAAGCTCCATTCTATATACGATCATTGACATAATAACACATAAATTGGGAACTTAAGTACTGAATTAGGGGTCATAATTCAACAAATTAACCATTAAAACTATATCAATTTGACCCTTATCAGTTTAGGAAGGATTTTGTGAAGATTTTAGGGTTTAAAACAAGGAATTAGAGCTTTCGCAATCCATTAACGGCGATTTGATAGAACGTCATTGAAGGCCTGTTGAAACATGATTGATGCCCTCTTTCTGTAGCATTAATGGCATGCTGTTCATGTATCAGTGGCATCATTAATAAACCTAAAGATTGTTATTAAAGCATGACAAAGATCGTATTTATCGTCTTTCTCCTACGTCTCTATCTCCATACATCTCTTTTGCCTATTCACTATAAATCCCTCAATTATTGACTAAATAACATGTTTTAATGTTAAATTATTGCTTTTTAGATTCTCTACACATTTTTAGCCTTGAATCACTAAAAAAATTCCTTAATTTTAAAAAAAATCAATAAAAATGTTCAGTTTTCACCGTTCATTTGAAGGTATGTTTTCTTGATTTCATTATGATTTAGACATCCTTTAACTTAAATTTTGGTATCATTGTATTAGAAATTTCATAAACCTTCTATTGATACCAATTTCAATCCATAACTTTGTTTGAAAAATCGAGAATATTCCCGTGAAAGGAATAGTCCGATGACCCTTATTGGAAAATTTTTTGAGTTTTCATAGCATTTTTTACTCATTTTATGTTGTTTATTAGTTTTTTTTTTTCAAATGGTGTTTAAGATGTCTAGCAGACCCTCATCTCATAAAAAAACCTATTTAATATGCTACTAGATTCACAAGTTGAGAAAACTACAATTGGTTCCAGTCATACTGAACCAATGAGTTTATCAGGGTCAAATACATCTAGACTTAGAGGCTGAATACGAAATCTCCAGTGCCTTTCGAGCATTGAGATGGAAATCAATTCTAACATGTCTTAAACCATATTATCATCCTTTATTTTGCGAGTTCTTCGTGAATATTGACAAGGATGAATTTGACATTGTTGAGATCTAGTCCATTGTTCAAGGTATTCCTACAACTGCGCTTCGGGCGTTTTTTCATGGCAAACAACGGCAGTGTAGTCAACGTAGCCCAACCTTCCATGCCAAATTTTAAGGGAGACAACTATAAATTCTGGAATATCCAAATGAGAACGTTGTTCAAGTAACAAGAGCTATAGGACTTGGTGGAATATGACTATATTAAGCAGGATGAGGAGACCAGGCTGAGGGAAAACAAGAAAAAAGATCTAAAGGCTCTGTTCTTCATACAACATGTTGTAGATGACTTCAATTTCTAAAAAATTACAGCAGACAACTCTGCATCTTGCATTTCATGGCTCATTCACGATGGTCATAATAAAGTTGCAGACATTTCATCGGGAATTTGAAAACCTGCAAATGAAGAACAATGAATCATTACTGGAATTCGTGTCACGAGCAGCAGCCATTGTCAATAAAATGAGGTCATACAGTGACGATGGCCTAGAAAAGTCTATTGTAAGTGAAGTACTTAGAAGTTTTAACTCCAAAATTTGACCATGCGATTACAGTTATTGAGGAGTCCAAGAACTTATTAACTTCTTCCATAGATGAGTTGATGGGTTCACTGCAGTTCCATGAAGCAAGAATCAACAAAATAGAAAGAAAGAATGAGGAAAACCCGTTCCAAGTAGAAGGAGAGAGTTCAAAGGAGCAGGAAAAAGTTGTAGGACGTAGAAGAGACAAAGGAGGATTTCAAGGAAGAAGTTACAGTAAAGGTAGATGAGGCAACAAAGGATTCGAGTAGAGATCCAGCAACAACAATAAGGGCAGCATCCAATGTCACCATTGCAAAAAAAATGGACATGTGAAAGCTGATTGCTAGTTTAAAGATAAACAAGCCAATTTTACAGAAGAAACGGATGTAGAAAGCAAGCTGTTCATAGCACATTTTGACACAGCAGACACACGAGGTGAAGTGTGATTTATTGACAGTGATTGCTTCAATCATATGACTGGCAAGAATGCGATATTCAAAGAGATCAAACAATTTAACAAGACTAAAAAGAGGATGGTCAAATTGGGAGATGATCATGAAGTGCAAGTGGAAGGGAAAGGAATAGTAGCCTTTAAAATTAGCCAAGGTAAAACCAAATTCTTACATAATGTTACTTTTTTCCTAACTTAGCACATAATTTGCTGAGTGTTGGACAACTTTTGGCTAGTGGATATTTAGTAATCTTTGATGATGGAGAATGAGTCATTAAGGATAAACAATGGGAAAAATAATTGTTTAGAGTTTTAATGACCAAAAAGAGAATGTTCCCATTGACATCTTTGCTATGGACGATGTCGCCTTGGATGTGGAAGAAGAAGATGAGTCCAAACTTTGGCATCTTTGATACGAATATCTGAATGCAAAGGGATTACAATTGTTATAAAGAAAAGGTATGGTTTACCCAAAAATCATACTTTTAATTTATGTGAAGGTCGCATTTATGGCAAGCAAACTAAGAAGTCATTCCCCACGAAAATAAGTATGAAGAGCCTCAACATGTCTTGAATTAGTTCATGTAGACTCTATGGCCTATGAATACGGAGTCACTTGGAGGAAATTATTACTTTATTTTATTCACCGATGACTTTAGCATAATAAGATAGGTATATTTTATGAAATCCAAATCGGAAACCTTTCAAAATTTCAGAAAATTCAAAGCATTAATAGAGCAGCAAAGTGGAAAAAGCATAAAAGTGTTTCGCACGAATAGAGGCAGTGAATTTTTATCAAACGAGTTCAATCTTTTTTGTGAAGAAAATGAGAGTTGAAGGGAGTTAACTGCACCATACACTCCATAGCAGAACGCAGTACCAGAACGCAACAAATAGAACCGGTGGTAGAGATGGCAAGAGGTCTCTTGAAAGGGAAAGGTCTTCCAAACATATTGGGCAGAAGTTATAGCATTAATAGTGTACTTACTGAATCTCTACCCTACTAAAGTTGTCTAAAATATCACACCATATGAAGCATGAAAAGGAATCAAACCCACAGTGAGTCATCGAAAATTTTTTGGTTGCATTACTTATGTTTAAGTTAATGTTGAAAATCATCAAAAGTTAAAAGAAAAATCAGATAAATGTAATTTCGTACGTTATTGTATTGAGTCTAAAGCATATAAATTGTATAACCCTGTAATTAGGGATGTCAATCGAGTGGGTCTGATCGGGTTTGGGTTGGGTCATTTCGGGTTTGGGTCATTTCTGGTCAACACCAATTTGGGTTCAGGTCGGGTTCAGGTTGGGTTATTTCAAGTTGAAAGGTTTTCGGGTTCAGGTCGAGTTTAGGTCGGGTTAACTTGGGTTCGGGTCACTTTCAGGTTGGGTTAATTTCAGATCGGGTAGAGTTCGGATTGGGTCAAATTTAGGTCGGGTCAACGCGGGTTGATCCGTTAGGTTATATGAAGTTTCATATATGCATGGATAAAAAAATTTGTTTGTCATTTCCCAAACTCTAAATTTTAAATAACAATATGTTTAATTAATTTTTGGAGATAATTATTCGTAATGCTTTTAATAATTAAAAAATAAGAATTTTAATTTGTTTGTTAAAAATTTTAAAATGAGTCTCTTAACTTAAG